>VYZM01003667.1:25155-59230 GCA_013398915.1 Dromas ardeola
CCAAGATTGCTGGGGAGACTGACAGTGTGTATTCATTCCAGAGGAAGTCCAGTTTTCTCCGTAACATCCATAGTGAAGACTTTTTATGGACAAGTCCCTCTATTTTAAGTTGAGTTAAGAACAGCTAAGGTGAAACTTTCCAATGTAAGACTTTATAGTAAGTATTGTAGAACTTTCCCAATTTTTTCAGTGTTCTGGAAGATGTGTTTTTTAATGAAACTGAGAAAAATAAATACTCTAGAGTAAGGTTTAGTGAAAAGATTTGTGTTTTTTTTTTCTAAGTTAAAATTATTTATAACACCTTTATAAAATGTTTATTACATTATGTTGCCGTTACTGCAGCAGTTCTGTGGAGACACTCCAGCATCAATTTGTGCCACAGCACAGGGATTTGATGCTGTTTTTACTCTGATGCCAGAGAATACCTTTGGCGTTGTTACCACCTTCAAGAAAATAGAACAAAATTTTGCTGAAATGCAACCCTCTGAGGAATCTCAGGTCACACTTAGTAAGTGGAGTTTTCTTCAACCCCGATGATTAAATTTTCCTCAATGGAGTATTTACACTTCATATTCTCTACTGTGACTGATCCCATATGGCAATAAGACTGTAAACGTTTTCTTTCTTCTGGGAAATTTAGTGTGATCTGCACCAGAAATGAAGGGTTTGGTCGGGACTTTCATTGTAATGTTTTTCTTGCTTTTTGGAGGCTGCTTTTGTTGTGGGTACAAGAAAGGAGAGGTTTTCCTTGCATATTTCAATGTTCATACTGCTGCTTTTAGGGAAAAGGGGAAATAGGATGTGTCATACCTGGAATACAACAAAAGAACAGACAAAGATGGGAAGGTAAAGCAGACTGATGAAAATGTGACAGATTTAAGACTAAAAGACACTCTACTCACTCTTTATTCCTTTGAAGTTCTGCAGATATGCAGATCACATTGGCAGCCATGCTGACACACCACTGGGTTTGAAGAGAGGGGTGCCTGCAATTCGCATTGATTTTTTTTTTGTGCACAGCTACAAAACAGGCAGAGAGAGCAGAGGGGCAGTGTGTCATGCTTGCAAACCAGATGAAGTTGGTAGATTTAATTTTAGGCTCACCAGTCTTAACAGTGTCCCTTCAATATTTATAAGGCTGATACAAGTTAGGACAAGTTAAAGAAAAAGAGATAGAGTGGAAATGTGTCCATCAAGCTGAGCTGGAAAAAGTCTTTTTATGTAATCCATATCTTTAGGGAGAGGAACAAGATCTTACTGCATTCATATCCTGGAATTCTTGCAGAGTGATAATGTTGTGACATGAAGCAAGAATTAGTAACGGGACTTGTGAAAGCTGGTATCTTTCCAGCTCTCTATACTTTAATCTTCTGTCTATTAACTGCTGCAAATGCTACCTTGGCATATATTACAGCCACATATTAATTTCTCATTTTCTCTCTAGTAGCAACCCCAGTGGGATATACTACAATATTGCTATTTTACCTGGCTATGGCATATGACAAGGTAGATCATACCCTTCAGTTGTCTAAAAATCCCAAACTGATGAGCAAAAGAATGTCAATAATTCATTGCTAAAGTATCCATGAAGAGGAGGCAGTCTGGCTTGTTACACTGGATTACTTCTAGTTTAGTGCAGAAGCAGAACAACAACAAAAAAGTACCTCATGGATTCAGATTTGGTCTTTTTTGTCTTCTGCTTTGTGCACAATGTCTTCTTTATTGCTAGCAAATGATACACCATTACTGGAAAAACTCACTGGAAAAGCTCTACAACTTGATCTTAATGAAGCACAGATTCGTGGTCAAGCAGTGAATTGTGCAGCTAAAGCACAAAATAATATGACTTTCTTGGGTCACCTAATGAACTAGATTCTTTCCTCAGCTATGTATTTAGAGATCAAGATAAAGCCCAAACTGAATTATATTACCTGTACCTTAGTAATTTTATAAAAATAAAGCAATCGGATTGATTTTTTTCCCTAAATCCTTGCATTGAATGAAACTTTCAGGTAATATTGGTAACAAATCAGCATTTCACTCAGCTCATTTTTTAATGATCTCTTCCTTGTTAAAATTAGACGGGCATTTCTTGGATACTTTCTAAGTGCATTATGCCTGTAAAAAGAAAGTTAGGAGACAGTCGTACACTCACTGAAGGAAAAAGTGCTAGGTGTGCTAAGAACATTCACGTGCCTATTTTGTGATTCTACCAATATCCATAACCAAAATGACAGGATTCAGATAATGCTGTCTAATTATGTGGCATCATGAAATGGTTTTAGTGAGATTTTGTCTCTTACTGGTGTTCAATGATGATTTTAGGAAGAGATCATTCAGACCTGACAGTGAAGAAGGATCCAGAGTTGGTATCTAGAGAATGGAGACGATGATCATGAATTTTCTGAGGAGCTGTGAAAAGTGCTTTTATATGTACATATCTATGTATGTGCTTGTGTGCACACATATACATACATGAACATTGTCTTGCTAGCCGTATAGTATAGCAACTATGTGGACACGATAATTTAAACTATCTTATATTTCAATATAGCAAGATATTATTGATATGGCATTTTTATGATCTATTATGTGGCTGATAGAGCTATCTATTATTAAATCCCCTAATTCTGTGGGTCTCCTGAGTGACATAAGCAATACTTTAAATATGTTATTACGAATACCGTCAAAGCTAAACTATGAATATATTGGAGCAGGAGAGAGTGGAATATTCCATATCCTGCATTGCATTGCTGTGACACTTAGGATATTCTAATCCTATTGAGGACTTTTAGTTGTAAAAGCTGCATATGTTGACTGTGTTCTTTATTGGGTCTTTATTTAGGATGGTATTTCAAATGAACAGATGAGGGCATAGCAGGGAAAAATGAAGACATGAAAGAAGTCAGAAGGACTATATCACTCAAGGAAGATTATGAGGGGTATAAGATTTATAAACAAAATTAAATAACATTATTGAATATCGGTACTACTCTTTCCCTTGAAATGCCAGCATTAGCAGGGACATGTATCTTTCATTCTAAAAGTTCCATTTTTGGCCACACTTCAATCAGAAATTCACAGAAGTTGTACCTTAGGAAAGCCTTCAACTTGGGTTCATCAACTTTATTTAAATTTAAATCGAGCAACTATTTCAGTGTGAGGAACATTCTAAGCAGTTCTCCCAAAAATTAACTTCTGTGCTCTAATATGACTTGACCATTTTTGTTTTCATTCAACACAACTTCTGGAGGCAAAATCCGTACATTTTTCCCTCAAACAGTCGGGGTAGAGCCATTAGACATTACACAAACAATAGCCATAATGATGATGATAATAACAACATAATTACAAAAGTGTGTTTCAGGATCTTGGAGCAGAGAAAAATAGATGCACAAACACAACCCGAAATCCTCTTGTTTAGGTCTGTTTTCACTGTTTGGAAAGATGTTAAACATCTATAACTCTAAAATTAATAAATTAATAAATTAATTAATAAATTAATAAGTAACATTTCAGTCAAAAGGAGAGAACAAAGTAATTAATTCCACTAAGGTAAATTATTATGCTTTGCTTTCAATAGCCTGGAGGAAGCCTTTTAACCACAAGCCATTTCTTTTTTCTATTACATTTGAACATTTTATAATGAGCATTTATGTCTCCGCAGCCAGCATACTAATATGGTCACTATTGTTTTTTCCAAGTTAGTAATTAAAGACACAGATGTGTTTTACAGACCAGTGACATCTCACTCGACTGATGTGGCTTATATTGGGTTTGGACTGAGTGGGCAAAGCCTACTGACATGCTGGAGCAGCACTCCTCCCCCCACTCCCATTAGTTACCATTCAGAGAACGGCGGCGTGCCTTGGGGAAGGCAGCAGGCATGTCACTCCTGCTTGCCATGGTTAGGAGCACAACAGCTGTTTACCCCGTAATTTGCTGTACTGGCTCTGGCAGGCTCTTCGGGACTGAAAATGAAAATCTTCTTTCGCACTCTCTGTGTATGTAGAAAAAGTGGGAAGATCCGGTTTCCATTTGGAATAGAGATGGGCTTGAGGTTCAGACTTCAAGGTTGAGTTTGAATCTGAATTTTCCCCAGAGTTGAGTGCTCAGGACAATCACTATCTTGTGGATTATTGCACACAATAAAAACAAAAAGAAAAACAGTGTTTTGTCTGTTGTTCAAATGACTATTTTCCCATTTTTGTCCTGTCTTCCTTTCTTCTGTTAATCGTTTTCTTTTCCATCCTACTCCTCCTCCTGCCCTGCAGGGTAGCTTTAGGGAGCATTACACAAGTAAGTCTTTTCAATGAGATACAGGTGAATATAGTGAATTGTAAACTTTACCAGAAGTTTTGAATTTACTCCAGGGTATGGATTTTTTTGGTGGCTAAAAAGATTAAGAAGGGAAAGGCAGCAAAGAAATTAACAGAAGTGCAGAGCTCCCTGAACTCAGGATAATGGAGAGTTCCCAGGATTCATGTTAATATTTTTCTAAGACCAGAAGCCCACGAGAAAGTGATCACGCGGAAAGATGAGAAACTTTCTGCAGAATTTCACTCTTCTTCTAATCAGGAAAAGATTGCTATGTTGTACTGCAATATCTTACTTTTGCTACCAAGCCATAATTGAACTAGGAAAATTCTCACAGATCATCTCGTTATTCCAGTGTTGTGCTTTTAATATTCTAATTACTTTGCTTCGTTAAACCAAGGACATACCTCCTGGCTCCCTTCCAAGTTATTAAGATTGTGTTGGGAAGGAACAAAATTGAGACATGGAAACAAAAGCTCAAATGAAGAGAGGCAAACCACCACTTGGGAGTCATTGAGGGTGTTATTTCAGAGAAAACTATATTCAACTGAAACCTGTTTCCAGAGGGGTTACGTAAAGAATATCCAAACCAGTAAGTTTGGATACATTTCTCCTTTGAACTTACTATGAAACACAAATAGGAAATTATATATTTTGGAAAGGTATATTTTGTTATACTGAAAGCTTTAGAAAAAAAATCAATTTATCTAAAGAAATAAAAGAATTAAAGTAACACTTAAAGTTCTCAAGTTTTTGTTCAAGTTACAAAGTATTTGCTAACTGTGTATTTTTGCTTTTTACCACCCCTCATCTTTTTCACTTAGCCTCTTGCCACATCTATTGTAACATTATGGCTAAGGAGGGTTGTTATCATCCTTTTTAGGTAATAAGCTGTGGGTCAGTGAAAATATCTCTTCTAATGAAGATGTGTTAATTAAATATGTATATTATCAAGTTTATGCCTCATGGACAAGGACAATGTTTTCAGGTTCTGCTGGGTACTAAACAAAATTTATTGAATTTACTCTCATATACTGTTGCAGATTTGAGCCTATGTGGTGATTCACCTAAGTAAATAACAGTTTTCCCATTTGCTTCAATAAGCAAAGGACCTGCCTGCTCTTAAAAATTATCTTTGATTGCCATGGATTTTTTCACTATTTCTATTTAAATACAGATTTATTTTGCCTTAGGTTAAATCAGGAGTTTCTGTAGTGCAAGTGTGAATTTGCTGGTTCTTTTTACTATACTATGGGTGTGAACTTCTTATTTTAGGAAAAGCACAATTAAGACAATCAGTATCAGCATATTTACTGTTCCACATTACAATCAACAGGCTACTAAATACTGTCAATAAATACTGGCATGTGAATCCTATGCAAGCTTTGCTAGATCTATGGTGTTTAACAGCTTTGCAGTGTCTGATCTGTCCAGCTTTCGCAGAAAAAAACCCCACACAAACCCAACACTTACAAGTTTCACAAGTCATTAATATCTGCGTTTAAGTTTGTGGTGAGTTGACCTTGGCTGGCTGCCAGATGCCCACCCATCTGCTCTCTCACTGCCCCTTCTCAACAGGACACGGGAAGAAAATAAGATGGAAAAGCTTATGGGTCAGGATAAAGATGGGTAGATCACTTACCAATTATTGTCATGGGCAAAACAGACTTGTCTTGGGGAAATCAGTTGAATTTATTGTCCATTAAAATAGAGATGGATGTCAAGAAACAAAGACAAAACTTAAAACACCTTCCCCCATCCCTCACCTTTTTCCCTCAATGTCACTCCTTCATTCACATCCCCACTACTTCCCCCCTGCCCTGAGCAGTGCAGGGGGCACAGGGAATGGGTGTTGTAGTCAGTCCATAACAGTTCCTCTCTGCTGCTGCTTCCACCTCACAACTTTCCCCTGCTCCAGCATGGGTCCTCCACGGTCTTCAGTCCTTCAGGAAAAAATCTTCTCTAGCATGGGTCCTCCATGCATCACAGTTCCTGTCAGGAGAACCTGCTCCTGCATGGGCTTGCCACCGGCTGCAGCCTTCTGTAGGGAATATCCCTCTGCTCTGGTGTGGGGTCCTCCATGGACTGCAGAGTGGATATTTGCTGCATGGTCCCCTCCACAGGCTGCAGGGGAATGAATACCTGCTCTGGCACCTTGAGCACCTCCTTCCCATTTCTTCTTCAGCGACCTTTGTGCTCCCTCGATAATTCTCACACCTTTTTTCCCTCACTCCTCAAATTGCTACGCAGTGTTTTGCCCTTTCCAAATATGTTTTCCCAGAGGCACCACCCACTTGGCTGACGAGGTCAGCTGTGCCCTGCAGTGGGTCTGTTGGAGTCAGCTGGAACCAGCTGTGTCCAGCAAAGGGCAGCCTCTGGTCTCTTCTCACAGAGGCCATCCCAGCAACCCTCCTGCTGCCAACACCTTGCCGTGTAAATCCAATGCAAAGTTCTCCAAGAAACATGAGAAACCTAAAAAGATTGGTGCTTTTGACCCAATAGGTTACACCATCTTATGTAGCCAGCGGAAGTTCAATGTCCTGGAAGGTGTTTTCACATCAGCCAAGCTGTGAAATCAGAGACCTTCAACATTTGTGGTCACTGATGAGCCCATATTATATTAAGAATATTCCAGTTAAATGATTATATTAGCTATTACACAGTCCAGCTCCAAACAGAGTACTAATTCTGTCCTGCATTAACTTTGTGCTCTGCTAGCTTTTACTACAGAAATGGCTCTTACTCATGCCAGGCACCAGGCAAGGTGGGAATTTCATGTCATAAGCTAGACCAGAAGGCAGATAATCTGTCTTCTAAAGCACAGATCTATAGCACTGGTCTCAGAGAATTTCAAACTATTGACAAGCCTAAGACTTACACTCAAGCAGTCCTAACAGCAGTGATGCGTATGCTTACAGATTTAGTAATTACTGTATAGCTGTTCAAGTATTCCTGCTGGATAGTAGATGTCTGAGGCAGCTTTTCTGTGAACCCAAAATATTTTCCATCGTATCTTTGTGCTTATAAACATCAAATCCTTGTGAAAGTTTTAAAAATGTTCTTAATTGATAACAGATTTTTTGTGGGTTTTCTGGTGTTTTTTTTTTATTTGGTTTGGTTTTGTTTGGGTCTTTTTTTTTTTTTTTTGAGGCTGGTAACATTTAAAGGAGTATAGATTTTATTTACCCTTTGTACTTGTGCAAAATGGAATAGTGTAGGAATACCAAAGAAATCCAGAAAGGGTAAGTAAAGTTTTTTTCCATTTCCACACAGCATTACAGGAGATACTTACTTCTGTGAAGTCTCTCTAGCCATAACGATGCACATTTTCCTTTTGTTCTCTTCTTTTCAGCGGAGATTCTGACTTCAACGTTAAGTTCAAGCAAGACAAACAAAATTCCCTACCTGTATGTAAATTTTGGCAAGAAGTGCTCAATAAAATTAATAGCTTATATCTCTCAGAGATTATTTGCCTTTCATGTATTTAAATATGTAACAGTTCTGAGTGATTACAGCATTTTCAAAATTGTTTAGACTACGAGTAAAATAATCTGTTATTCTTAGACTACAAAATCTACTTGTCCCTCAGGTAACACTTGGGTAAGGATTTCCAAAAATGCATCTATCTGTGAAACATAAAATAAACCAAAATTGAACTGGGCAATATGTCACAGTACCACTTCTTCAACTGCTTGTGTTCACTTTTTATATTTTTGTTAGAAATTCTTTTGAAAGGGTACCGGTTTTAGGTTAGGGTCTTAGACCATATGTAGTAGAAAGAACTCCTGATCCTTGCTCTCATTTCCTTAGCATAATACAAATAAGAGATGACGTCAGTAAAGTATTATATTGATGAGTATTTCATAAAATCTCATCTTGGAAAAGAGATCATATTTTTGTTTTCATGTGTAACTTCCTTGTACCTGGGAAACAATTCCTTTACACGACCCTATTTTTGATAAATGATGAACTTCGTAGAGTTTGATAGCCTTGATGAACTTTGGTGGGAAAAGAATGCAAGAATGAAAGAAAGAAACTGCATCACTGAGCTTATCAGGTGTAGGCCAGCAACCATGCAACATGCAATAGTTTAGAAAGAACGACAAAACATCTATTTTGTTTAGCATCTCACAAGGGTGGCCATGAAGGATGTCACAATGTCCTATAACAAATTTAAATCTACCGTAAAAGACCAAAGTCACAATGCTAATGTATCATAGGAAGACAGAATAGGTGACAGTTATCATTAGTGTCCTAGATCCCCACAAAGGTGAAGAATTTGCTAACAAATCTCCCTGACTAACTGAGGAAGCAGACCACGCTTTACACTCAAATGAGATTAATACCGTCTTCCAATATTTCCTGACTGTAACACCAGTCTCCCAGCCTCTAAATCAAACCTCTTGACTTGGATTTGCTATCTGAGGACTACCACTTTACGCTTAATTTCTTACCTCTTTTCACCCTTTTCATAAGCATATCAAACTCCATCTTGAAATCATTCAGATTTCTTTTATCTAATTGGAACACTTCCAGAATATCACTCTTCACATGGTTAGAAACTGTCTTCCAATTTGCCGTCAAAATATATTCATGACTAATTTATGACTTTTTTGATCTTGTGCTATTTTGTAACCTAAGTAGTTCATCTGTATCTTGATGTTTACCCTCCAAAAGTGTTTGAAATGCCATCATAATCTCTTTTTAAGGCCTTTGCTATAAGAAGTGAAGCCATGTAAACCTGTAATTCTCTCTCCACAAAATAGAGAAAATGCATGACTTGTCTCTTTGTACTATTAAATTTCATTCCATTTTGCATGAATCAACACTGTCATTTAATTCCTCCTATACAACGATCCTGTCATCTTGTGTATTAGTGGAAGCTGCCAACAAGTGTAGTTGGCAAATTGTAAAAACTCTCCCCTATTCTCAGATACTCTCTGGGTATCTCCTCTGTTTTGTTGCACTCGTTATTCCTGACATTTCTACTTGAAATAAGAACCTCCTATGGAGCACTATTTTCTGTACCTAAATTTAAATAGATTAACTCCACAGCATCAAGCCATATAATAAATTTTACCAGAGAAAATTATACTATTTGATACAATATAACCTGCATAAAATCATGCTGGAAATGTGTCATACTCTATTTACCATCATATTCTAAATTATTCTTTCCTTCAAAAATTCATTGTATGACTTAAAGTAGTATTGAAGTCAAGTTAACAGACTAAGAGTTGCTTGACACATTGTTGGGTTTGTTTGTGGGTTTCTTTTTTCTGTTTTTGAATAGACGTACTGCTCTTCTCCAGTCATAGGATATTTACAGATTAGTTAAAAATCATGTAACTGTGACAGTTTGATTCTGGCCAAAGCCCACCCAGCCTCACTGTGCACCTCTCCTGTGGGACTGGAAGATGATAGAAGGTAGGGGAGCAGATGTGTGGATTGAGATAAAGACAGATTAATAGGGAAAGCAAATATCAGAACATTTGTGTTATCAGCCCTATTTTAGCCACAAATGGAAAGCACAGCACCATACAGGCCGCTATGAAGGAAGTTAGCTCAATCCCAGCCACACAAGTTTCACAAAGTAAATTCTCCAGCAAGCGCAACCCTAAGAAGAGGGAGATTTGTGTCATAAAACTTAGAAACTGAGCACTTGAACTAATTGCATATTCTGCAGTTAACTGCAGATGGTGGATTATATAAATGTATTTGTTCATTATTCTTAAGAAAAAATGGTCTTTGCCTGATAGGTAATTCGCCTTCGAGTAGATGGAATTCAAATTCCAACCTTATGGTCAGTAGCAAAAATTGTAAGCTTGGTCATATATTCATTGAGAAAGGGACCTAATCATTATAAAAAGAAATGCAAGTGCAAGTTCATTAGAAAATGTAACACAGCAAGTGATAAGCAGCACCTGCAACTATCAGTATATTTAAAATGTGTTCCTGTCTTCGCTTGCTCAGGCAGAAATATATTACAATTGTATTCGTGCACCACATTTAAACATACTTGTATCCATTCTCGATTAAGGCAAAGAGAAAGTCATCATTTATATTCAATTTATATACTTTGTGTTTTCATTTTCATACAACATATGCAAGTGAGTACATTCTACTATGAATGCTTTCTCTGAAATATACCAATTCATATATAAATACCATTTATGAATAAATGCAGCCTCATTTGTGGACAGTTTTGGAAAACCAAATCATTTGCACAAATTTAACTTGTAATAAAAGATGAGAACTTGTTTATAGTGCATATTTCATGAGATAAAATAATCAAAAGAACTGTTACTTTCACCTTTGTCATTCAGAGGAATACTTAATAATGTCTTTTCTACTCCGCAATTCCTGTTAAGTCAAACCATATTTCACAATTAGGATTGCGCCCTACTAATCACTAACTCTTGCTTGGTTTCTACTTCTTTAATATTTCATCTGTGTTCATGGAAAAATTGTTAATGCTTACCTTAAATTCCCTTATTT
This sequence comes from Dromas ardeola, assembly GCA_013398915.1. Taxonomy (NCBI): domain Eukaryota; kingdom Metazoa; phylum Chordata; class Aves; order Charadriiformes; family Dromadidae; genus Dromas; species Dromas ardeola. Next base: position 35,971 of record VYZM01003667.1, read on the forward strand.
TAAGGGGTGGAGGATAGGTCTAAAATTATCTAAAAGAAGGGAAAAAGAAAAGTGCTTTCATGTGTTGATTATTTACTGTTCAGAAAGGGATATTCTCAAGTGAGAAGCCCTGATACAACTTGCAAGAAGAGCCCTTTAAGCTTTGTAAGCTTTGTCCTTCTTTGCCTGTAAAATTTCCTAACCTGATAGACTACAGATACAGAATTCTGGATTTAATAGACTTCACTTTCCTTCAGCTAAAAACTTAATCTTCTTCAACTGTATAGCACCAATAAAGTGATGAAATGTATTGCAGGTTTGTGTTGCATTAAAACACACAAATTTATTTTCTTCATAGCTTTTATCGCACACCTTTAGGAATAGTGAACACCTAATGCATTATCTATTTAATTAGTTTTCTGTCTCTAGGTTACTGAAGTTCTAGATTTCTTAAGGCAAGTACCCCATTCTGACTCCTTTTATATCTATTCTTTCTGAACCAAGAATTTCTGAGGTTTGTATTAGGAATATTAGATTGGAAATCAATATGACATCAACAAAGTGTCTATTTGACAATAACGTTTCTGCAGTAGATTATAATGAATAATACATATTTAACTTATTTATTATAGTCTGAAAAGTTATGCAAATCACATTAGTAAATTGCCTACAATTTCAGTTATTTTGACAGAGAAGCTAAACTCTCTTAGCTGATACCACATAAAGGTGATATAAAGGTTACTCACAGTAAATCTTTATGTTTATTTTTAATTAAAAGATCTAGATTTTCCTTATTAAAAGTTATTGTTTATATAAAATGTTTATACAGTTGGAAACTACATGCTCTTAGCAGCGTGTTAACAGAGGATCAGAAGATTAGAGAGCCAAACTATATAAACCTTCTATTACCTGTAAATCAGAATGGTAGCAGGGATGGGAAATGTGGACTTACAGTGTGGACATCTGTGGTGTCTTGATGTAGGCCAGCAGCTAAGCACCACACAGCTGCTTCCTCACTCCTCCAGGCCCCAGTGGGAGAACAGAAAGAGCAAAAGCATGAGTCAAGATAGAGATAGTTTGATAAGTGAAGGAAAGAGGAAGGGGAAAAAAGAAAATTAACTCCATTCCAGCCAGACCCAGTACAACATCCTTACAATCTGACTTATCTGTTTAGTCACTTTCTACAGAGAGAGAAATAAAACCCTGTAAACATGATGCACTATACCTCTTTAGATCTCTGTCTCAAGTTGAGATGAAAAATCTCTCACAAGGAAAACGAGGTCATCCATAGATATCTACCTTTCACAGACCAGGTGGACAACAAGCTGATCATAGGCCAACAATGCACCTCATGGCAAAAACAGCCAACAGTAACCCGGGCCACAGGAGGAAGAAAGTTGTCAGCAGGTTGAGGGAGGTGATACTGCCCGTCTGCTCAGCATTGCTGAGAAACAGCTGGAGTGCTGTGCCCATTTCTGGACTCCCCAGTAGAAGAAAGATTTGAACTTACTGGAGTCCAGTACGGGGCCAGAAAGATGGTTAAGGAACTGGAGCATCTGTCATGTGAGGAGAAGATGAGAAAACTGGGACTGGATTTTTCTCAGTAGTGTTCACTGATGAGGCAAGAAGAAAGAAGCACAAATTAAAACGCCTGAAATTCCATCTTAACATAAGGAANTAATCCATCTGGACACAGTCCTGGACAGCCTGCTTTAGCTGACCCTCCTTGAGCAGGGGGATTGAATTAGGTGATCTCAAGAGGTAGCTACCAGTCTAAATGAGTCTGATTCTATAAATTCAGATAACAACAGAAATTCCAATTCCATGTAATTGTTGCTCAGAATGTCAATAGAGAACATAAAAATAGACTTTTTCATTAATTAGTATTCAAATTTAAATTTTATGTTGCTCCTATTCCTGCTGTTCTTGAAAATCAAGTACTCTCAAATCGTGTCGGAGGTATATTAGTTTAAGGTGTTAGGAAACTTGCTTTAGATTTGAGTTATTTTCTATGTGTAAATATTTATCTGTTACAATAATCTGAAGCCTATTCCAGATGTGAAAATAAAAAAAAAAATACTTCAAGAAAAAAAAAGAAAAAAGAAAAAAAAAGGAAGGAAAAAAAAGAGATTTACTTTTGTTATCAAGGAGAAAAAGTGACCATAATAAATTGCAGAACATATAGTCAGAAATAACTCCTGCTGCAACTCATTTAATGCTATTACATGTGGAAAAAAGAACCATAGGCTGAAATCACCTTTATTCTTGCTTACATAAAGAACTAGCTATTTTAAGTGGTGCTGAAATAAGCATAACCAATTGCAGTGCCAAGTATTACAGCAGTGAATTTGGCATATAGAGTTATTGCGTGTGATACATAATCTAACAAATTTCCAAACAAACATTCTGGAAACAATTACAAGTAAGCAAGCAACCCTGAGCAAATGCCATTGAAGTTTTAAATTGCATTTTGGTCACCCACGACCATCTAAAAAAATGTTCTGCAGAATTTTTATGCCTAGAGCAAAAAAGGAGGGATTTTGCTGTCTTGCCAAGTGAGAGTTTAATGTTGTGAATCATTAGGAAGCATACACATTAGTCTCAAAAATAATTGTTTGGTTTATAGTCACTTGAGGCTATAGTCTCAATCAGACCTCAGCTGTGGTGGGCTAGGAGGACATACAATGCAGTATAAATACAGTTTGTTGATATATCACTGACAGAAGCATATGTTACACCATTAACTTCCAAAACAAACATGTGAAATTGTTACCAAAGAAGGAAAAATGCTATAACATTTTAAAAAAATGTATTTCAAGTTACTTTAAAAATAATCTGATTAATTCACATTAATGTACATTTTAAATTTTTACATCCACGTGACTTAAAAAAATTTTAATAAAGTAACAAATATGTTAACGATAAATAATAATTGTCACAGAACCTAACCTAATAATTTTTACAAGGTTGGGCATGTTCCTGGGAGGTCTAGAATGATGTTTATTCCTATTTATTCAACACGTAGCCCTTCAAATATATGCAAGGTTATTAGTAAAGAAAAACATAAACCTAATGATTTCTTTGTTGTTTTGAGTAGGCATATTTTCTTTGCTCTTTGGAAAGAGCTTACCTCTTTTTTAAGCCATTAGGCTCAGAAGACTCTTTCATCATAGGAGGTGTTGTGAAGTCATGACATCAAGAGGACCAAGTACCTCAAAGTTGAATTTCAGGGTATAGGAAGAATCTTGGGTCCCTGCTTAAGCTGAACAGCTAATAAACAAAGGTTTTTTAGGTTTTGGTATCTTCAGCAGTACTGTTCTGAAAGAAGACACTTTATCAAACTAGGGAGTATCAATATTAATAATAATATTGTTTTTAAATAAATACAACAGTTCAACAAAAAACCTGCAACCTAGTAGAGATCAAAAGATAATAGCGTAAAAGCCATAACCGGTAGAATGATTTTCAAATATAAATCCACTCCCACTCTTATTGTAACCATTGAGTTCATTGGGAGTAGGACAAGGCAGCCCTTTATGCTATTGCATTTTCTAATGATGAAAACCCCTCTCTGAATCAAGAAAACGCTATCAACGTGTGTCTCCTAGTGAATTTAGTAGTAGGAATGACCTTGGGAAGTAGTTGTAGCTGTTACGCAGAATGAAGACGTTCGCTCCCCAGTGTGGATATCTTGGCTCTGGTAAAGCATGCAACTGATTTTGGTCTTAACAATAAATTCATAGTTTATTTCCATCAGATGAACTTTTAAAATCTCTCTGTCAGTTCCCACTATGGAAACAGAGAGACTAATATCAACCAAATTACACATTCATACTCACCCAAAATATTTATTTACCTTATGAATGGAATTAATTTTTAATCTACATTGGCTTGAACAGGAAATGTAGTGTTTTCCTTCTGAGATGCATCAACAAATAAATGACTTTATTCTTTTGACATTACATTTCAGTAAACCTGTCTGATCTATATTAGTGTACCAAAACAGTGAACAGAGGGACATAAGAATGGAAGGGAACATAGCAATATCAGACCTTGTTCCTTCACAGCTGGAGGCAGTTTCATAGTAGCCACATTTAGTCTATTATATTATATTAGTAATCCACAAAGATTCAAATGGTAACCATTTCATGTTCCATGCCTTACAGGTGACAGAATATTTCCAAATAATCTATAGCAAATTCAAGTATATTAAAAGGTATAACCACTAATAGGCACAGATGTTAAGTCCACAGTTTGATCAATATTCAATATTCTGTTGTGAGAGTAAACCAACTGCTAGCAATACAAAGTAAAATACGCTATAAACAGATGGCATTAATTTGCTCATTGTAAACTTCACCTTTGTATAAGAAAGAGTAGGCATATTTTCCCTTAAGTTTAAGAAAGTGTCTTGTGGAGTGAACTAGAAGTCAAAGCTGGTATCCATTGTTAATGCAACAGATGTGTTTATATCTGAAATACCTCTTTAAAACTATACTTTATTAATAACAAACATGACTGGGTCACAAAACTGTAATATCATTCACTGTAATGCCAACAAGCTTTTTCACAGTTCTCCGGTTTCCTTTTCCCCTTTTATCTTGTTTACTTGTTCTTATTCCTGTATAACAAAGCCAAGGTTTTGGTTCCTGAATCTTAGCACTAAGAAAGGACATTTAGATAATCCCCCTCCACCATTATCGCTCTGCCAAACACATCATTCTGTTGCTCTTTATTTTAACCATTTGATGTTACATTTGCAGCTAAACTGATATTTTTCATGAACTAGTGGAGAGAGCTTGGAGTAAAAGGAGTCAGCTAGACAAACATAAAACAAAAATGGGATTGCTGAAGTAAAATGTTTTTGTTAAAATATGTGAATTTTTATCTGCATGTCCTATATTCTAGCCGTTAAGAAGAGAAGGTATAGGGAGAAAGCGCGGGAAGCTCTGTGACCCTTGTAGGAAGATGTACCAACCCCTGAAAGACGGAATCCTCACTATCAGTACTTGGACACTTGCTCTACCGTTCTCAATGAGCCATGCTGCTGACCCAAATGTGACACAACAGTGGAGAAATACTCCCTCCTCGAAGTAGGAATGTCTTCTGTTCACCTCAGTGAGCGTAATGTTATAGAGGGCAGGTGAGATTGTTTGGCGTTTTTTTATGAGCTCTCATCCTAGCTCTTCAAAGTGAGCAGAAGTCCCTTTTTTCTTCCATTCATTCAGGCTAGTGGAAAGAAGTTTCTTGGTGCTTAAGTATCGAGAATCCAATAGTGCTGCTGTACATTCTCTGTGTTATTCTTGGCTGAAGGGAAGTCTCATTCAATCTTCCTTTCCAAGCCTTTCCTCTTTCTAACCCTACAAGATATGCAGTCTGAGAGTTTGCTGAAGAACGGGGCTTCAGGGTACTCATTGTTCAGCAGCTGCTGGAAGCTGTTTGAAGTAATGTCATTCCTTTTTCGCTCATAATTTCTCTGGCATACATTTGGACCTTTTATCAAGCAACGCTTTTTACATCTAAGACTATTTATGAAGTAACAATTCATCTTAGTCATATTGTAGTTTAACCCCATTTAAGAAAAGTATCCCACAAGGCTTCTCACAACTATAGCAGAAACGCAAATATTTCCTGTTACTTCAGCAATCACATACCAGTGGCAATAAGCTACCTCGTCAGATCACTGTTTTTGCAGTTCATAATGTTTTTACTGTGAATTGCTGTGCAGAGAACATGCGTCTTGGGCAGAGGAAGGAGCACATTGTAAATAAAACAGTTTCCTAAAGCATAAATTCATTGATGAATCATAAGAAAAACATTCAAAGTACCAAATTTTCCTATTTCCCTTTCTAACCAAAGAATTGGGAGTTAAAAAGACCCCAGAAGATTAAAATGAAATGAAAAATCTTACAGAAGCCTGAGAGCTGTATGAAATTTGATGAGTGTATACCCAGTCCCTTACTCAACAGATTTTTCTAAGTTCTCACAAAGGCAACTTGGGTTCAAGTGGCTGAACATCTGTGTTTCTGGTAACTTCAAAGGACTCGGACTAATGTGCCAAGGAGCAATGAGTGCCATCTACTCCATGAGGGAGGATGAGTCAGGAGCCAAGGGTGACCCAGCACAGGTAGTGCCCTCTCCAAGAAGCACCTGACCATGATGGGTAGGGAAGGGTGCCAATGACAAGGTCTCACAGCAAACACAGCAAGGGCAGAATGCAGGCCCAGGATCTGTCCAGGAGGAGCAGAAGACAAGAATCAGATACTGGGACTCCTTCAGCATCACTGGGGCAGGGACTGGTGGCCCCATCTGGGCTGAAATGGGGCCATGGGCTATGGGCAGGGTGGGGAAAGGCCCAGGTGATGCTAGGCAGGGACAGTCATCCCATAAGTGCCTTCACAGTGGATACTATGGCCCCAAGGGTTTAAATGGAATTTGAGGACCACACCAAGGTGGTGTTGATTCTGTTGAATCCCACCCCTGAGCAGCTGGAGTGGTAATTATGCACGCCGTACAACTATTTTTAAATTAATTGCTTTTCTTCTTAATGTAATGATACTTTAATGTAAACCATCTTTTAAGCTTGGAGTTACATATAAATACATAGAATAATTAATTTGAAACAGACTATATAAACTTCAGTTGAGGATTAGCCACAAGCCTCAAAAGGGAGATCTTATCTTCCTTACTAAATTGTATTACTACAGAGCCACACTACATGAATTTATACATAGATATGTGGTGTATATGTCACAACCTTACATCAAAAGCTCTTCCTTCTTGTAACCTTGTTAAGAGCTGATATTCTTTGGGATGTAGTCTGTCAGTTCGTTATCTTCTGTTGTTCCCAGCCACATTCTGTGTGTTAAATGCCAACACGGGTATCATGCATAAGAAATTTTTCTCTGTAATTTTACACTTTGTAAGTGCACACCAGATGAAAGACTTGGGAGAGTAGGAGCCTTTACTATTGCGCAGAGCTGTACTGGCTTACCACGTCATATCCTCATATCAGGGATTGCTGGGATGAAGATCAATATACTCTCTCATTGGTGGTTCAAGAGGTGGGACAAAAACGAGTTCAGCTTGACCTTTATAAGACTGATGTGATCAGGATGGCTTGGGGAAGGACATGGAAGATGACAGGCAGAATATCAATCATTTTACCAACTGTGTCTTCATCAATCTAAAAAGTTTGAACTTGGGACAGCTCTTTGTCTTAGCTAGTTTCAATGAAGGTATATTGCAACACACCTAACTAGCTTTTGGAGCTTCGAAATTATCTCTGCCAGATAACTTTGCTATATTATCTATTACTTCCTTATTGCAAGGTTAGGAAAAATCAACATGGAGATATAGTTTTAAAGCTTTATGCTGGTCCACAATGTAGCATCTCAAGCTTGAATTAAGCATTCCTATCTGAACATGTAACACAGGTATCCAAGTTGGATATCCTTTTGTCAACAGCTCTTTTCTTTATGACCCGTAAAGCATATGAGTCGAATAAGTAGTAGTCTTTCTCTGTTGCCGTACTACTATAGCTTTATAGAGCCAAAAGAATCAAGCTATAGCACCTCTACCCTAAATTCAACATATTTGGACCCTTATTTTTCCCACATACTACTAAAAGGCTCTTCTGGGTATAGTGCAAAACATGTGTGTTGTCTGGGAATTTGGAAATGGATGAGAGTAAGTTTTCCACTGAGTCTGAGGGGCGCAGTGAACTGTATTTGTTTGTTTACACGTGGTTGGTGAATGGAGTTTCTCTTTGAATCATTGTTTTGAGGGTAACAGAGCACTGGAACAGACTGCCAGAGAGGTGGTGGAATCTCCTTCTCTGAAGACATTCAAAACCCTCCTGGATGCGTTCTTGTCCAGCCTGCTCTAAGGTGACCCTGCTTTGGCAGGGGGGTTGGACTAGATGATCTCCAGAAGTCCCTTCCAATCCCTACTGTTCTGTGATTAAGTGCTACTGAGTGTTTTTTATACCACTGGATGTATGCTAAAGAGCCTCAGCTCTTGTGTAGATGTATTTTCAGCATTATTTATATGGAGATAAATGTTTTGTCATAAAAGTTACTAGGTTGGCCTAATTATCTTTACAGAAAGGAAGATGTATATAAGAAAGATACTCCAGGAAGATATCTATGTATTTAGTAGTTATGGGTTTCTCAGAATGGGTCAGTCACTATTTGCTGAAATTTGGCAATGGTGTTTGCAGTAGATTTCCTCTTTAGCTTGGCATGATATCATGTATGATATTACGAAACTACAATGAAACTATGAAACTACTTTCTCGTTTTCTAGACTAACAACTTAAACATTTAATGCTAGATTCTGATTATCATAATAGTGGTGTGTGACTCAAATTATTTCAAAATGACACACACCAATATGGATTGCCACCTTTTCTCTAGAGGAAATGGAGAAGAGCTGGACATTGAAAGCTCAAGATCAGAGTTTACCTCTAAAACAGTACAACATAGCTCTATGTTGATAGTACCCAAGGAAATTAAATTTGGACACTATGCTCTAGGATAATATTTTCTCAGGCCTATATCCTCTCTTTGCCTTTACTTGTACAAAGTAAAGTCACCCCCATGACAGCACAAAGGAGAAAAAAATGGAAATAAAGTTTGTGAGTTTGCAAGGTGAAATGAGATAAAATCAAGGACAATTTTGCCCTGTAATTTTACTGTCTATATAGTCAAATTATATGTTTTGGGACTAGTAAGCTCACAAGGTCATGAGTCATTCCAGTACTTCCTGGAAATTGTAGTATAAATTCTGAATATTTTTGTATTTTCAGAAAATCTCCTTAGCTTAAATTTTAGATACTAAGCCTTGTCATGAAAATTAAGAAACACAAGTTCAATTAGTCAGCTCAATTACCCTATGCACATGTAAACTGGTGCCAGATGTCAACTGTGTTAGTTATTATTATTATGGATTTTCTAATACTATTTTACTTTTGCTGTTTAATTATGGTCTTAAATGTTTTTGTTCTCTTTACTGGCAATTTTTATCATGACCCTGGGCCTACAGGGAAAACTGGTGAGTGTGGGTCTCCTTTTTCTGGGAGCAGTACTAGATCCCTTGTGGACCCCCTTGCAGAAACAATGCAGTGCAATATAAGTAATAAGGACCTATCACACTTCTCCTCGCTTTCCCCTATCCTTATTTTGGAGGAGAAAAGCCATGGTTCTTCAATTCATTCTACATAAATATTTGCAGGCCTAGCTGATTTCAATGGTGATCTATCAGGATAAAGACAGTTTCAGTCAAATAAAATGCAAGATTAGAGGCTACATTTCTAATCTGTGCTTAAGAAAACTAACCCCAAACTGAAGCAAAATTCTGTGGATCTTAATAGAGCTGAAAATTTCCTACTCACCTGAAAAATTAGTGTATCCACTCACTTGCATAACCTGTCTAATATGAATGCATGCTTTATTTGAAAAATAACATGTTCACTGCACTTTTTACTTCTCCATTAAATACCTTTATTTTGGACTTGTTCTTGAGTGGGAATCCACTCTGGCACATTCTGGACATTTCCATGGACACATATTTTTGTCAATTTATTATTTGTGTTCGTGGTTTGTCATAACAAAGCACTACAGGATAAAATATGATGTGTCCTCCAACGCATCTTTCCACCTATTTCAGTGGTCTCTCTGGATTTGCACTTTTTTTTTTTTTTTGCCAACTGCAAAACCCAGTATTTCTTCTATTCTGTAATAAGGGCATCTCCCTAAGAAACTGTTTTTCTGTATTTTACTTACAACCAGGTGTTCGTGATAATTACTGCTAACTGCAAAATTTTCATAACTGAGTCATTAGATTCCTCTAGACTTTTTAATGTAAAGGGCTGTCATCAAGCAAATGATATGAGATAAAACAGTCACAAGGTTTATAATTGAGTAATCTAAAAAATGTTCAAAATGATTTAATACCTTATATCAAAAGTCTGACATAGTGATAAGTGAGGTATGAGATCTATCAACAGGAAGAAAAGAGATTAATTCATGGCCAGTCAAATTACAGAGTGTTATTTAATATCCTATTAATCAAAGCTATATCCTGGCACCTCAGTAAAATCTTACAACCTTCTCCTCACAGTCGATTAGTTTCCGCAGGTCTTTTTTAGATGTGGTTTAAACAAAATTTAACATTGATGTTTCTGTGGAGCAGATTACAGAGAAACTCACATCATTCACTTCTATCATTCTTACACTTACGCTTATACTTACTTATACCACCTTGGAAATTTGCAAAGTTACAAAAAAGTGTAAGGACTAAAGTGTGTTTGGTCTGTGCTCTACAGCTTAGGTGACTATTGAAAGAATTGTTTCTCCCTTTGTTGCCCGTCTCATGCAGACAGTTGCACAAGACATTTTTCTGTTCCTGTACTCCTCAAATTTCTTTGGATTTAGTCTCTCTCTTATTTTGTGTTGTACATCATTTCTGGTTTTGTGTTGGGTGTCTTGTCTGATTGTGTGTCATGCTTATTAAAACATAGCCAGACTTTACCTGCTTATTAAAACATAGCCAAAATTCATTAGAATTAATCAAAGCCCTCCTAATTATTTCAGACAGCTGTGAGTCAATCTTAGATTTTCAATCATAAGTAGCTCAAGACATCGGAACTTTGTCCTCATCTCAAGTAGCACCATCTTTTGGTTTCATTCCACATGCTCTCCAAAAATTTTCTGTTATCCTCCAGCCAGCCTTATTATACCACCTATTTTATCAAATATATCACCAACATTATAACTGTAACTATAATATAGTTTTATTATGCATTAGTTTTAACAATTTCTGTGTTATTACAGACAAACTCATTCAAACTTTTAAGTATATGCCTATCCTACTTCATTCTGCGCTTTTTACCTTGATTCTGCTTAACTTTGTTAAGCTATGCCTTCCTGTATAGGTCTATTAGGCACATAGACCTATACTTTCTGCACAGGTCTATAGCTACGTTATTACTTTTCACTTTTTTTCTTCCGTACTCCTCTTTATTTATATTCACCTATGCTCAATCAAAACTCCTCTGTTTGTTCTTATTTTCAATTGAATTTTGAAATCCTTACTTAGATGGACTGTTTTCCACAACTAATAAAACCTGTCATACTTGTATATTTCCCAGGCACTGAGAGTAAATTTTCGGTTTCTGCATTTACCTTCTTTTCTCTTATTGGAAAAATAGGTTCTGGACACCATCCACTACCATCAGGAAGATATTTCTAATATGTCTTGTACTGTGCAGCTTGTGGATTCCCTTGACTGCCAGTATTCACCTGTTTTCAAAAACTAGATGCAGAAATAGCTGGTTAATGTCTAGTAGAGAAATTCCTGTCTACTCTGACTTTTAATTCAAAGCTGCTTTGGTCTCTTTCTTCAAGCACCCTCAGTAGAATACCTCTCTTTCTTTTTACTTTTCAGTCAAAATAATTTCAAATACTTCCTTTTGGTTTTGGTAAATTCCATTCATTCCTTACAGTTTCATTATTCTGTTCACAGACTTTCTTATTTTTTACTAAGAACTTTGTATTTTCTATGATCTTTCATCTATAGTCTTTGCCTTAGTATTTTCTCTCTCTCTCTTGTTTTAGGTAATGCCTGTCAATTGAAACTCACCGAAGAAACTTTGGCATATGTAAAAAGTTTTAGTTATGTAAAATTAAGTTTAATATAATAACTATTTTTAAAAATATAACGCAGTTTGTTTAATTTTAATTAGTGCTGATTTGATAATGTAATGCAAAGTATCATACAAGGTTAACATTTTAAAAAAACAAATAATGACATTTTATTCCACCTTTTCTTTACAAATTTATCTCACAAGTCCCTATCCCTCACAAACACACGCGTTTAAGATCAAGGCGTAACAGTAATTCTTTGAATGATCAGTATCACCATGAAGTTTTGCACTGCAATGGAAGTGTCTACCCTGGAAGAAGCAAGTCCTTGGCATAGAAACATAGAATCACAGAATCACCTATGTTGGAAGGGGCCTTTCAGATCATCTAGTCCAACCATCGACCTAAGTCTGACAAAAACCATCACTAAACCATATCTCTACCCATCTTTTAAATACCTCCAGGGATGGTGAATCAACCACTGCCCTGGGCAGCCTGTTCCAATGCTTGATAACCCTGTCCATGTAAAAATTTTTCCTAATATACAGTCTAAACCTCCCCTGGTGCAACTTGACACCATTTCCTCTTGTCCTATTGCCTGTTACTTGGGAGAAGAGACCAACCCCCACCCCTCTACAACCTCCTTTCAGGTAGTTGTAGAGAGTGATAAGGTCTCCCCTCAGCCTCCTTTTCTCCAGGCTAAACAATCCCAGCTCCCTCAGCTGCTCCTCATAAGACTCCAGACCCCTCATCAGCTTCATTGCCCTTCTCTGGACCCACTCCAGCACCACAATGTCTTTTGTGTGGTGCGGGGCCCAAAACTGGACACAGTACTCCAGGTGGGGCCTCACCAGTGCAGAGTACAGGGGGACGATCACTTCCCTAGTCCTACTCACCATGATACAGGCCAGGATGCTGCTGGCCTTCTTGGCCACCTGGGCACACTGCTGGCTCATATTCAGCCAGCAGTCAACCAACACCCCCAGGTCCCTTTCTGCCAGGCAGCTCTCCAGCCACTCCTCCCCAAGCCTGTAACGCTGCGTGGGGTTGTTGTGACCCAAGCGCAGGACCCTGCTTCTGCTCACCTTGCTGCCTTGTGAATGTGATGGGTGATGCACCCAAGTACCCACATCTCAGCCTGCTCTGAGGGGCAGCCTAGGAGTAGTGACATTGAATGCTTCACAGACAGGGAGGTAGGTCTGGCACTTACCACACCTTTGCAACTGTGCTTTCTAGGCAATATAGAGGCAGAGAATGGTAGATTTTTTTCAAAGCTTAAAGCACCAACAATGGTAAGTAAACTTGTTACAATTTCACAATTCAGTGATTTCAAATTTTTTTTGAATGAACATGGAGAATCCAGAAATCACCTTTGAAGGTATTTGTGTGCTCTAACACTGGGTAATTAGGCTTCCCTAATTTCCCTAGGCTTCCCCATTTAATGGTGAGATGTGAGCAATTTTGCTCAGATTCCTCTGATTTAATGTTATTTCCGAAATGTTGCTTTATCAGTTCATAGCACTGATAGAGTATAAGGCTTTAGGGAAAAAGATATACCAGACAAGTATCAACAAAGCCTAATTTATATACTCTTCTCTTTCTTAGTGTTGCTATTGCTGTATTAGACACGCTTTCAACTATGTACCTCTGCAGAAGTAGCAACTACATTTACTTATTTTGTCATACACATAAATTGCATAAACCTGCTTCCTACTGATTCTATTATCATAATCTAAACTCTCGGAGGTATACTAGAAATGCATAAGCTGAAAAATCTGCATCCACTTTGCCCACTCTCTTTGAAATAAAACAAGTTCTAAATGAGTTACAGAAATCTGACAACCTAACAAAACATGCAGTGAAGCAAGCATTACTGAAATGCTTGAAAGACTCTTTGACCAGCAAAAGAGAAAAAAAGTGCAGTCATGTGCAAATAAGCAGAAGATAAGAAAGACAGATGTTGCACTGACCTCCCACTCGCTGGAATTGGGTTGCCAGTTTTGTTACTCCGCTGCAGCTGTTGGCGATGGTCAGGTGGGAAGTCAGTGCATAACAGGCATCACAGTAGGTACTGCCGTAAGTCAGATAACATCCTTATGGAAGAAGTCCAAATATGATTTGAAAATGTAGGGAACATCACCCTAGTCGTACAGGGAGATGATTTCAGTCTCAGTCATTCCACAAAAAGCAAAATATGTTGGATATTTGGCAGAGAAAAATGTATGCTGGCAACATTTCATGTTTCATGATAGAAAAAATCAAAGGCATGTTTTTACCAGGTTCTGATAGTGGCTACTGAAAGACAAGTTCTCTGGGAAGCAGTTCATGAGCAAACACCCTGCCTCCCTTTTCACTTACACCTTCTCGTCCTCCCCATACCTCCGGCCCCCTGTAAGCAACAGGCAAAAGCACACGAAGTGTGTAGCTGGATAAGAAATCTTCTAATGCAGAGTGCAAGTAGTGCTTTTCATAGAAATACAGTAGACCATACAGCAATCTGGTAGGGGCCCTCAGGCACTGAACCCTACCTCTTCATTACAGTACTGGATGTGGAAAATGGTATACGTGAGTCCTGATGTCTAAGACGGATCTTCAGAGTACTAGTTTTCCCCCTCCATATCAGAACTTTAAAAGTTCTTTTTTTGTGTGTCTGAGGCAAGTTCTTTCTTTTTCAGTCTTGGGCTGTCAAGGGGCTTTACTCATTTGAGATGCTCTGCAAAATTTTTGACTTAAGTAAAACAGCCTCATTCTCCTGCCTAGCAGAGGCCAGCTGGTAGTCTTCATATCCTGAAGGTGAGCATTGCTACCAGACCACAGAGAAAGATTATTTTCAGGACATCCTCATTAATCTCACAGCTTTTGCTGTGGTTACTGTGGCATTCAAGCAGCATTATGCTATAAACTCCCTTTTCCCTTTAACCTCCACAACTACCTAACTACTCATTACAAAATTATGAGGAAGGCAAGCAACGTACAAACTAAGACTTGGAGCATCATGAACAATGAAGAATATAAAGAAAAGAGTGTTTTCCAGCTTCCAGATACTAGGAATCTGGGTAAAAAAGTGAGACAAACTGGAAATTCTTGTTGGTGAGAAAAATGTTATGTGGATGGAATCAGTGAAGCCAGTTGGGGTGACTCGTATGATTGTTATCCTAAAATCATGGGCTGTAAGATTTATAGAAAAAACGGAGCAGACAGAGGGCATAACAGGTGGCATTCTTTATGACAGGTATTGCCTATTGTAAAACTATTAATAGTTTGGATCGTTGGATCCTGGAAGAGCTGCAGATAAGCATGCTCATGAACATTGTCCAGAAAGGGAGATCTGTAGGAGTTTGTGACAGACCACAGACTCACACCAAAACCACCATGTCTTTATTGTCTGTCCGTATTGTGCAGAAAGAAAAAAAATGTACAATGGAGGACTCACATTCAGATAAACGTTGAAGGTTTCAGATAGGCAGTTAAACAACATTAAGGTATTTAAGGAATCACACAGGATGATTTTCTAGCACAAAAGCTATTTTGAATTTCATCACAAGAGCAAAAGACAATGTAATAATCACTGGGCTAGAAACTGATAGCTGGCTAGTGATCATAACTTCTATTCAATGTAAGCAAATAAAAGAAAATCAGCAGAAATAACAGAAATGGGCCATGATTCAAAGGAGGCAGTTTGTCACATCTGATGAAAATTAGGAATATAATTAATACAGAGGCATACCTAAATAGAAAAGCGTGAGTAAGAAGTGAGAATTTTTCAAGATGAGCTTACTAAATGAATGAAAAACTATAAATCTGTAATAAAGAAAAAAGGATGACTTTGGTTATACAAAAAAATTAGATAAGAATAAGGAATATAGTCCTACCTGCAGACGCAGGGAATATTAATTCTGAAAGCACTTGGGGTCACAGCAGGCTGGGAGTTCTTGGGATGCTTGAGACAATAAGGGATATTAGAAGCCTTGCAAGAATGCATTAGGAAAAATGAGCAATAACCAGCCTAGGACTTTTACACTAACACGTGTATGGGTCTTGGAAAATAGAACTGGCACTGAAACTTTTGAGCAAAATCTAGAAAAAATTGCTTGGAATTATTAGCACTTTTGAAAAACAAACTGTCAGAAGAAACCAGTGGATTCTGCACTGGACTTCTTTATTGTCTTTAGATCAAGGCAGGATGTGTTTCTGGATGAGATGCTTTATGAAAACACATCTAAACTTTAGTTAAAGAGAAGTAGCAGGGTTCAAAGTAGGGTAACTGTATGAAAAGTAATAGCTTATGACATAAAGCAGGTCAGACAAGATGATCTTTTGATTCCTACTAGTGTTAATCTCTATGAATTTATGAAAAAAATGAGGGAAATATAATAATGACCCACTTTATGACAACATTTCTCTGATATCGGGAAACACAAGTTGCCAAAGGGCTGATAAGTCTCACCTCATGTCAGTGCTGCTGCAAACCTTGATTGTTAAAGCTGATGGGAAAAAGAGGAATTTTAATTGCTGAAGTGCTTCCACAAAGTCTGCTTTTCCTTTTTTTTTATTTTATTTTTTTTAAAGAAATATGAAAGCAAACTTAAAAGAAAATACAGGGAAACAACATGAAATATTTAAGTACACTGGCCACTTGTTTCATTTTCCTCCCTGCTATATTTCCTTGACAACAGGGTAATTTGTCTTTTGCTTTATAAATAAGACAGAAAGTGAAATTCTGCAGTGACTTGGAGCAGGCACAATGAAAACACTTCATGTCTTTATTCGTTTTCTTTCTAATCCCCTTTAACCCATGTATATTAATAATAAACTTTTATTGCCTTCATATGCCTTCCCTATGGAATTCATGGACCTAAGACAGTAAGGGAGAAAGAAAATATTTATTTTAGTTGTTTATTTAAGGTGATGATTACTTTTTATTAATTGATTAATTTACTGAGTATTAACTTTTTACTTAGGGTACTGTATGGAGAGCTCTGGATAGCAGGGTTTTCTATTTGATGGGAGCCTAAAATTACTGTTTAGTCATTAAAGAAATGTTAATACTAAATGCTCATATCATTATAGTGAGCGAGGACTGTAGTAAAAGCTAGGTAGCTCTAAGAGTCAGATGACAAAATGTCCTCTGCCTTGTGCAGTAAGAAGTTCAGGAGATACCAATGAAATAAAGGTTAGAGAATGAGGGTATAAATAAGAAAACAGACATGAGGAAAAACTGGAACAGTAGCAATCAATAATTAGGTTAGTCTTAAGGAAAAGTCTTCAGGAAATATTTGAAGGAGAGTGTAAGAGAGCAGGATACTTTTCCATATCTTCTGTGTGTGTGAGAGAAAATACAAAGTTGTGAAATGTTAAAAGCTGGGTTAATTGATGAAATACTGGAAATGAAGATGAAAGAAAGACAGAGATCATTGTTCTAAGCAGTTGTTAATTATGTGCATAAAGTTGATAAGTATGTAAGTATTAAATTCAGACTTATAATTAATGGAATTATGCTTTGAGGGGTTTTAAAAGAAAAGTCAAATTTGGGGAGGGTGTTGATAAGAACAAAGAAGCAGGGAAGAAACTCAGAGAACAAGGAATTACAGGGAATTAAGGGACTCAAGGACCAGGAAAGTAACTCAGAGAAGAGAGAATTACAGTCTAAATGGCAAGCAGAGAGGAGAATTTGAGATTTTGTATTTTATAATTTTGGATCCTAAGATTTTGAATTAGAGGAAGCACTATCATTTAGAGGAATGCTGTTGAAATGAGGTTGAAATGACTTACTGAGAAAAGTAGTATTTATTCTGAAACAGAAATCCCCAGAAAACTGACTCAATTTTTTTCCTGCAAAAATGTGTCAAGTAATAGGTAGATACATACATATGTATATAAAAGTATACGTGTATATATACACATACACGCACACATGAAAACCACAGCAGTCTCTATTTGCCCTCTTGGAGTGAAATCATCCTTAAACAAAGTTTTGGTTTAGCTTTAATATATTCTCTCCTAAAATTCACCTTCTATCTTTACATTTATTTTCTATCTCTTATTACTGATAATCTTTTCCAATTCAAACCAGTTTTAGTCTATCTACAATATTTTTCTTAGCAAAAATATCTTTACATTTATTTTCTATCTCTTATTACTAGTAATCTTTTCCAATTCAAGCCAGTTTTAGTTTATCAACAATATTTTTCTTAGCGAAAAAATCATTACTTGAGTTTTCTAACTACATGCATTCTCATGTCTACTCTACATTTTGTTCTTATTCCCAGTGCTCTGCATTGTAAGGTCCACCTTAAAATGTTTTCTGTAAACATTTAGATATTAATAGATACAAAACCATACATCTTTCAATTTCCTATTTCAAACTCTTGACTAATAGCTCATTGCCACCAACAGATAGGGCCATATTGCTATGACTTCGTCAAGTCACAACTTGGTGACAGGCATAGGTATTGTTTTATGGTAGATATACAGTTCAGAAGAGTCAGTCTCTGTAGAGCTTTAACATACTGGAAGGCAAAGGACAACACTGGATTCAACAAACACACAGGAAAGCACAAGAGATATAACACTGTTATTGTAGCTTACCTTCCAGTTTCCGTTCGGCTTACATTTATATTAACATAGCACTACAAGGGCAACAATCTGGACAAGCTCATAATTTTGTGGTGTCAGAAGTTTTTCACTAGTAAATAGACTCAAAATATATGATGAAAGGAGAAATAGTCCATTAAAAGTGAAAACCTTCTTACTTCTTTTTGGCATTTACAATAGGCTGAGATTAATTTTACTAAAAATTCGCTGTTTTTCTTCAAAGATCATGACGGGGTTTGAGGGTTGCAAGTTCAGCTTAAATACTTGTGCTATGGATATCTATATTTTGGCAAGGTAAATATGTCTGGCACTGATTTAAAAAAGGTAAAAACATTACAGGAGGATCATTTAGCCATATTTCTGTGGTGAGTTATTTTCCCCATAGTTTTCTATAGAAACGTTTAGCTTAAAATTCAGGATTTGTCAGTAGGTAACTTACTCTTCCCATACTAAGAAAAACCTTATTTTTCACCTGCTTTAATCAACAGGTTGGAAAGAAACAGAGATTTTGTAATAGACTTTGTAACAGTTGGAATAAATATTTCAACTGTTTGATATCTGGAAAAAATTTCAGAAGTTATAAATAAAAGAAGAACAGATCACTGAATGGCCACTTCTAAAATACTTTGCCTTTCTCCTTCATGATCCACTTACAACAGTTACAACATTTTACACGAATATCTCACATGCTATATTGGCATGGAAACATTCCAATATGTCTCCTGCATGCACTTAATACAGCTTACTTTTCTGCCAGCAGTTAAATGAAATAGCCTTCATTAGCTTTCACTGTATCGTTTTAGCTGTCTAAAAACCACTGTTGTATTGACTAAGAAGGTAGATGGCCTTTCAGGTCTTTCAGGTAAATGAATGAAGGAAAATTTCTTTGTTTCCAATTATTTCAAATGACATGGAAATCCTAAGATTCAATGATCCTCTCATGTAAATCTTTTTCAAGTGTTATTAATTGATCAACTGTGGAGAAGACCAAAGTGGGGAAGAGTTTGCTAGAATCAAACATTTCAAACTGAAGGGAGAAGATATTTTCTATATTGCTAAAATATTCCAGGAAAAAGTCAGAATTTGAATGAAAAACAGTTTGACTCAAAAGAATAGTTCTGTTCCTGCTGTGTAATTCTGACACACTTCCACCACGGTCAGAAACATCGGTTTCAGGGACCTATTGGTCAACAGCTTTTCTTCTTTTCTTAGCTTAGTCCTCAAGACTGAAAGTCTTTGGAGAGGGTGATTTTCCTTAAAAAATGTCTAACTTTCTTCATCACTGTCTTTCATCATCATCTCCTTGGGAGGGCTACTGGGAGCCCATCAAAGGCAGAATCAAAGAAAACTCCTGGAGTTCTTTTTGGCTGGGAAGAAATTCTTGAACCTGGAGCCAGGCATCTCTGTAACAATGCTTTGGGTAGTGATGAAGAGAAATCTGGCATCTCTCTCTAAAGTCCCCTTGTTAATATCTTCAGGCTGTGTGGACAACTGCCAAATGGAACTTTCACCTATAGTCGTTGTCTTCAATGTGTGCGTTTGTGTTTCTTCTGCTGGAGAAATCCTGGATGTTTGTACGCAGCACTTTTTGAGTAGTAACTATAAAGAGCCACATGTATAAATAAACATTTTTGTTCTCTCTGTGCATAGATAAAGACAAGGCTCCAATTGAAAAGCAACTTAAGGAACAGCCTTTCCTTTGTTACATTACAGTAATTTGTTTGATACACAAGGAGAAGACAGACGGGAATGGGAGTTGCCCTTGTAAAATGTTTATATCTGTGGTCTGTGCATATATTTTTTTGTTATATTTGTAATGTATTTTGTTAGGCAAGTATGCAGGACGTCCTTGAGAAAAAACTTTAATTCACATGTCGAATTTTCTCAGTGCATCCAATGAACTGCAACAAACTTGCTGTTCTAAACTGATAGACATCCACAAAACACATTAATCCCTTTGTATAAAAATGCACCTTTGAAGAGTTCTAAGTAAATTCCCTTAGAGGAAACAAAGAAGAAAAAAAATATCACAATTGAGAGAAGAATTTTTCTTCATAATAGTGAAAGTACTCAGTGCTCAAAGAATGGAGATTAAATGTCTTTATTGATCTGTATACCATTCTTCCCAGAAATACTTAAAGGAATTAAAATTTTTTTTAACTGTATCCATTTCACCTTGTGTTCGTATGTCATGCAGTTTTTAAAGGAGGCATAATTAACACATATTTTCATTAGATGATACAGTAAAAGTCTTTACAGAGCAATTTTGAAAGGTTTTATAGTTTTAGAAGTCATATAACCATCAAACAAGAGAATGCCATGTGCAATGAGTGACAAAAACACCTGTGATGAAATTGGAAACCCAAGTTTCTAAGGTAAGTGCTATAAATGGAAAGTAATTTAGGTGCTTGAAGTTGCACATATGAGTACTCAGCACTTGCAGAATGTGTATATAGAAAACCGTCTGTCTGGATTCATAGCTTGAGATACATTTGAACTAAAAATAAGAAAATGTGATGTCTGTTTAGGGACAATTAACAAATAGAAAAAGAAAATAAGCTTGTACTTTTCTAATACTTTCCCCAGTTTCAGTTTTTCTTAGGGGTTTCTTAGAAGCTCTTTCTTAGAGCTTCAGTCTTTATCAGATGTAGTGTCAAGCCAGGAACTAAGCTAATGCATATATAAGAAATCACAATGGACAGTCAACATTCCAAGATCATCTTTCCTATAAAGAATGAAAAAGAAAATTCAAGAGGAAGGAGTACATTGCTAGAGCAGGATGCCTTTGACAGGGCCCAGCTCCTGAGTCATGACTTCAAGTTTCTTAATCTTGGCAGTAGAATAAAGTCCTGAGCAGAAGAACATTTTAAAGTCCAGATACACGGCACTTCAGAGGTCTTATCATAATTTCTCTTTTTATGTCTACACGATTTACAGTGTTTGCAGATGGAAGTAATTTAATACCATGGTGATCTTCCATCTAGCCTGTTTCCTTTCAGTGACCTTATGTTTACTACAAGAAAACACCAACAAGGTGTCTGATTTCTCCATGGAAAAATAGTAACTATTTAAAACAAAAAAGATTTTATCCAACAGAACCATAATTCTTCCACTATCCCCACGCTTTAACAAAAATGCTCATTTGTTCTGGGGGAGTGTTTTAGTAGGAGACAGAGCCAGCTTGGCTTTGCTGCAAAGGATGCATTTAAAATAAAAGAAAAAATAAAGCAATAGTAAGAACCACAGGTTTTATGTTTTAAATGGATAGAGTTCTAGTTGGAAAGGAGTTGATTACATATTTCATATCATGACCTCACATTCAACCAGCCCTTCCTCACATGCACCCTAAAAACATCCCACTGTGGTTCCTGGCATCTATGAAAGGTTGGTTGAAAGTTGCAAACTAAGCATATTTCCCAAGTGCTTGGACAGAGAAAAATGGAAATAGGATCTCAGAATCCTTTTACCCATCCTGGAGCTGCAGTCCACAGGCTAAAATGAACGAATCTCAATATTACAGTATGCAATTTTAGTAACATAACAAGTTTTTGTGGGATATCTCTAGAGTACTTTATTGTTGATAAGAGAGTGGAATCCTTTAGAAAAATATTTATCAAACTTTTTCTTAAACAAAAACAAGCCACAGACTCTATTTAGCATAAATGTAAATGTTTTGTAAATGAGACACATTGAATATCCACCTATGCATTCAAGCACAGTAGTTGTGCTCAGAAATTAACACTATCACTTGTTAAAGATGAAATTTGGCAGAGGGGATTATACAACTGTGCAGAGACCCGACTTTATGGCAGCGAGGCTGTAGGTATTTCAGATACTGCATAGGTGTCTCTGGAATTCATTAGGTGATTACATTGCTCAGAACTTTAGTAGGTACAAGTTATATCAGTAGCGATATATCATCCTATATCAGCTATGATTATTTCCCATATTTTAATTGCTAATAAATTGTGAGAATAAATTGGTATTTTTTAAAGGAAAGTAAGTCTATATCCAGAAATTATGAAAATATAGTGCCTATAAAATAATATTACTCCTTTAAAGCTTTCCTTTTTTAAGACAGTCTGTCTATCTCTTTTTCCTTAATCTTTCTTTATTGGTCTTGGCTAAAAGTGTTCTTGGGGGTTCTATGCCTTCAGCATCATGAAGCTGAATTATATGCTTAATGATTCTAGCTAGTGGAAAATAAAATATTGAACTGAGGAGGCACCCGGTCTGAAGCAGCTGAAATTCTCGTGGCCTTCATTCCAATAGTCTATGAAAGAGAAGCCAGGTAATTCCAGAATGGCTACTGGATTTCCCCCACAATGTAGACCAATTATGCATGGCTTGGTTTAAAACTGTTATTCAGATGCTACCCTGGGGAGGCATGCTTTCTCTGGACATCCGAGATTTTAGCTGCACTGGCAGAAGCAGGCTCAAGTTTTGTCTCATGAACACGCTCACCCATTATTAAGTAAGTAAACCTTGCGTTTATTTCAAAAACTGCCTTACCCCAAGTTCAGCTGTTGTCCAAGGGGAGTAGTATCTCATTGCAAGACACTTAAACTGCCTGGCTAGGCTGGGAAGATGTATGAATCAAAGTGTTTTGTAATCCAGTCACTTGTGGACAGCAAGAGCTCAGGGATTCTCATGCCTGAGCTACAGCATGACGGTGATAAGGACAGGGAGCTCAGAAACCTCCCAGTATATACATAGGATAGCATATCTTGATGGTTACATAGCTAAAGGCTGTGAAAAACTAAAAACATTGCCTGCTGTACCACAGTCATCATTTCCACAAATGATAAAATTGTGCCTTTGTAATTTTTCCGGAAAGGTAAAAAGAAAACAGTAAGCATACTGGTTTTGGTAGAAGATAAAAATCCTCCACTTTCCTTTTCCTATTTTCCATTTCTCTTTCTATCCACACTTTTAAATCAACACCATTACAAGATGAAAAATACATTGTATAAATAAGACAGTAAGGCCCTCATAATTCATGTGTAGACTTTTCTCTGAGATTTATTGGATTTTCTATGACA
>VYZM01003667.1:66563-102780 GCA_013398915.1 Dromas ardeola
TTTTTTTTTTTTTTTTTTTCTTTTGCCAGAACATGTTACTTTGCTCTGATGATAAATTTAGGAAGATTAAATTCCCACAAACTTCTAAGGCACACAGTTAAACCCACAGGCTATTATTTCTCATGGGATTAAAGAATATGCTTTATGGCGGTGAATTACTGATTGAAGAGAAGAGCTTTTCTCTTTCTCAGGGCACAAGTCAGATGCACAAACTCACTGATAATAATTTCAGTGGCTCTTGACAAATTCAAGAGCGTAAGGTCAGCTACATCCTGTCCATGTCCGTGTAACTCACTGGTGAACGTGTATTACAGGTCTCCATCTGTGCTTACTCTCCACAGGATGTGATTGTACTAATCCGTACCAGAAAGCTTGATTACAAGCTTCAGCAGGTTTTGCTCGGAGTGCTGGAGCTCCCGTTCCAGTCCCCCGTATGACAACCAGGATAGCAGCTGTCACAATCGGCATGTAATACCAGCAGATCTCTGCAGACCAGCTAGCACTTCTGATGAAATACCAGAGGCATCGGTTTCTGAAGTGTCCTGCCCCCACCCTGCAAGAATCAGCACAGAACAACTTGGAGAAAATCCATCTACATATTCTACATCCTCTCCTTCTGGGGACCACTTGAAGGGCCACCATTCTCTCTCAAAGGGTCACCCTTTGACCCTTGTACTGAGAGTGCGCGTCTGCTTCCAGGCTTGTGCTTTAAATTTGTTTTCCTAGACCTTAAATCCCTTTAGAGCATTTCCACTGACTTCAGGGGGCTATAGATCAGGTGCTGAAACTGTTACCCAGCTATTTTCTCTTGCTGGGCAATCCCTGGTGAACATTCTTTCTGCTCTCCAGCCATACTTTTTTCCATTATTTCCTCTTTGGCTACAAGTTTGGCCAAATTTTTATACCTTTAAGTTAATTTAAAATGTCCAAATCAATTAATTTTCTACGCATTTGGAGCCTTACCACCACCACTTCTCCAGGCAAGTTGTCAGCACCTATCCCTAAGTTGCACTTGGCCAAGCTTGGGAAATAATCATTTTGTCAAGACTTGCAGTGTTTCCATGCACATTTCCACATCTCTTCCTATCTCTCTGCTTTTGCTTTTTACATTGTTTCCCTGAACTTAAGGCAAGTAAGACATCAGAGAGCTGATGCTATTCCTCTGCACCTGGAGTAGGTTATCCCAAAGTGTTGGCTGTGGAATTTTTTGTGGTGACAACCTCCCGCTTCCAAAAATGGGACAAAATGTGGAATCTTGTTACTGAGTAGTAACTGTGGGCAACTCAAATTTTGTGTGGCAAGTACTATGCAGGGGATCACCAAAGATAGCCCATCCTCATGGGATTTCTTGTTCAAATATGCAGATCCATTAAGTCTGGCTCCATTCTGAGTGATTTTCCTATGATAGTTTACATCTCAAAGCTTTTGAAATTCTTTTCATATGCAAGGTAGAAATGACAATTCCATATCGTATTGTATTTTCCCTCTGAAAAATATCTTTTTTCTTTTTGTAAAATGTATCAGAATAGTCATTCTCATATTTATTGTGTCTAATTGTGCTAGAGTGAGCACATTATTCTGAGGTGTTAAGCTAAAGGTTACCAAGGAAGAAAAAAAATATTTTTTTATTCTTGACAGTGCATGAGTAATTGCTATGGTACTAGCACATGGATCCACTATAAATTAGATATGAAAAATTGTAGGCGTTTTTTGTTTTGTTTTTCTGTTGAAGATAAGACAAATTGGCATTAAGTTACTAATTTGATGCCATGGTTACTTCTAGTTATTCAGATTGTTTTAATGAACAAACATGTTGATTTTGCTTTAACCTGCTCCTACTCTGCTACCACTGTAATGTGGATTTCAGGGGGAGGTGGGAGTTGGAGTTTTGGTGTGGTTTTTTTTCTAGCTTTAGTTCTTATATTTAGACAATTTTTATGGCTGGTAGACCATGTCAGCATTACAGAGATTAAAGCAAGAATTGTTTACCCACCATGTAAATGGTTGAAAATATATTGGCTATAGGGAATAAAACGATATTTAAAAGTAATGATCAGATGCTATCAGCTAAGGTCAATGTAATTTATTTTGATTTTCAGAAAATCCTTTGAAATAAAAAGGTATTCAGTATAATTCCATTGGCATAAAACTGATAAATGAAGAGGAGAATCAAGTTCACAGACTAAGAATATATTATTAATTTCCAGCATGGAAAATGTTCAACAGTGGGAAATCTCATGCTCCTGTATTAAGTACAATGTTTTTTGTCATATTGAGCAATCATCAGGGGAAGATGATGAATAATATAATAGAAAATATCTCAAAACTATTTAAGCCTTAAGAGAAACTGCGTGGTTTCTGAGCATTTTGGCTGTGGTCCAGTAAAGCTCTTAGCACTTGCTTAATTTTAAGCCCCTGAGTGGTCTCATTGCAAAAATCCTGGATATGCAGCATTCTGTTGTGTGCTTGTTAGATGTTGTTAAAGCTCAAGGTTTTTTCTGTATAAAAGCTTGCTAGCAATTTTTTTTTTTTAAATGTGATTAGCTGTACTATTTATTCAGATAATGATTTTTATTTCTTTGAAGTTCCCTCTTTAAAAAATAACTGACCTAAAAGCTTCCTCAAAAGTTCATAGAATCAAAAGTTATAGGAATGAATTAATTCTTCCAAATCCCCTATTTTGGGAAGGAAAGAACGCTGATAACGTTATCAGCAAAAGCCACAATCTGAAACTGTCTTCCACATTAAATGATTGTAGGAAAAGCATACGCAGTACAAACAATACCATCGTTCATCTGGAGGGCTCTGCATCACTGTTGGTCTGTCACAGAGCTAATTCTGGTCTCATTTACAGCAGCATAACTCCACTGACGTCAGTGCAAACAGCACCACTGGCATTACCAAGGAGATTGTAACTGGAAACAGTAAAAAGACACAGAGCACAAAGAGGTTAAAAGTAAATGAGACATCCATTATCACCTTGTAAATAATATTGTTTCCAAAGGATAATCTTTTTCATTTACAATCCATGATTACATACTAAGATACAGACTCGGTGAAAAGATCTGATCTCCATGCTCAGTCCATGTGGTAATACATGCACATTCTGAAAGACATAATAGGATTTCGTATACTATATATCCTGCCACAAATACTGGGTTTTGGCCCCATGCATTGGCATGAGTTTGATTTGGAAATGTGTACAGTCAGTTGTTTTTATTATTTTCTACTTTTAGTCTATTTATCGACAGTGCAAACACCTGAAGGGAAGCAAGGGCAAACACCTGTAGCTTGATCTCCTACAAAGCCAAATAATAAAGTCTTTTCCTATCACAGTTCTGTATGAGACAGCCATAGAAGGGCCGGAGCAGTTCTTAGCAGCCTCTGCCCTTAGCATTGCTGAGCATGCGGCGTAGGTACAACAAACGATGCTGTCTGCCCTTTGTAACATCTGCTGAAGTTGCTGACATTTGCCCACTCATTGCCATGGAGTTCTTTGTGCAGATCAAACAAGACTCCATATTTGCATAGCCAAATTTGGACTGTAGTAAATGTAGTGATGGTGTTACACTCTTGGTTTCCTAACAAAGAAAAGTGTGTGTGTGTGTGTGTGTTTGCAAGTACAAATGTTTTAACAGAGTACATCTCAGTACAATTCAGTGCTGTGATAGTATGTGAAATAAACGGGTGCTGAACTCAGAAAACTCAGAGGCCATGTTCTGGGCATGTAGGAGAGAGGACTGTAAAAAACCCCTTACCCTCCAGGAGATCCAGATAGGCTCCTTTGAACTTTCACTTATTCTTAGCCTGAGGGTCCAATTTTTTATTTATTCTGTTTTGGAAGGAGTTAACTTAGAATTATCATTCAATGTTAAAAGATCTTACAAAAAAGCTGGGGAACTTTCTGCATACTCATTTTCCAGTAAAATTGTTTTCAGAGCTCACATACCTCAGTGCTAAATACCCTAACTTTTCACACATTTCTCTACTGTGAAATGGGATCTGAGATAGCTATAATTTTCTGCTACCACAGATTCATTTCTTGCATGAGATCCTTCGAATGCTACAGCTTTCTCATAACACTAAGAACTTTACATTTCAGTTGAGGCCCATTATTTTCATCAGGTAGTCAGGTGCATTGCCATACAGCACATATTATGTGTCTACTGATAAGGTACTCACGAATTACAGTTCTTTAGATCTTTCTGCCCTGGCCTTCTGCCTCAGCATTCGTAGCGTAGTGTTACACTGTAGGTTATGATCATTCTACTACCTGCAGCAATTTACTTAACAAAACTCTTTTGTGTTTGCGCGTGTCTCTATTGTGTATGTTAACTAGTAGGTTTTCAATCAATTATAAAGATTAACTATAAGGATATATAGGTGATTTTGAAGGTATGAAATGAAATCTTATTTAGCACCGATTAAATGAAAGTAACGAAAAATCACAGCTAGACATATGAAACAGAACTTCAATGTGATCCTTATCAGAACTTTTTCACTAGCGCTCAAGTGCCTGAACCATGATTGTAGTCCAATTATAGTAGTAGTTCTAGGATACAAGTTCCTTAAAATGCAGGCTGGAGACATTCCTCTTATTCACATAGCTACTTAGTGATGCCTATGCTTTCAAAAGAGCAAATACTATGAAACAGTCCTTTTAAAGACCTTCATATGTTCACATATATAAGTCTGTTACAGTATTTCACTCTATACAGCTGCCTTTTTTGTATATGAAATAGATACATAATTCCCAATGGGAGAAAAAAAAAAAAATTAGCAGACGGAATCCAGTGAAGGTCACTACTTGTAATCACATTTTATTTCATTAAACATGGCCCACTATTGAGCTAAAAGAGTAGATTCACAGTTTCACAGCTGAACTAAATCTACCAGTAATTTTTTCACTCTACACAAATAAAGTTAGAAGTTTTTTAGGATTTTCAAGATTTGGGCAGATAGTGTGGCAAACGCTAAAATTTTACTGGAGGAAGTTTATATGGACATTAAATAAATATTAATTGCTTTTTCTTTTTCCTTAACTGGTATTCGTCAACTCAGAATTTACATTTTTATTATTTCTTGTTGAAATTTTTTTAAGCACAACTGGAAAATCTCATTAGTTCAACCTTCCTTTTCTGCTGAAAGAGCTTCATACAGCCAGCAAGCACTTTAGTGCTCTTTCGCTAAGCAATGGATGTCAAATTTCAGGATCTTCCTCCCTTTCTTATGACAGAAGGTGAAAAGTCTTAAACGCATGAAAAAGTCCTAAATTTAACAGGTAGAAAGTTCAGGAATCTCTCCTTCAGCAGATGGCTGAAAACTGGGAGTTCAGAAAATAATGTTCCATTATTACCATTGTATCCCAGGTAATGCATAATCTCATAGACACCTTTTAACTTTTTCTTGATGTAATGCATTTAAATTGTTGGTTAATGTTGATGCTGTGAAAAGAATTTTATCAGAGATCCCATCAACAATTCATCTTCTTTTTTTGTAATTGTATGACACCTGAGAAAGACCATATGACAGTAATCAGAATAGCATTAGAATTATCATGAGTGTGTATTTGATGTTTACCATTCATTCTTCTCTTTTCAGTTCTTTCTACAAGAATGAAATTAATTTTGTGTTATTTCCTGCCCTCAAGACTGCCATGAGAATCTTGAATCAAAACTGCAAAGCTTAGATGCTAGTGTTAACAAGTAATCTGACAAAAAGAAATACATGAAATTTATTCATAAATTTTGGTTGCCGCTCTAGGGGAGACAGCATATATAGGAGCCAAAATCCCTGCTAATTTTTTGGTAGCAACCTCTTTCTCTCCTGATTGTGTTTTGATGATTATTCTTAGTACTTCTGTTCATGGCTTTGCGGAATTATAGCTGCTTAATAGTGTGAAAGGTCTCATACTAGTAATAACCAACCAAAACTGTGTTTTGGCTTAACTTAGTGAAGTTATTTCTGTGCTATTTTCTATGAATAGCACAGAATCAACCCATGAAATAGTAGGAAGCTGTAATATATTTTAATGCCTCTTCCTGGTCACCTGAAATTTTTTTTTTATTATTATCAGAATAACCTCAGCAACATTTTTATGCAGAGTGATGGATCTTCTAACCAAGAGATGATTTATATGTGGCAACCAGGTAAAAGTGCATAGCTTCACTAAAACCAGAAAAACTACCCTGATTTATACCAATGGAAGGTCTAGCTCAAAACAAAACCGGAGAGACACACACCCAATAAGAAAGGAAACTCCAAAATAAATTAAGAATTGATCTATTTAATATATAAGGTTTGGTTTGGTTTGTTTTTTAATTTCTCTAAAATGGTAAGGCTCATTTTGTCTCAAATGACAATTTGAGCACTGAGCAAGTTTGACTGAAAACCAATCAGATACTAGCTAAATGAGAATACTATTTGCCTTGGGCAGGATGATTACAATTAATAATCAACTAATTAGAACATAGGATATTCAAATGTTTGGCTTAAGGTTTTATATCCATGCATTTTTAAGGGTTACCTCATGTCTTTGGAGCAAAGGACTGATTCATATTGTTACTGATTTAAGTATTAATGTCATAAAAAAAAAGAAAAGTAAAAACCCAATCTATGTCACGGAAAACATAATACTTTAGAGATTACTTTCTCTGCTTACGTTATGAAGATAAAGCAGCCTCACAGCCTGCCTCTGCTTTCCTGACTCAGGGCCAGATTTTCAATGGTATCTCATTGCCTAAAGTTTCAGACTGGCATTAAGATTCATTGTTTTCTCTTCTAGATATATTCTTGTGGAAAATAAAGCATTCAAGGAGTCACTCCTCATGAAATTATTTCCATAAGAGGCTAAGGATTTCCCAAATCAAAGAGGTTCTATGGTAGTTACCTGACATCTGTACAAACCAAGGATATTTGGATGCATCAGTTTATCTGAGCGGATTACTCTAGAAGCCCAGGACACCCTAGTATCAACTGTCTCTGTGTGTCTTCTATGATAATATAATCAACGTATAAGGAGGAATTTCGAAGCTGAGAACAATGGGATGACATTTTCCTTTGAAATCAAAGGCTAAACATATGTTCTTTGTCCGCTTGCAGCACAGGTACATTAAGACTGACTAATGGCATGGGGAATCTAGTTCTTCTTATGGTCTCCCATAAGATACCTGGTGATAATAGTTGTTACAGACATAGCAGCCAAAGCGCTGTACCGGTAAATGAGTTTTAGATCTGTTTGCTTGCACTCAGTTCCTAGTCAGTGTTCACAACACACGTAACTGAAGTTTGGTTAATGTAAGTACTTATGGCATGATACTTTTAGACTTGCAGTTAAGAGCCATTTAATCAAGAAAATTGTTTTGTTGCTTTCAGATTAAAAAAAAAATTAAACAATTTTTTGTTGCTTTCAGTTGAAACCAGAAGCTGTTTGTAAAGTTAAAGGTCCTACATGAAAGGTTTACATTCCTAGTGTGGACAGAAGATGTGTTAAATCTGTTATAATAGAGAATGTTGGAGAGAATCAGGTCCATGCATACATTTGAGAATGTGTTTCAGCATTTTCTCAGTTAAAGAACAGCGATGAAAAGAAAGAATGATTGTGTATCAACCACCTAGCATTAAAAAAAAATAAAATTAAATCATTATTTATGTGACTTAACTAGCCAGTGACAACAATATATCTTCAATATGTTTACACAATTGATTAGTTAAACAGTTTTAATTAACATATATAAGAATTACCATGCAGAAAAAAAAAATACCTGCACCAAGTAAAGTGCTCTAAATCTGTTAACCAACACTGATCAATAAAGTACATCATTTTTGCAACTATTCCTTTCTTTGTCAGGAAAAGCCAATAGCTTATTAAGGACATAAATCAGTACAGATCTCTCCCTGCACCACTACAATGTGCACCTTTAATAGAAAATGTTAAAATAAAGCATTTGCTGTCAGTGAAAGCACATGCTTGCTCTGTTGTATATGATTACTATCTTTCTATTTATATTTACTTTGCTGGTACCTGAAAATAATCAATAATTTGCAATACATTTAGAAACAATTTTATCCATCAAACATGTTTTTTTATTTGTTGTCTTGTACAATGTTATCACAAAGCGTACCTTTGTAAATAAATATCTTTTTCCTAAAGACCTATTCTTAGCAGCTAAATGCCTTGATTTTTAGTGTAATGGATTTCACTACAACCCTACAGTTCAAGTAAATTGGATTTTAATGGATGCAGAATCTTAAGAAAAAGAAACAAAATTTGTCCAGCCATTCTAATAGAAACCTCTCAGTCATTCGTCCAGATTTACCAAGTACCATTGAAACGCATCCCCTGGCACTCTTAGATCACTGCAAGAGCTCAGAAAAAGACAAATTAAAATCCAACAGGGCCTTAGTATTTTCTTCAACTATTAATTGGACAAACTTCCATTGCAAAGAGGAGATAATCCAAGAAAGGTGTGAGGATGATGATTGGACAGATAGCCTATTCCTTCCAACAGACAATGCAATGAGGAATGGAAAGACAGTGAAAATATGCTGTATTTTGTGAGAGAGTACGTTATCACCTGGATTAAAAACCAAATAAGACCAAAAGAATTTCACTCTCTCTAAGACCATATCTACCCCTATGATCACCCAAGTCAGGGTAGCGTTTGCAGCCCTGACTGCATGTCTGAACTGTTGACTTCAAGAGTCATATCAAATACTCATACTTGCTGAGATACTCAATTGCTGTTGCTCTCTATACTGTTATTGATACTCAAGCACTTTTAAAACTAACTCAGGTTTGTCTTCAAGCTACAACCAGATATCTGGGGTGCAGCAGAAGCAGAGAGGCAGCTAAAGAATGTAACATCTGTGAAAATTTAGTGTAGAGGCAGCCGTTTCTAATCAATCTCAGGGCATGTCTACACTGGGAGACTGTAGCATGATGGAGAGATACTGAAAATAACAAAGGTTCTGGAATGAGAATAGTAACAGCATGTGAGAGCATCTACATGGATGCTAACTGCCTAGTAAAGTAGCATTGAATTCATGCTTTTAATATAATCTTAACTGGATTTTTCTGTGGATGATAAATCAGGAAGAAATACTCTGGTGAGGAGAGTTTTAATAGCTACAACAAGTCAATGTCTGAGGAGAAAAAAACTCTTGGGAAAATAAGAATCTGAATGTGGGAGAATTTGGGCCAAGAGGGAGCTAGGCCCTGGCGCCATAAAAAGAGTCTGGGCTCTCTACAGTGGAAGATGACTAAAAATGTTTTGCAAAACAGGCTTTATGGGGAAGTGAGATGAAAAATAAATGAGTGGGAAGGAGAAAAGGGAGTATCATACATCTTTTCACCAACTACTATAGTCTTTGTTTCTTCCTCCCCCTCATTGTTTCTGTGGTGTTTGGGTCACTCTGGTCCACAGAGCAGTAACTTGATGATACTAATAACGTAGTGACAGCTTCCCCTGGAGTCTTTATCTGGCTCACTGCAGCAAAACTTTCCATTGGAGGGCTGCCTTTTTGGCATTTCAAACACTTTGAGCTACTTTCAGTTTTACAGTTCAAAATGGTTTAAGTTTCTCAAAGGCAGTTCATGAATTCGAATTATTTGGTTCCATCCTGTAGGCTGAGGGGGTGTTGTTTCTGAAGTATTCTTCCTCTGAAGTTCTGGAAGCTTAGTCATATTACTGGTGAAGTCAGGACTTTTGTGAAGTCCTGAAAATCAGTGTGGGCAGTTGAGAACATGTTTCTCAATTTCTGAACTGTTGATAAACCTTACTGCTACCCCAGGATGAGTGCAGATTCTGGGCAGAGAGAAAAAACAGAGAATTTTCCAGGCAATTTCCATCACATACGCAGCAAATAATTTCATTTTAAATAATCAAGAAAACAGCTCGAAGGCTAAAATTTTGACTATCTCATTTTTTGTAACTTTGAAGGAGTAAACGACTGAATGACTTTATTTTAAAAACAATATAGTAATTCATCTACCTTTTCCCCCAAGTCTTCATTAACTTCCAATGGACTCACTAGCCCCTTGTTGATCATCTTCATGAGAAAATAGTACAAAATTCTTCTGGCCAGAAAAATCCTATGAGACGTCAAGTGGCCTAAAACTGTCAGGAGGGGGTTCAAATAGTCACAAGTCAGAAGATTATTTAAAAAAACTTTCATGCTTTTTGTCCAAATATACTTGCCAAGATCAACTGGCGAAGAGAAAATTCTGTCCTCTAAGCTGCAAAGTAATACTCAAATCAGTGTCATGGGACAAAACACATATGCGAGGCCGTTCATTCATATGTGCTTAGAAGCTTAAAGACACCAAGTTCTAGGGATACTGTTTAGCCTTTCCCACCCCAATATGTTTCCTCTGGATGAACTCTTACAAACTATGTCATGAAAATTAGGTTGGGAACTTAGAAACTTAAAGCATAATCTATTATTTTGGCTAGCAATCTCTTATCTAGATGTACCACTTTATTTATGTTTCCAAGTAACTTTACAGATGGGCAAAGTATTTGCACTGTCAGGGATTTACGTACTTGCAACAGTGAATCCAGAAGGAGAGATGATACTTCAGGGTTGTCACTGAAGTAATCCGGAGGTAATCTTTTCAAAGAAAAAAGACACCAAAAAGAAATTCCAAGTGATATTTTAGACTTCTGTTTCTTCTGTCTTAGACTTTTTTGTTAGGTTCCCTCGGCTAGGTCTGTCTGCATCATTAATTATCTTTGCCTGTAAGACTTTGCTCTCTTTCTGGGTCTACTGCGGCCGACAACTGATGCTTTAAAACTTCCTTATTGTCACTTGTTCTGCTACAGATATAAAAAAAATGATCGATTATTTTACTAGGTTTGCCGCCTTTTAAGAGATTCTGTTGAATGGTGTTCTTTAAAAAGTGGGCTGTGAGAATGTAATGAACTTCAAGAAGGCCAAGTGCAAGGCCCTGCACATGGGTCAGGGCAATCCCCAGTTTCACTACAGACAGGGGGAGTGAGAGCAGCCCTTGAGCCCAAGAGGGACATGGCCAGCAGGTTGAGGGAAGGGATTCTCCCCCTGTACTCCACGTCCGTGAGACCCCCCCTGGAGTGCTCTGTTCAGCTATAGGGCCCACAGTGGAAAAAGACATGGACCTGTTACAGTAGGTCCAGAGAAGGACCAGGAAAATGGTCAAAGGGCTGGAACATCTCTGCTCGGCTAAGGAAAATGCACAAAGAAAATATTTTCCTGGAAGTAGGCTAATTTTGGTTTTGTTGCTGTTTTTTGACCATATGTAGGTAGAGGTTGGCTGGAATATGACTAAAGTGGCAATCTGAGCATTTCTCTGATTTGCTCTTGCTTCCCTCAACATGTTCTCTAAAACACTGGAAGCATGCTGGAACTGTTTGCAAATGTTTTTTGTGAATGGATTAATTCTGCCATGGTCTATCAGTCTTTAGATGTTACATCTTCAGGGAATAAATCTACCTTTGCTATTATTTTATAACCTTCAGTCAAGCTGAACTTAATGACCTGACCAGTAATTTCTACACCACAGAGGGGAAAAAAAACCCAATCTGAGATCGTTCATAGAAAAGGTTTTAACGTATCAAGACATTGTATATTTTGCTCTACCTTGTTCTCATGTGGACATTACTGTAATCCACTTTTTACCTGATAAACTGGAATACGGTGCATGGCTCCCAAAACCTTGTGTGAAGCCACCTGTGAAATCATGGTAGCACAGCAGAGCATCAGGTGCGGCAGAGCTAAGAACACTGCCTTACAGCAACTGGACATTTGTCCATCCACCACAGAGGAGCCCAACACAAAACTGCCTATGAAACTATCAGATAATCAGCCATGACCAGAGTCAGAGCCTGCCTCACCTTTACAAGGATTACTAGAGAACTGCCCAAAACATGAACAGCGCAGCTACAGCTCTCTCAACTTGCTCGCCCTTTGGCTTCTCAGTCATAGTTCTTTCTTTCACTTGGAGTCTTTCCTCTGACACTACTGGCGAAGCCTCAATATGAAAGCTACCAAAAGATCCAAATCTCCCAGCTATAAGCCACAGGCAGAGCCTGGAATGGCCCTGCCAGGCACAGTGCTCCAGCTGGCTTCTCTGCACACGTGAATGCTCCAGTCGCCATCAGACCACTTGGAAAACTATCCAGTTTGTCTGTGCATGCTCTTCCAACCAACTCCTGCCCTTCCTCTCTTGCCATAGCGAAAACAGGCTGCTTCAGGCAGCAGCAGTGTTTCCAAGCTACTAGTGCTAGAAGAACATGCGGGAAGAAAAACAAACAACAACAAAAAACAAGCCAGAACAAACACATACACACACACACCCCGCCCCGACGTAAAAGTCTGTAAAGATTACACAAGCTTCCTATTTTGTCTCTCCTGAACACAAAACATTCCTCAGGCTGTTTTCCTCCTCTAACACCGAGCACGCACTCCTGACCTTGGTTACAGCTTCAGCATGCTACAAGAGAAGCAAGATAACTCCTGCAAGCTGAAGCAGTCGCTGTTCAGCTTTGTTCTTGCACAGAAGAAACACAACTCAGTGCAGCCTAGGTTGTCCCAGCAAGGCATAGTTTTAGGATAGTCATGGACAAACTTATGGACAACTCCCCAATACCTTGTTACTTGCAAGAATGCTTTGCTACCTTCATGTTGCCATTACATCCTTGATCTCCACTGTGAACAGGTTTGCTCATAGGCTGGTTCAGTTTCTGCATGTGTATTAGCCCTTTGAAAGTAAACTTTTAAGAAAGAGATGGGGCAGTGATGCTGACCTAGTGTGAGGCAGGAAAGGGAAGCGTGGCACACATCTTGTGCTGAGTATGTCTGGCTGCCTATGGTTCAATAGCAGAAGCAACTGAACTTTTGCTTCCAGCTCTTTCAGAAATATGCCTAACAGCTTGAGAGGGGCACCAGGTCTACTGCCTACCCAGCGTCTCTCACTGTGAAAAAATATCTGCAAAGAGAGCAGCAATAGCAAACTGGCAGCTAGAAAGTGAGCGAATTCTGGAGGAGAACAGAGTGCAGGAAATATTTATTCCTTCTAAAGGAAGGGTAGACACACACAAATATTTCACCTAAAGGTTACAACAGCTACTTACATAGTTCTTATTTTTTCAGCATTCTCAAATTTAACATTTTTGAGTCTGATGACCTCAGGGACCAAACACATAGAGAACAATGACAATTACTCTGCAGGAAGCAATGCTGGCACTGCAATTTCTTTGTCCAAAGAACCTATTCTCTTTACCGGTTCTTCTGTTCTTTCCATGGACATAATCAGGCCACTTCCAAGCTAGTGATCTCCCCCCATCCCCTCCCCAATTTCCCTGTCCCAGGGCCTTATCATCAAGCTGCCATGTTGGAGAAAAAGAAGAGGTAGGAGGGAGGCAGAGTTATTCAGTCACACTTTGCAGGCTTGCTCTTCCCAAAAGAAGGGTCAAGTTTCTTTTCCTCTGAAAAAAAAAAAAAAACAACAGAGAAATTCCTTAAAACATTTACCAATGATTGGGATGACCATAAAAAACATTTCCAGAGCTGCTTTGAAATATTGTGAAAATCACAGCAAGTATGGGAACAGGGCTGGGATGACTGAGGAGCTTGAGACTGGACAAAATATTGGAAGGGGGCAAAGGACGAGGCCAGTATTCCTTGAGGAGTGTTTGCTGGACTGCTGGACTAGTAGACATACATTCTTAATAGTAATCTCAAAGTTAAGCTGGACAGTTGAAGAAGCTTGTGGATTTCTGAGATTTCTGTTAGGTTAGAAGCTGTTGGCACTTCAGCAGACTTAATTTGGTGCAGAAATTCCTCTTGGTATTGCCTATCTACCATTGGCACAGATGGTCTAAGCCTGACTTAATCTCAGAAGGTCACCGATAAAATATTCCACAGCAATGAAAGAGATGGTGTCCTTTCCATCAAATATCTGGGTTTGCTTCTACAGGACCAGCAGGCACAGATCCTACCAGAGCACCCTTTCTTGATGACTGTGGGTGTTCTTGCCAGAAATAAAGCAGTAGGTAGCTGATGTTTGTCTCCTGATTTGATCCCCCGAGGAGGGAACATTAGTACTATTTTGTCCATCAAATTCAGATGCAAGAAGGACCATTCTCCACCATCCCTGTTGTTGGGTGATTTTTGTACATGGAAAAGGCCTCTGAGACCTGGGGTGAATGCTAAGGAGAGGTCAACAACACAGCACAGGATGTTACATGTGTGTACTGTGGATGTGGGCTTTCCTGGAAGAAAGAACTGTCGTCTTATGTCCTACCTGTTGTCTATCCTCAGAGCCACCTGAAAAGTAGTGGGAGAGGCTGATGACCAAAAGGTTTAAGTTTGGTCTCACTCATGCTGCTAATTTTGAGAACATGACACAGCCCTTTCCTGTGTCATGGCCTGGGTTCTTTGTTTGACCAGCAACAATGTTGTTCAATTGGAAGGGCCCAACGAATCCCCTAAAGCATAGGAGCAATGTCTGATGCCAAAAGGGACCGAAGGTCTGCAGTTTGGATATGGTTGCAAGCTGGGATTCCTCTGCTAGAAATTATCACAGAAACAAAGTCATGGAGCAGTGTATATGTAATCATACATCTTCCCATATCCTGTATTGCACCATGTATGTTCCCATCTGCAAGACCTGACACTTTTTGAAGGACTGAATAGCGTAACTGTCTTAGGAAAGTTTCTCAAGTGATGAGGTTTTTGGTCCTTTTCCAAATGTGAACAAAACTCAAACCGGTGAGTTGTCCATTATTAGTTACAAGTTTGTATGGCAGTGCAAACACTTAAGGTAATGCTAGTCAGTGATGGACAATACTATCAATAGGGATAATGTTTTTTAGCAGCTAAATGCAATTTGATTCTGACAGGTAGTCAGTTATAATGTCAATTATAACTGTTTCAAAATGTCAAACATAAGTAAAGAAAACCCAAGCAGAACAGTTATCATTCTTGAAAACTACATGGTATTTTTAAGGAGAGCTATTGCCTTTTTAAATTTCAGCAGCTTAAAGTACAGAACAGCTGCTCAGTCACAAAGTGTGCTGGTTTGTGAATTTTCTTGACGGTTTTGAACTGTGGAGGTGTTTATCTGTCTAGCTGGAGCATATCATAAAAAGTATTCTTCCAGTTAGTTGCTAAATGCAGTATTTTGGAAGCACAATCTGAAAGTGAACTCACTAGAAGTAATCACCATCTGTATTTTCCCGCTACTTAAACAGAAAAAAAATCCTTTCCATGTGGCAATTAAAATCATTCAGTCGTTTTACATAGTAGTAATGGATCCCTCTTACACTTGCTCTTTAGTTTCCTCCTCTGCAAGCTATCACATTGCTCAGAACAGAATCTACTGAAAAGCAAAATATAATTCACTTTATACGAAACTGATGTTTACGAAAGTGATGCAAAGGTAACCTGCAGGTACTTTGACACAAAGCAGACAAACACATTAGCAAGCACTTTGACGCAAAGCAGACAAACACAACACATAGCTGATAATTCATCCAAAGGTACAGACTGAGCTGGCAATAGCTATTGCCAATACTGTGATGTGCTTTGCAGAATGCTGCCACTTTCTGCAGTCAGTTCACAAAAGTGGGTGAGAGAAGAATGAGATTATCTACGTGGGTTTTTTAGTAATGAAATGCATCCTCGGCTTGTTGTAACATGTCAGCTGAAAGCTGCAAAGAAGGTGGGATGAAATGGACAATTTTCTTCCTATTAACATAAATGATTTGCTTCTAAGGAGCATGTAATGACCAAAACACATTACAAGTGAAGGAATTTTGTTTCTGATGGGATCTAGGGCTTTTAGAGGTCTAAAAAGAAGGCAGGTGGCTAAACTGGGACTTGCACTGAAGTTCAGTATCTTAGTCAAGAACCATGGTCTGAAAATTGTAGCTTTATATGCCTTTCTTTTTACAGCTTTAAAGTTCCCAAACACCCTACTCTTGTCAGAGGCAAGCAGCTTGATGTTTATCTTATACCCCAACTGCTCTGGTTCTGATCCTGATCCCTCATCCAGCTGCTTTTTTTGAGAGGTTCATTACAGCAGGTGAGCCATTTAAATTACTGTTTTCTGGTTTTAGTCTGAGCCTATAGCTTTCATATGTGGTTAGGCTCAGCACTTACACAGGTGTGGAAGTTCCAGGTCATGTCTCCTTCTGTTGTCTTAAAGGATTAAACCTCTCAGTTCAACTCTTCCTTGAGGAAAATGGTACTCATCATGCAATGATCTATTCTAAGCATAGAGTTCTCATGGTTGTTTTAAAGTTTGGGTTCAGTGCAGAAAGGAATTCAAAATTTGTGCGTTGAAAGGAAAGGATGAGAATACTCTTTTATGTAGCCTTCAGCTTAGAGTATGTGGCTAGAATGGAAGTAAGGAAATTTACTGAAGGACTAGCTATAGATGTCCCTCAATTTGAAGGTCTTTCTCCACCTGCTAGGTTACCTGCAAGGAGTCCTGCTAGTTCTTGTGTTGTTTCTGATGCAATTAATTTGTGTAAGTTTTATCAGAATGGGAGAGCTCCAGTGTGAAAGTATTTTGCATTCACATTTACCTATAGATGTGACTAAGGCAATACCTTCAAGGACGTAACAGGGATTAGTCTTAGTCCTTCAAGAAGAAAGGGAAATAAATTGCAACAAGAGTCAGCCATAGCAAGCTGCTCTGGAAAGTAAGGAAAAACAATTGTTCCATCCCACGGATTATAACTTATTTTAATCTCACTGCTTTGCAGCAACATCCAGTATTGTACCAGCAACAGAATGCTAATGAATTTATACATATTTTTTAAGCTGTGGTGTGATGGAAGTTGGGTGAATTTGGGAGGAACCATTGGAAATTTCCAGAGCCACTAGAGATAGGAAAGCTAGATTAGGGACATTTTAGGGGACAGTGAACCTCTCTAACTCAGCTACATTGCTCTTCTGCAGTCAGTTTGAGCCCATTTGGTGGATACCTTCACTGGGGATACCATACCAGTGTAGTGGAGCAGGCAATATTAGTGGACGTGGGGTTAGAGCACAAAAGTATTTCCCTATGACCACTGAGCACATCATCTAAATCCCTTGGGGAAGTGGATTTAAGACACACCTGACTCCTCTGCACTCTCTATTGCTTAACAGCAGGTCGCCCTCCTGCTTTCTTGCTATTTTAGGTCCTTTTTCTGAACTGATTAACTCTCCACATGAACCGTGGAGAGAACCTTACACTAGATTTTATTACTGCCCTGAGGCCCAAGTATCCTTTCAGTATGTCCTTTACTTTGTACGCTATAGTATTCTAAAGTAAAATAGCTTTATAGTGCACAGCAGTTTCTTTGTCCAGTTTCCTATGAAGTAACTAAGAAGATGTTAAAGAGTGTGAATTCCATTGCTCTCAGTGATCTACACATATTGACAGCAGAACTTACTTTCCATCATCATAATCCTATTCCTAAAATATCTGAGAAGCCAGGAAAAGAAACATCTATTAGGAGTAAGTAAAATAGGCAGTAAACAAGTGTCCTCGTTTGGGGTGGAGCAGAGCCAACTTTCTTGAGTGGGAGAGGTTCTTTCTTACACTTGTTGCTGTGGCAACCAGGGCCAGCTGACTGGGTTGTTTACTCTGTGGAAGGGTTACACCTGTGGACAGGTCAGGAGACCCAAACTGACCAATCAGGTGTTCCATCCCATCTGCCATGCTCGGTATAAAAGCTGAGGGATGAAAGGGGTCAGTTTGGTTTGTCTCCAAGGGCTCTTTTTTAAGGGCTCTTCTTCTTTGGATCTTCTTCAGTGAACTGCTTCTTCGGTAACTGATGTCTGAGGAGGACCCTGTCAGCTCATCTGCCTTTTGATCCCGGTTAGTGTGTTCCCATTTGTTACTGAGTCCAGTCTGGAACTTTCACAGTGCCTGCCAGTGACATCTCCCTGGGAGCTTGATATGGTTTTGTGTATATTTGTATATATTGTATCTATTTTGTTATTTCCTTTTTTTTATTTTATTATTAATATTTCATTAAAGTAGTTTAGTTTTTTCTAAAATTACAAATCTCTTTATCTCTCTTCTTCTTCTCCTTAGAGTGAGAGGTGGGGGAGGGCATCTGTCATCTTGTCATTGACCAACCTGGCCCAAACCACAACAATAAGTAGAGAGACCAAGCATTTCTCTTCATAATGTCTTTAAAAGGGAAGAGAATTCTCTTACAAAAAATGTAAAACTCCTTGTTTGAGTTTTCACTGATTCCCTCTTTGGCCTCTTACTGAAAGAAAGCAACAGCATAAAATCTGAACTTTGTGGGTCCTTATAGATCTTTTTACACATTGTTCTTCAGAAAATTTAAACCCAACACTGAAATAAGTTGATGTCTTCCTGTCATCTAGCCAGGTGAAATCAACATAAATTCCCCCTTTTCCAGTCAGAACAGTAGATCTGGCTAAGATTTCCAGGGTAAATTACCTTAATGCTGGCTATCACAACATAGCATTTTTTTCTGCCCAGCTGTTATTGTTTTCATGGAACTATTACAGTACCTCTGGGTATCCACCTAGGAGACCACAAATGCATCCATACATCAAAAAAATACATATTTTTTTTTTAAATACAACAATTCTGAAGGGACATATTTGGCGTTTAATGGCCAACTTGATCTCAAGTACCACAGTAGGAACCTTATGTGGGGTACAACCTATCCAGACTTGCTTTATTGGTAGTTGAAATTAAAATTTAATAGGTTTGTAAGGTTTTTTTCCTTAATTGCAGGTGGTAAGGAGCTGAAGAAGTTTATACATCTCATCATTCTAATGGTCTTCTCTGACCCAACAATCTACCCAGTCTAACATTTGCATAACATGACTGCAGATTTTATCTAGCAGTCCTTGCATCGAGCTTAGCTACTTTTGGATTAATTCAGTCCAGAAGCTTTTTCTTTCTGCATATGAGCCTTCAGATCTGGATTTCGTCCTTCGGTGTAAATAAGCTTATTTGTATTATCTTGGCTTCTAGTGGACACTTATCTGCACTGCAAAACTTGGCATTGTAATGTATGATTGGCAGCCTGATGAAGAGAAGCCCAGAGCAGGAACAGCAGGAGTGTTGGAAGGTCAGGATTTGCACTGGCTGAGCTGTGCTGGAGAGCTTGTACAGCACATTTGCATAATTTGCTGTGGAAATTACTCAGTTCTCACAAATATTTTGAAAAGAAAAAGGATCTCTGGATATTAATGGATTTACAAGAAATATTCACTGATCTCATGCTTTGAGAGTTTGGTTGTGCACAGAACGCTGGTTGAATAAAGGGATTTTACTCATTAAACCCAAGAAACAGACTTTGAACAAAAATGTAAGTGCTTTTTGTTCCCACTGTGTAAAATCATGGTGAATGGAACACGTTTCCAACTTGAAATCGTGTTATGTGGAATATTATTATAAAATCAGGACTTTTTTTTAATAATTATTTTATTAAAAGACGAATAACAAGGAAAAACTCAAAAGGAATGAAAAATAGGAAGAACAAGAGAGTGGGAAAGCTAGCTTATACCTTTTTGCTGCCACGGGGATTGCTTCTGGAAACTAAGGTAGATTTTCTAAAGTTAGCACGGTGCCTTATTCGGTATAGTCTTCAGGAACTAATCTGGGCACAACTGATATAGGGGATCCTGAAGGACTGGGAAGGAATGGTCATTAAATTGAGGAATCTGTTGCTGTGATATGCTATAAGTGCAATGTACAAATTGACTCAAAAAAGCTCGTTGAGAAAATGATGGTAGAAATGCATAGTGGGGATATTAAATATTAAACTGGTCTGGGTGCAAACTCCAACTCGGGAAGTTCTTAAATGGGCGATTACCTGGAGGTCTAGCAACAGTCATGGGGAACGGTTTTATTTCTCATTTCTAACAAATTTTCCCTAATCATTTTCTCCTGGCCAGTATAAGGGAAAGGATACTAGGCTATATGGATCTTTGATGTGACCTAATACGATAGTTCTTATGCTTTTTACCCTCAAATCAGGGAGCTTCCTAGTTAAGCTAATTTTGATTTCATGTCTGCTCATGAATGTGTCTGCAAATATCTTTCAAGTCACATGTTCCAAAATGTATTCCTATATTCAAGTCAATATACTCTGTTTATTTTGAGGCGGTGGGAAAATCGTACTTCCCAAAAAGACCAGAATGAGTAGCAGGGAAAGAGGTTATTAACTGGAGGAGGATTTTCAAATTATTTTGATATATTTTGTCATTATCTATCCCCAGCTCTGGATTCTAACCCACAACAAGAA
Source organism: Dromas ardeola (assembly GCA_013398915.1). NCBI lineage: Eukaryota > Metazoa > Chordata > Aves > Charadriiformes > Dromadidae > Dromas > Dromas ardeola. The sequence continues at coordinate 86,834 of VYZM01003667.1, forward strand.
AAGGAGCTAAGGTTTTCTAAGTATACAAAATGATACCAACAAGTAAGCCCTAATAGTGTTCATTGGTTCTGAATCAATCTGTCCAAACAAGGGGAAGCTCTTTGCCAAGCGCAGCACAATCCCAGAGTTTGTTCCGCAGCAAAACTTGGAAAGGATGGAATAACAAATATGTTGGTGGTGGGACAGAAGATGCAATACGGGGAAGATTCTGGGCATTGTTTCAGTCTTTGTGACAACTTGCAATTTAAACTTTCCTCTACAGTTATATAATCTCTCCTGTGTGCTGCAGCAGGCTCAGCCTCTTTTTTTTTTTTTTTTTTTTTTTTGTTTTTTTCCCCTCCCTGGTTACGGTTTCTCTATATGTATTTAAAGATGCAACTTAAAATTTCAACCCTCTGTTTAGGAGGAAAAGCGAGCTGTAATTCTAACTAGCTTCTGTACAGATATTTGCTTGGAAAAACCTTTTAGACCATTCACTTTCCAAATCTAGTCTTTATTTATCACAGAGCAACCCCAGAAAACAATTAATTATGAGGTATTATAAAATAGCATGTAGGACATCAGAAAAAGAAGTTGGAGCTACACCAAAGACACTATATGAGAAGCAGTGCCTTAAAGGCAGGTCTTTCCTTAGACTCAGTAACAGCGAGCACTCTACATTTTCCCATTTACTGAGGATTGTGAGACTGTTTCTGTGCAGTTGACTTTCACAAAAAGGTTTTTTCCAAGGCTGGAATTTTTTACCTTCTTCTACAGCCTTGAAAGTAGCTTGCCCAGATGATCCTAGCAGGCATCTCTCACCTAATCAATCCCCTAGCACTAGAGCAGCCATGGCAATTAATGGCGCATTTGTCTCCCCTGGTTTTGCCTGAGAAACACACTTCTCTAATCTTCCAAGGACTGAAAATAGCTTTTGTCTACCCAAAACCTGATTCCGAATAGAGGTAAGGGAGTGAAATATAACCTTCTGTTACTACGTAAGTAGTCAGATTTGTAGCCCTCAACACTTTTGCAACTATGTTTTGGGGAAGAGTCAAAGCAGCTTTCTGTTTGTTTATTTGCAGGCGCAGATACTTTACACAAGAAAAAGCAAATGTTGTTATTTTGGGGTAGGTAAAAAAGAAATAGAGCTGTGGGGCACCTGAAGTGTCAGCAGATGAAATCCTTCTGTTTATTGTGCAGATGGAGGAGTATAGTTTTGACTACTTGACCTTTTGGATTCTGGATCTGAGAGTTTGATAAACAGTCATCATAAGAGAAAGTGCCTCTGAGAGCACATGGTGAAAACCACTGGTGAGACACAATATATTTGTTTAATCGTCATGGCTTATATTGGATATCTGGGCTGGAAACCACAGCTTGAAGAAATGCCAAAAGGAGAGAAGTATATTTATTTAAAATAATTATATATGCCAGGGGTTCACTGCAGGCATGAGATTCTTCTGTGGGAGTGGAAAGGCAAATTGTAAATTATATATTCTAACCCCGTCACACTGAAAAATTGTAACCCCCTTTTAGGTCTCTGGCTTTAGAATAGGGAAACAATGCAGACAAGGCATCCTTTGAAGATGACAGTGTGTCATGTTATGTAATGTCATGGGAAGGTTGCCTATCAGACAAATTTGTATAAGCTCTGGCTGCTGGGAATATACATAATATAGCAATTAAATACAAAATTGTTTAATTTGAAGAAATTTTGTGTTTTTGTGGGATTTGGGAGTGCGCCTATTTTTTTTTATCCTGATTGTTTCCCTATGTGTTGTAACTGTTCGAAGCAAAAATAGCCCCCTAATTTCCTGAGAATACAGATTCATTTTCAAATAAAAATGTATCTAATTTTGAGCAAAAATAATCCCCACTTTGGGGCAAAAATATCTTGGCAACTGTAAATTTGTTGATTTACCCAATCCTATACTAATAAAATTGTAATAAAACTCAGAAAATTTGCAAATCATGGAACACACATGGTACATTTTGCAAGACTTTATACATAAGAGATCTGAAATCCAGACATGAAGTAGACCATGTCTAGTAACTGTATAAGTAGACTATGCCTGGTGGTTCATTTTATACATTCAAAAAATCCAACAGGGCAGGTGATCACCTGTTGATTCTTTACAGACTCTCATTCAAAATGCTGTACATCTGAGGCTTTTGTGCAAAATTATGATCAGAATGAGATTTACATTTGCAACTGCTATTGTTCCCTCTGCAGTTACCTGAAAATTAGTCTATTCCACTTTAAAATGAGTATTTTGTGGCTCGCGTTAGTACAAGGTGTTGTGTTCGACTGTTTTGCTCTTCAGTGTTATTTCTGTATGTACCATGTAAATGACCATGCGGCTCACACAACATAGTTAACCTTTTGAAGTGCTGTATCTTGAGTACTTGTGGTTGGTTCTCATGGGTTTAATTGTATGCATAGTAGAAATGCTTTTTTTTTTCTACTTTCTTTGTGGAGACTGCAGTGATGAAGCAAGAGATTTTATGTTACTTGTGGAATGCTTTTTGCATCTTTTAAACAATGGTGATATGCATTACTGGAAGAGTTGTCATTTCCAGTTGTAATTGATTTGCATGGCTGCCATGGTGTAACATGTAAAATCACGACAGCAGGGAAATATGGGAACAGGCAAGTCATTGCTGTGCTTAATCTGGGACTGTTTGTTCATCATATTTTAAAGTTTAAGTTGCATTTGTCACTTGGGATCATGGACTGTCTGATCCATTAACTATCCCCAACCCTTTCACTTGCTAGAGGCTGATGGCATTGGTGCGGTGAATTTACTGGAGGACATTCTTGCCCTTCAGGGTTATGAAGACTGCAGGAAACTCTCTCTTGGTTATTCTTTGTTGAGGGTTAAAGAAAAGAGAAGTTTCAGTGTATTTTAAATACCTTAAAGAGAAGTGGGTGTGGATTGCTGGCAGTGTTGTTGCTGCTGACATGTCAGTCGCTCCACAAAGTTTCTTGCCTTGTTCCAAAAATCATCCCGTTTCCCACAGATTCTTAAACACCCAAAGTGATCCTACACTTTTCAGTACTGAGTCAGCCTGACCCAGTTTTTCCTAAATAAGGAGTCCTAATCTGTTTGACTCCCTGCTACATTAAATATCATTCTGGCATGTTAGCAAGAAAGAGTAATTTCAATCTACTTAGAGTCAAAGTGTCAGCAGTTGGTTCCATTTGTGGGGATGCATGACTAACAATAGCATTGGTAACAGCAAACTGTCCATGCAAGGCAGATTAAAGAGGATGTAATCTATTTATATATGTTTTCTGTAGCTGTATGGTTTCTTACAGGGAGGTCAGAGCACTTCCCAGCCAGAACTCAGGCACTCCTAGTAATTTGGCAGAACAACGTGGAGGAAAAGGAGACAGATGAGTACTGTGAAACATTCTGTTTCACTAATTTTACTTAAATATAAAAATTCTCTGAAGGAACAATAGGAGGAACAATTAAAATAGGGCAACCCAGACAGTTTACTGCAATGTTTGAGTTATTTATACTTTTAGCTAATGTTTTAGACATCTCCCACGTCCTGTCGTGATGGATTTATTGGAAATAAACACATAGGTAACACAGCCCCAGCCAAACACATTTTCACTGCAGGTGGCATTGACTTTCGTTCCTCTCTAAGCTCCCACATTTGCCTGTTTGTTCACGTTTCTGCACCACAGTTGAAATCTATTGATACGACTTCATAGCTGGCTGCTTGGTGACAGTTCAGCCACCACCCCCGCTGACCTGAGAAACCCTCTGGCAGCCAGTGACCTTGCACATGGGGAGAAGTGTGCGATGGGGAAAGCGGGGGCTGCTGTGGTCCCTGAGTGTCCCCCGCCATGCTGCAGCCCAGGCTTGGCGCTGGCCTGCACTTGACAGTTGTCCCCAGTCCTGTGGCGGCCACGTAGTCACTCTGAGCACACAAGAAAGACATGCTTCATGGATCAGCCAGACATTTTGGAGGCAGCTGGGGGAGAAGCAGCAGGAGGGTGAGGTTAATGTGGCTTAGGATAATCTGTTGTTACCTTCTCTGGAGCTTAACCTTTAGGGGTTGTATGATGCAATCCAATAACCTCTGATTTCCATTTGTGGAACGCACAAGTTTTGATGTCTCCTAGAGTGCAGAGTGCTATCCCAAGGAGCAGAACAAGGCAGGGCAAATGGGAGCAGCTGGAGGTTTGCAGGCACTTGGAGATGTCTGGCTTTTCCACTGCCTATCTTCTCGTATCGCAGTTGCAACCTGAGCACTCGCCTCTGGGAAGAGCACAGGGAGGAGACCAGGAAGGAATCAGAGGTGGCTGAGAGGTGACCAAGGGAGGAGGAAATGCTAATGTATGGTGGCTGGTTTCCTAGCAATGGGAGGTTGTCCTTCCAAAACATTACACACAATAAATGGAAACGAACAGAATACCCAAGAGCTATGCATTCCCACTTTCCCAATTCACACTTTGCTTTTTTCTTGCTCTGTGCCTGCTTATAAATACAATGAAACGCAGGGCATAAACCAATTTTTTTATGTAGTGATCCAACACGGCTTTGTCTCATCTAGTATTTTAATGTAAACAAGTGACAAATGAGTTGATGATGACATCTGTACTAAAGAAACAGTAAAAATGTAGAAGCACAGAGATTAAATACAAAATATCTTTCAGTACAGGAGTGAAGGAAGGGAGGACAAATACTAATAAATAGGAAGCTTCTGTTTGTTATGAAAGGAAGAAACAAACAGAATATTTGAAAATATTTTATTCTTTTTATTTCAATTTATAAACAATTTTCAACAATTATACTGAGTGCTTTAAAAAATTAGGTTCAAAATATTAAAAATAAAAGCAAATTTTAAATTGCTGTTGACTTATTAAACACAGAGTTATGTTGTCCTCAAGGACAGTCATTACTCCAATACTAAAATCCCTGCATTTTACAAACCCATCCATTACATGAGTCCCCACAAAAAATTAAAGCTGAACTGTGCAGCATGTTTGCCAGGTTCAATAAATCAAAAGATTTGGACCAGAAGCAAGTTCCAGTTGAGAACACCAAATGGAATTTCATCTTCTGATCTCCTCTGATGGGAATGGACAATCACACAAGAAGAAAGAGGGTCTTCCATCTAAGCAGATTTCAGAATTACTCTGTCCGTGAAATTTGAAGTCAGCACTCTAAACTGCAACTAGAAAAATAGCATCCAGTGCAGAGCAGGTACATTTGTTAAATAGTCATGGTGGGAAATACGGCCTGCAGCCTCCAAATGACAGCAAGCGGTAATTGCCTGTAAAACAAGCAAATTACGTGGTGACCAAGACAGGGGTAGTTTGTATCTCAAAGTTGCAGTCATCTCACCCAACGCAAACGAACAACTTCTAGCTGAAAGAGCTACAGTAGCTGAACTTCCAGGTACAACTAGGGTCTTAACAGAAACCCTAAAGTTACCTGGAACTTGTAAGTACAAAAGCATATCTATGGAAGCCAACAGATACTTTAAAAACTGTCACAGTTCGCTCTAGCCCCTCTTCAGGTTTTGAGTTTGGTTTTTTTGGTTTTCGTTTGATTATTTTTTTTGTAAATGAGACTTCAGCGAGAAAATAGACTCCCTAAAGACCCTGTGGAAATTACTGTTTTCCCTTCCCTTTCCTTTCCTATTTCCTCCCTCCTCCAAACAAATGGCCAACCTTTTTAATAATCTCCCTGCCTGTGTGAGTTGTGTTTCTTTTCTGACTCATCTCTCTTTCTTTTTGTATCATGCATATCCTTTGTTGTTTTTCCTGATACGAGTTTTGATCCCACCCTGAGGACTCTGAAGTTGTACTTGGTCCTAAGACAGTTATGAAGGATGTGGATGATCTGAGTTACAGCAAACATAGTAACAAAATCCAGAAATGATTTAAAATAAAAGAAGTGAAAGAGATCTGGAAAAAAAAAAAAGGAAAAACAAGTTTAACATAAGAGTTGAGTAACTGCAAAAATTTTTTACCAAAATCTATAACCTTTCTGTCTAGTTTCAACATCAAAGCAGCTTGTTGTGCAAATCAGTAACACACACTGAAAAAAAATCCGTTTCTAGTTATAATTTCTTCAATTCCTTCTTTTATAGTCTATGCCTACCTCCTTGCTGTTCAGTCTCCGGCAGATGTGGAGGTGACAACCAGGCAGAGAGCAGAACAAACTTTTTAATTAAGATTTGATACTGGTTTCCTTTGAATTTGTTTGGAATCAGTATTTTGTAAAAGATGCCTGTCTAAGAATAAATCAGCTCAGGAGATGAATGCTGGTTATTTCTTGCTAACATGTCTTTACTTGTATAAACTCACGTTATCATAGCATGAGAGGGCAATGAGACAGTCAAATGGTACTTACCATGCTTGCTCTCAAACAAATTGGCTCAAATATTAAGTCCACATGTTTATCTTCATTTGCAATGATATGAAGAAGTCTGGAGTGAGTATTGTAAATCACATGTACAGCCTTTTAGTAAGAGCTTTGAGATGATTAAACAATTTAGATTGTTCTAGGCAACAAAAACACAATCTATAACGGATCAAATGGATAATGGATATTCAGTTTGACTACATTGTGCTGTGAGTTCGTCTCCCTTTTCTACAAATATTGGTGAAATTATCACAATTATTTTTCAAAGTATTTTATAGCCAAGGTTATTCACTGAACTATTGAGCTTTTTAATTAAACTTCTTTGAAACCTTCTTTTCCGATTGCAGTGCTTTACTAAGACTAGTTCCAAAAGTTCTGTGCTGTTTCCTGGATAATTACAATGAATAAACTTTTCCAACGTGGTTTTGAAAATGAGTAGTCAAGGTAAGTGGTGATGGAAAGTGACCACATGAAAATTAACATATCGCTAACTAAAAATTTAACAGTAGAACTTTCCCCTTGAGGGAAGATATTATAAGGAGAACAGGCAAACTGAGAATTTGAGGATCATATGGACTCTCCTTCTAAAGGCCAATGGTTAACACCCTCCAGTGGGTTACAAAAGGCACTTGGCATATTGGAAGAAGAGAAATCTGGCTAGAGGAATCCCTATTTTCCCAAGTCTTCTGACTTGGAAGAGTCAGTCAAAACTGAACAAACCTTTACATTTGGTGGGAATTGCTGACATTCAAAAGTAGGTAGGCTCGAAAAACTATTACAGAAATTGGCAAGAAAAAAATAATCTCTTTTCTTTTCTACATGAAACTGCCTCTTTTAAAAAGAATAAAAATTCTGGCATTGATCATTCTTGGACATTGGCCGTAGCTGTGGTGGTCTAAAATAATTACAAAGTACAGTGTGTAGGTAGAGATAACCATTTATGGGACCAACAGGTATAAAAATAAACTCTTGCACTTATGTACTTTTATTTAGGTACTCTAAATCCAAAAGCCTGTCTATTTTTTTAAACTATACCAATTGATTAAATAATAGCAAAATAGAGTAAAAGCACAAAATATGCAAGCAATTTTTAAATGGATTACTTTCCAATTTTTGTATAAGGTATGGTAATGTGATGAGATTCCTTGAAGTTTTCATTTTTGATGTTCAGAGATTCAAACTATAAAAGACTATAGACTAAAAATGAATGTGATAAATGCCTGAGAAAAGCACATGTATTATGAAAATGAGGCATTTTTAACCCACTCAGAAACCAGAGCTGTTTCTGCTGAAAAGAGTGCCCATTTGAAACATGTTATTGCTTAAATAAGGTTTTTCACTATAATTCCTAGTTTTTATTCAATTTTCTTTAAAAATAATTTCAGAACATTGTAATTTCAATAAATTTTGATTATTTGATTTAAAAAAATCAAAATTTACTACGATTTTCTTTTGAAAATAGCAAAAAATTAAAAGGCAACTTCTCAATGGACCTAAATTATGACTTTATTTTTTTTTTTACTGCTGTGTTTTGAAACTGTTTTTTACTTGTGTCTTGAATGGGGAAAGCGACTGAAAGAACTTCTTGTGTGAGAATGCCTCTTTTCCTTTCCAAAATAATACCAGGTAATGCTACTAGCTTCTAATGCATTAGCTTGCATTTTAATTGCTATCTGTCTGACAAGTGTTTCTCAAAGAACATTCAGAGAAGGTTAGAAAGAAATATGCAAAATCTAATAAAATAATTAGGAATTATTATGTCCGGTATGAAAATGACTGCTCAGGTGGTTCCCTAGTTTTCGGGATGGATTGTCATGTAAAGTTGTTATGAAGCAAGGTGCACGAAGGTGTCTGAAATACTGATGCTCAGTCTTGTGTCTCTAACAGCTTCAGTTTCATCAATCAAAAGATTGTCTTGGGTCTGAACTCAGGAACCCTAACTTACACATAAATCCCTATGGGTAGTGTTTTCTAATGGCTAGGAGCCTCTGAAGTCCTAAAAACTGCCATTGAAATAATAATAGTAGGATTTTGGACACTTTAGGCTGTGGGAATCTGAGCTGTAGGGTCTCTGTGATACTGGGACATGGATAAAGGCCCACCAACTGACAAACAGGCCTTAAAAAGAAACAGGTAGATACACAATAAAACAAGTGTTTTGTTGTGCTGGTAGTATGTTGGTTGAGGCTTAACCCCGAGTCATTTTGAGTTGATGCTGAAATTTTCATAATGTATTAATGTGGGAGAAATTGTAGCTTCTTCCAAGGTCAGTGGCATTTGCCAATGTTTTACCACTACCTGTTATCATTCTAGTATTTCCCTTCATGCCCTCCTTCCCCCTATCCCTCCTTGACGCTGGTGTCCCCCAGTTCCATGCGTGGGTAAAATCACCACTGTGCCTTTGCATTGTTGGCACGGTTATAATTAGGTCTCTAGTACGGACCGTTCCAAAGTTATCCTTGTCTTTGTTACCTCCAGATTCTGTTACTGTAATTTGTTCAATGTGGGATTACACTTGAAGGCTGTTCAGAAGCTACAGCTGGTGTGCTATGCAGAGGCCAGGCTGCATGGTGATGATAGCTATAGAGAGAGTATTAAACTTCATTGTGTCCAGATTTGCCTTCAAGATGTTGCTGCGGTCTATAAATAGCTTCTTGGTTTGGGTATGTAGAGTCTGAGAACCTTCATTCTCCCTTTGCATTGCTGTCACAATTAAGGACAGCTGCCTGCATTTGGGGACATAGTTTCATGCAGCTCCCCCTTAACAGGAACCACACATATCTTTGAACATTTTCTTTTTATACAGGTAAAACCATACATGTGCCCTAAACTGTACCTACCCGGCTCATTTAGGAAACCATTATTTCTAGGAAGTCCAAATTTTATTCGTGCAAGTTCTAATTCTTGCTTGTGCTCATAGGAATAAATTCTTCCTTTTTTCTTTTTTTAGTTTTTTTTTAAATATTTGTGATTGTTAAACTCGTCCCTACTGGTGTCTGCATTATAAAGTGCTGCAGTATAAACTGGAGACACTCAAGGCCAGGCTTGATGATGCTCTGAGCAATCTGATGTAGTTGAAGATGTCCCTGCTTACTGCAGGGGGGTTGGACTAGGTGACCTTTAAAGGTCCCTTCCAACCCAACAGATTCTGTGATCTGTGATAAACTTGTTAAGGCTTATGAATAGGGAAACCCATGTTAATACCGTGTCATGGTTGCAGTTGGGATAGAGTGAACTTTTTTACTAGCAACTGGTATAGTGCTATGTTTTGGATTTGGGATGAGAAATACTGGTGTTTCTAGTTGTTGCTGGGCAGTCAGGGCCTCTTCTGCTCCTTGTATCACCCTGAAAGCAAGTAGGCTGGGGGTGCACAACAAGTTGGGAGGGGACACAGCTGGGATAACTGACCCCAACTGACCAAAGGGCTGTTCCGCACCATGTGACATCATGCTCAGTGTATAAAGCTGGGGGAAGAAGAAGGAAGGGGGAATGTTCGGAGTGATGGCATTTGTCTTCCCAAGTAACCGTTACATGTGATGGAGCCCTGCTTTCCTGCAGATGGCTGAACACCTGCCTGACGGTGGGAAGTAGTGAAAGAATTCCTTGTTTTTCTTTGCTTGTGTGTTCTGCTTTTGCTTTAGTTAATAAACTGTCTTTATCTCAACTCACGAGTTTTTCCTTACTTTTACTCTTCTGATTCTCTCCCCTGTTGCAACTGAAGTGGGGTGAGAGAGCGGCTGCATGGTGGGGGCTAAACCACAACATACTGTTAATCTTCATGAACTTTGCACTCTATGTAATTTTGAACATGGTGTTCTTAGTCTTACCAACTAGTCAAAGGTAGCAGCAGCAATTGATGCAGACAAATTACTGTGTGGGTATTATACTTGGCAACAGGTTTCTGCATCATTGGATTATACTGATAATTAAAAAAAAAGTTCTCAGAACCCTAATATGATCAGGCAAGCCATCAGCTTTCCAATCACGTGTGGATATTGATTTCAAGTTTCAAACAACTCCATGTTTTGAGACTAATTTCGGAACCATTACACTTGAAAAACAACAAATTGGGTAGAAGTACCCCTAAGTCCCAGTTTGCTTATTTAACTAGGCACTCATGCATTCCTGCCAAATCTGGTTTTCATGAAAGCCAATTTATTTGTTCATTATGTGACATTTGAAACCATTCAAGCAATTGTGAGACAGGATTAAAGTCTCTGCCGAAATGTTTCACTGATTGGAATGTTTTGGCCCTTTTTGGAGGCAACATAAGACATGGTGATAGGGTGTGAAAATGCACTGAAATATTAAAGCCACTTTATTGATAACACTGTAATTTTCTTGTGTTGGTACTTTTTAAGGATTTTTTTAGGGGGAATGGCCCTGACTTATTTAGAATCTGTGGATCTGGAAGACTGAAATTTAAGCCATTTTCAAAAGAAAATTATCTGATAACATTAGCTCTGTTCCCCTGCCAAACAAAATTCCATTAACCAGCTGAAATGGGACTTAATAACAATCACGTAAACCAATTAGTCTCAATTTATAACTCCATTAGGAGTGTTATTCATCACCACATGGCTTTATAGAACTGTGCTTCCTTCTGACATTAGGCAGATTAAATAACAAATACGGCCTGGGGTGCTAAACAAAAATGTAAATGCAGATTGCCTAAGAAAGATTTACATGTCTGGAAAAAGATAATTTTGAAATCTCATACTTCTTAGACATTCAAAAGAGACGTTCAAGACTTGAAAACCAAAATATATCCATCTCTAAAACTATAGACAGCAGTTGGATTAATAGTTTCACAATGTTTTAAAATCAGAGGAACATGTAAACCACCTGAATGTTGTCTAAATCACAGGCCATTTACTCAGCTACCAATATGCTGATCCTAATAACATTAGCAAGAAGAAAACATTCACATCTTCAGTAGAAAAATGTTTTTTGTTGCATGCATAGACACAGCCATTACTGCTGCCCCTGGGAACTGATTAGTATTATTCTGGGATGATCCTACTTAATGGATCATGGTCCCTGTTACACTAGAAGGTAAAAAAATGCTCTTTATGGGTTCCTGCCAAACTAAGTTAAGGACCTGGCCAGATGTGGCCATCAGTTTGATTATGACTTAGATATCTAGACATACATTTATTGGTACTAGCTTGGCCAGTTTTCCCATTTGGTTTTCCACCTATAGCCAACTACCCATGCTTCACAGAGGAAAATTAGAGAGGAAGAGAGACTGAAAGCAGGATTATTCCTGGATGGTCATTTGTTGCCCTGAAGCACAACAGTTATTCACAGGTATTTTCTAAATGCAAATACTAAGGGTATTTTGAATGCAAAGCAGAAATTTGCATCCATTCCTCCTTAACGTTTGTTTTTTGGTATTTTTTTATATGTGCCTAGTGAAAAAAGGAAACATGAGCCAAGTCATTGTTTTCTTTGAGTGTATGGCCAAGCAATTTAGTATAATATACCATTGCTTTAAGGAATGGTACACGTACAGCTCTCAGTTGTTATCTCCAGGTGAAAACAGGGCCTGATAACTTTGAGTGTGGACATGGCAAAGATGGATCAGGGGCTCAGAAGGCTGAAGCCCTGGGCTCAGAACTAAGGCAAATGTACAGTTGGGTGCTCAGACCCTTAAGCTCAAATCCTAAAGACTTCTCATTTTCAGCCTAGTGATCATTTCTGTAATGTTCTTCAGAATATATTTATATCTTTCTTTGAAGTATGGGTGCAAGAAATGCACGTAGTTTTTTGTTTGAGTTGTTAGTAGTGCTTTGTACAGAATCAAGAGGTTTTATTCCGTGCTCCTACACAATACTTTCTGTAACTTGGTTAGCTTTTACTGCCACAGATTTTTACTGAGTCTGTGTTGACACGTTTGTCTACAATGACCTATAAATCCTTTTCTGACTCAGCATTTTTTGGAAGAGTGTTTCACCCTGTAGACATAACCTGCATCTTTTTGCTTTCAATTAATATGTCGTATTGTATTTGAACATATTAAATTTTGTTCTCTTGGCCTGTGACTAGTTATCTGAGCACCGAAGACCGTGATGGAAGACTAAACTGTTTTCATTATTTACTACACCCTCTGATTTTTGATTCGTTTCAAACTGTACCATTATTACCTAGATCAGGGAAATGTGGGAGGGGGAACCTCACAGAGATTTTGCTGCCCTGTCTGAGACAGCTCTTTATTAACAATAAAATCTTCAGATCTATAACTCATTTTTTTTCCTGGGAGATCCATAGAATGAGATATTTCAGCTGCTCTGGTTCCTTTAGATTTTACTACAAAATGTTTGAAACAAATTGTCAAAATAGTTCTGTCTGAAAATGTTTTTAAACCAAATGTTGCGAATACTGTATCAACTTCAGTGTTTTAGAGAAGGTGTAAAGGACTGTGAAATTATTTACGTTCCTTTTGGAATAGCTATTTGTATTCAGAAACATATCAAAACTGTCAAAAAAATTTCTGTTTGATTTAGTAACATGAGATTTTTTTTCATTTGAAACATGCATACAAAGGTCTGTTTGGAAAATGCTTTTAAATTTTGGGATATTGTTTTAATCTGACACTTTTCTAAAAACATCTGATTTTCACAAGACAGTAAACTGTTCATATAATAGTGACATAGCATCAAAGAGTTTTGAATAGATTTTTATGTAAGCTTAGAGGGTTCCTTCAAAATGATTCTGTATTTAAAAAATATTGTTTCCTGAGTTTTAAAGACATTAATGCCTGTAGTCTATAATTTAATCACTGTAATCTACTCCACCCAAAGCTTATTGATGGCAATTAGGAGGTAAATGGAAAATTTCTAAACAGTTGTTATTGCGATGGGAAATCACATGCATGGCGAAGTGATCTGTTCATGTGGAATAACTGAAGACTGTGGACATTTTTACTATTTTCCACAAGGAGTGTTAGTATATATTTGATAGATTCTTAGGATATCAAGATTAGTCCTAATTCTACCAATAAATATTACTTATGCAAACAGTCTCAGATGAACAAAAGGGAAACTAAGAACTAGAACAGTGAATACTGATAGTTTGAAAAAGTGAAAGTTAAAGATCAGTGTTTGAACCCAAATTTTCTGACGTTCATTGCTATGTATTGGAGTACATGGGTAAGAAACAACTTAGAGCTTGCGGACTTTCTTTAAACTTGAGACAAGCAAGCTTTACTAGACTTTTACCTTTGTTGGTAGGAATAAAACAGTAGAAGTTTCTTTGACTTATTCCCACCAGATGGCCAAAACCTCCTGCTGTAATTGTGTTTCTACTTAGGTCTTTTCTCAAATGGCACTCCTCAAACAGAGAAAAAAATGCATTTTTGCTTTAAGAGATGCAAGATGCTGTAATAATTTAAAATAGTACAGATGAGAAAGAAGGACTACCACATCAGGAGTTACAATTTTATTCAGTGCTATGTCAGAGTAGCCTCATTTGATTCAGCTCATGGTTGACTGGAATGGAATGAAAATTAAATGACAGTATTTTTCAATAAATGGTGTGTAATATGCAGGGAATGACACAGAGAACTTTACAGCCACCATGGCTGAAACAACAGGAGAATATAAGGGCAGGATGGAAGGCGGCAGAGGATGTGGACACAGACAGCTGAAGCATTAGGGAGAATCGTGGGTGCTGGAGAGACAACCAATAGCTCTGCTGTTCCTCATACATGTTTTCTAGGAGAACATCACATCTTGCCTACACATAAATGTAGGTACAAAGTATGTGTGACCTCCAACTGGGAAGTTCTTTCAGATGCGTTGGTACTGCTCTGTGTTTCAAACTTTGCACGCAGGCACAGAGAAAATACAAATTCGGAAACATCTGCTTTCAGAGACATGGAGAAAACTGCAGGCTCAGAGTGAAGAAAACATAACTGTGACTTTGCTCAGTATATTTTGGTGAGTTTACAGGCTGCAGATTTTTTTAATGTCATGTCTAACCATACCAAGAGAGATCATAGACCGCCACACGCATTTCTGCGTGTTAACACTCCAGCGAGGTACAAAATACCTAAAATGTCTTGAACTGAAAATTTTGTAATCTGCGTTTCTCACACCTGTGGTTTCAGACCTCTTAATTTAAGCAACTGTGGGTCTACTAGCCGGAGGTAAAATTACAGTGATAAGTTAATGCCTGGTGGATTCAAAACAGTTTGGAAGTGTGAATGATATTCCCTCTAAATGAGGTGTCCAAAGATTTCTTTTTTTTTTTTAATCCTTTTTATTGTATGTTTTCCTTTGAATACCAAATTTTACTTTCACGAGTATTTATTCCAGATAATTTTCCTGAATAGTGCTGTTTACAACCATGAAGTAGAATAATGTGGTACTTGTTAATTTCATCTTTGTTTTATTGATGTGATGATTTGCTGCCTATGATAGCGGATGATTTCTTTATGCTATTTTTGGTTATTTTTTGTCTTTAATGTATCTGTTCACTAAAAGTCTAATTAAGGATTTTAAAGCATAAGGATAATTTCTGGGTTGGACTAACCTCCCCGTTAACTCTAATTATGTCGAAACTGGAAAAATCTGCTAATGCATGAGTTGAAATTTGACAAAAAATCATTTTCTTATTGCTGTTTTCATTTCTACAATATATTGATACCATCTATTTTTAGTATCTATTTGGTCATGCTGCACAATCAATGCTATGATATTTCTCTTCCAAAAGATTGAGCTCTAATTCCCTTGCTGTTTCTAAATAACTTTCTAAAGTAAAATGTGACAGTAAAATGTGAGAATCTTCCCAAAGACCTATGCTTCCCAGATTGCTATGCTATACAAATATGCAAATACATACATATGTACTACACAGGTGTTCCCTGAATATGTCCTCTTTCAAGCCAGAAATTTTGTCTTGATTTAATTTAAAGAAAGCTTCCATTTGCCTATAATCTCCAGCCATTTGCTTACGTAGTACAGACAAGGCAAGGATTCTTGTGTGTGTAGACTATCAAGATATGCTGGATCTATTCTACATGTCAGGTAAGTTTCACATTTGGCATGTATCAGACCTGCTGCATTAGAACTGACTGCATTCATCTAGAATATCACCTCCCTTGACCTGCTGGCCATACTTCTTTTGATGCAGCCCAGGATACGGTTGGCTTTCTGGACTGCAAGCACACATTGGCAGCTCATGTCCAGCTTTTCATCCACCAGTACTACCAAGTCCTTCTTGGCAGGGCGGCTCTCAATCCCTTCATCCCCCACCCTGGATTTATACTGGGGGTTGCCCCAACCCAAGTGCAGCACTCTGCACTTGGCCTTGTTGAACCTCATGAGGTTCACACAGCCTCACATCTCAAGCCTGTCCAGGTCCCTCTGGATGGCACCCCGTCCCTCAGGTGTCAACTGCAGCACTCAGCTTGGTGCTGTCTGCAAATTTGCTAAGGGTGTGCTTGATCCTACTGTCTATGAAGATACTGAACAGTACTGGTCCCAGTAGGCATTCCTAAGAGACACCACTTGTCACCAGTCTCCATCTGGACATTGAGCTGTTGACCACTACCCTTTGGATGCAACCATTCAA
>VYZM01003667.1:103222-114143 GCA_013398915.1 Dromas ardeola
TTGCCAGTGAAGACTGAGGCAAAAGAGTCATTGAGTACTTCAGCCTTCTCCTCATCCATTGTTACCAGTTTGCCAGTCTTGCTCATCAAGGAGGGTATGCTTTCTTTGATCTTCCTTTTCTGGCTGGCATACCTGTACAAGCCCTTCTTATTGTTCTTTGTGTCCCTTGCCAAGTTCAGCTTCAGCTGTAACTTGGCCTTCCTGACCCCATCACTATAAAACCGGGCAGTGTCCCTGTGCTTTTCCCAGGACACCTGCCCTTGCTTCCATTGCCTGTGAAATTCTTTCTTGCCCTTTAGTTTGACCACCAGGTCTTGACGTAGCCATGCCGGTCTCTTGCCTTCCTTTCCTGATTTCTTACGCCTGGGGAATGAGAGCTCTTGTGCTCTATGGAAAGCATCCTTAAAGATCTGCCAGCTCTGTTCTGCTCCTTTGTCCCTGAGGGCAGTTTCCCAGGTGGTCCTATTGACTAACTCCTTGAAGAGCTAGAAGTTTTCTTTCCTAAAATTCAGGGTCCTGACTACTTTTTGCCTGACCCATATGCCTCAGGACTGTGAACTCCACCAGTGCATGATTACTGGCAGCCCAGGCTGCCTCCAATCTTGATGTCACCAACTAGCTCACTTGCATTGGTGACCAACTTGCCCAGTATTGCCTCTCCCCTGGAGGGGATCTCTATTACCTGGCTTAAGAAGTTATCCTCAATGCATTCCAGGAGTATCCTGGGTTGCCTATCGCTTGCTGTGCCACTTTTCCAGCAGATGCTGGGGTGGTTGAAGTCCTCCAGCAGGACAAGAGCCTGATTTTTTTGTCAGGTGTAAATGGAAAATACAAGTTCGCTGTTCCACTTTCAAAATGCATGAGAACTTATTTTTCTGAATAGGTTCAATGTAGAGGAGTAAACATAGGCTTTTACTGTCTTTCAAAGTCATGATGTATTGAGAGATGACAAAGATCTCAGAAATCTATAAACATAGCTATTTAATTTAGAATACATTCCCATTATACCTTATAAGAAGACAGTTATAAGTAGCAATCTAATTGCTATAAAAATAAAATGTATTTAAATGAGACAACTTTATTCTTCCCATTTGAGCTGTGCAAATCTTAAAAATGATGGGCAAATACCAGAGACTGAAAGTATCCAAAATTATTGTATTCTCAGTACAAGGCTTATACCGATTCTTGGGTCATAGTTGGCTTGTCCTTGTCAGCTCCATCATCCTGTCTTGTGCTCACCTGTGAACAGCCAACCCGTTCTCAGACACAGTACAGATATTCCCCTGTATACTGCAGTGATATTCATTCATGATCCATACATGGCATCATGGAAACTTGTACTAACTTCAATATCTCATCTAATCTTATTTTTAAGAACAAATGAGTGCTAATAAGACATAATGACAGATTTTCTCAGATTTATGGTACAACTGTGCACTTGTAGAGGAAGGTTGCCTTTATCTTCAATTTATTTCTTGCCTTCCGAGGAACAAATATTCCAAACTACCTCCTCTATTTCCCTTTTCCTGACAGTTCCTGTTCAGTTCTCATTTTAGACTATGATGAATCGAGGCCACAGTTACAATTCTGTGTAAACGTGTCACTTCTGAATGTGACAATTAAGAATAATACAGGAATGTGATTTGTATTGTTATTCAATTCTGAACTATACACTTTATTTTTGACTGCTTTCTGCGGTATTACCTTCAATGGGTAACTAATATTCTTTTGAAGTGACATAAACTAGCCACCGTAATTAATACTTTTCCTGAACTTCATCAAGAAAACCTAAGATGGTCCTGGTAAATCACCAGTTAATTGTAATCGATAATAGCTTGAGCAGAATAAACTGCAACCACGATATTTTTTTCTGATGTTACCTAAAATATAGATATGAATAATGATATACACTTGAGGTGAAAACTGCAGTTTGCTCTTTGGACTTGATCCCAAAGTGAATGACATCAATTAAGAGATCCTCCTTTATAATATGCTTTGGAGTAAGCCTAATGACATTAATTAAGAGACTTTTCCCTCATGTTATGCTTTGTAGCAAGCCTTAAATTATAAAAATGTAATTACTCCAGTTTTAATTTGACAATATTGAGATAAAATTCAAACCTAACACATTATAAAGCATTTTGAACTTCTGGATCTCAGAAATGGGTGGGCACAGTCCAGCCATTCATTTTCTCTGCCAAAAAGGTAAGTTGTCCATTCGTTATTATTTTTCACAGGACAATGAACAAAATAAGGCTTGTTGAAGGGTGAGAATTATGAAATAATTTTTTTACAGATAAGTCAGAGAGGGTGAAATAAAACAACAGATTTTAACTTGGTTGGACAATTAACTGGATCATGGACACGAACTGCAGAGTTTATTGTCAGTGCACTTGTCATAGTAAGGCTTTATTGCTTAGCAGTGATGAATGGTCTGAAAATTACATGTATTACAATTTGACTTTTATATGATAATGCAGCAAGATTTCTATGTCTCATTACTGGACAGATTATGGCAACATTTTTCTCTAATACCATTTTAATTCTTACCAAAGCAGATAATGTCTTTGTGCCGGGGTGCCTCATTTCCTTTCTGTTTGATGATGGAAATGGGTCATGTAGACAGGATAACAGGAAATCGATGGTAAATCACTGATGTATCTGCATGGGAGTGTGGGTGTATAAGCTGCCTCCTCCCAGCTTTGTGCTCTTTCATACACTCTGCTCCTCCATAATGTAGAGTCTTTGGGTCTTTTCTAGACTTCACTAATTGCCTCTCCCTGGCAGAAGGAAGCACCTATTTTCCCACACCACTGGGCAGCCGCCTTTGCAGCTGCCTGAACCCAGTGTTACAGTCAGGAGATCCAGCTTCAAAAGCTGCTGTTTTGCAAGTGGCAGGTGTGCGATTTGCACTTGTTCCGTAAGTGTCTTTTTCCTTGACAGTTTGAAATTGGTAGCACAGACTCAGGTGAAAACAACCCCTAAAGAAAAGAGGGAATGAGCCTGTGGCTCCTGATGTGTAGAATGACAAGAAAACCTTTTCACTGTGTCCTCAGCCCATTTAGGAACGGTGAGGAAGAAATGGGGGAGGAAGTAACAGGTTTGAGTTGAGACCAGTTGTGGAGTAACAGGATTTGATGTGAATCCACGAGCTTGTGGAAATATTTAAGGAAGGAATCATGACCTGGACTGTACAGACTGTTACTGCTTGTTCTCATAGCAGTTAGATTAATAAAGTTATGTTTTAAACTCATGCCTTGAATCTTTGCTTTCTTCCTGTGCATCTAGAACAAAGAAGTGTCCTGTGGAGCAATAAAACCATGTCTGACTTAACCCATGGGCTGAAATTTAAATTTAGAAAGACTACTTGTCAAAAATAGCTTGTCTGCAAAACAAGTGTTTGTTGTTACACTTAGTTATGTTCAAACAATAAAGCAAGGGTGCAATGATGAACACAGGAGTGTTTCCCTATTCTTGCAGTAAATATTCTCTGGTTCTTCTAAACCAGCCTGCTCCCAGACTCTGAGCCAGCAGCAGTCGAAGTGCGTGGATCATCTTTACTGGAAGCAATTTTTCCGGGCTCTTGGAATGTTGTTACCTAATTCCTGTGTGTAAATGTAAATAATGCAGTAACAGCCACTGAGAAATAGAGTCAAGGCTGAAATACTTCCTTAAGGTAGCAGCAATAAAGACACATCTGACTTACCTAGTTTAGTCTGACAAATTCTGGGAAAATATTAGTAAGCATTTTCACAGACACTAGTTTGGGGCAGTATTATTTCTTGGCACTTACACTGATAGAAAGGAATAGTTTAGTCCTAGGAATGACAAATAAGCTGTTTGTTTGTGGTGAGCCTGATTTTTTAGCAACAAAGTTTAAAACAAACTCCCATCCCCCATACCTGCCACAAAGTTTGTGAATCTGCTGAACATCCTCTTTGCTAAGTATAACTCAAATGTATAGATCAGACAGCATCCATCTACACTGTTTTGTATGGGCTACTCAATTATTCTGAATATGTCTAGAACTCTGAATATTGCTATGTCTAGATTCCCTTGGTGGGAAAAACAAAAAACAAAAAAAGCCTCAAAATGCCAAACCAACAAACTTCCGAAGATGGTGTTAAGTTGTGCTTTAATCCTTATCGAGACGACTTTTGTCGTGCTCAGTGAACTTCTCACACTTTTTATCCTCTAGCAAGATGCTTTAAAACATTTTAATTTATGTATTTTATTTTTCTTGGAAATGAGCACCTTCAATCCCTAAAGCCCAGTCTCATAAAAAAAAAAATAAATACTTACCCACTGTTGTTGGCTGGTAAATGACAATACTGAATGTATTGTTCATAGAAGATGGCCATACTCCTTATTAGCTTCAGTTTTATCTTTTTAATTTCCTGTACATGCAACAAAAGTCAGAGGATTTGGCGACCACTGATATAAAGGATTAAATTCTCAGTGGCTGCTGGAGATGCTGCAGTTAGGAAACTTCTGCAGAGCAGACACTCGTTCTCACTGACAGTGCTAATATTTGATTTTTATTTTTTTATTAGGATACAGCTGTGTGGTTTACAGCATGGGTGCTGCTGAAACTCAGGTACAAATATCTTCACCAACTTTTAACTGCTTTCATCAGTAATGGTGAAAGTATAGTTATCAAACCCTATATTTATCCTGCAGGGCTTTGCAGACTGTGTTCAACTTTGTTCTGCCATAACTGTAATGGTCATGTGTTATTCCTATGCAAAACTCCTATCTCAAGAACCATACAAGATATGATTACACTTTGGACTGCTGTACACATATCTGTAATTGAAATGATCAGTACAGAGGTTAATAAATGATAAGGATGTTTATGCTTTTTTTTAACTTCAAAGTGCTGATATGTGATGTAATTTGTTTACATAGCTACACCTGGCAAAGTCATTCTGTAGTCATTTCATTCATTTATGACTTGCTGTAGAGAAAACAGACACTAAAGATGACAATAAAGACAGACACATCTGTTAGGACTCATTCAAAACAAATTTATTTCACAGACAGTTAATTATTCATTTCAAAAAAACTTTGGCAAAACTAAGTATTTCTGTTTATAAGAAAAATCAAATTAGAGGATGACAAATGAATAAACCAGATTTTGGTCAGGAAGGCCAACAAAGTAGTTTATCTAACTTACGATGTGAAACAAACATGTCTATATTCCTATTTGATAGTCTAAAATACATATGATATAACTATAATAAAACCATTAGTATGCTTTCCTTATTGAAAATGTAAGATCTTATATAACGTTGCAGTGATCCTCAGTCCAGTCTTTCTGGAGTAGGACTGGTTCCTATGGACATGTTAATGATTTTTGTATTTCTAGCAGAGAGCTCAAATAGAATACAGAAAAATTGTGATGGATTTTCCTACCATAATTGTAAAATATGAATTCCTGCTTGAAAATGCAGCTGCAAAAAACCAAAAAGAATGAAAAAAAGAAAAGAATAAAAAAAAGAAAAAAGGAAGAAATTCAAAAGAAGAGAAGAAAAAAGAAAACATAAAAAAGAATAAAGAAAAATGGAAGAGGAAATGGAAAAGGAAAAAAGGAAAAATTACAATGAATAAAAAAATCAAAAGCTAAAGAAGAAGTAAAAGGAAGAGAAAACAAAAGAAAAAATGAAAAGAAGGAAAAGAAAAAAGCAAATTGAAAAAAAGAATGGAATAAACAAAAGTTTTAACTGGATAGTAAAGATCCATGTAAATTGGCGTTTTAAATTATTTGCCAAAAATATGTTGTTTATTTTTTTTAAAAGAGAATGCAATGCTTTACATTTTACTGTAAGAAATATACCTGTATTAACACACCTCTGTTAACCAAGTGCTGGATCTTGGCCTCTCCTCAGTCACTTAAGCAGAACAAAACTTCCTCCTCGGTTACGTAGGTAGAACAAAAACAAGCCTTCATTTCACACAAACTATGCCAGGCAGGCAGTAGCTGTAATCATCAAACAGTACTACTGCGTAGCTGCTGGCCAGGCTGGAGATTGCAATAAATAGTACTGTGCTGCTCGGAGGAGCATATGTGTTGCCTTTTCATGTGTCTTATCAGGACTTCACAGGAGCAGTGACAGTCACATCCTCCTCAGATCTGTTACTGTTGGGATGTTTCTTCATACGTTCAAGCACGATTAAGCATTGTACAATCCTAAAGCTAAACAATTACAGTTCAAAAATAAATTCTGTGATTGGGAAACCTGAAAAGTTTTTCATTTTGACTATGTAAACTGTCTGAAATGTTTGCAACAAAACGGATCTATTATAAACTTGGCCTTCAGACAAGGGTACTACAAACACTCGTGAAGGTCTAGGCAAGCCTGGAAGGTATTTATCATTTCAAAATCAAAACTATGTGGCCACATAATTTTGTATTGTTTTGACTCAAAACTAAGTGGAGCTTTCTAATTGTTACTGAATTTGATAAACTCGCCAAACTCAAGGACATGAGTTGAATCTGAATGCTTTTGAAAAGAACTAATTCCATTAATTCTGAAACTAATCCATGTTCAAAAGTATTTGGCATAGGAAGTGCCATACCTTCAATTGCATTAAATGCAGCAAGTACAAAATCTGCCTAATCTCTTCCTTGAAGACACACAATTGACTTTATGTTCGTCCTTTGAGAAATCCGGGATCTCTTATTCTGTTCCAACAGTGATACTTCATATACCATGATACAGATTTATACAGTACTTTATTTGATTGCAGTTTTGCTAGTCTAAAACATTTATCACTCTGTGACCTAAATTCAGGAACTGATACCTAATATTTTTTTCACTGTGCATAACAATATTTATAATGTACACCCCTCCAAAAAAATTTTGTAATTCTAAGCAATTTCTTTCAATAAAATATTAAGTCTACTTTCACAGATAAAATACAATAGGAAAATACAGTTAATTTGATCATTTAGGCCAAAGTATTTGCAATTTTTATGCTATTAGATGTTTTCTTTTTTTGGGGGGGGCAGGGGGAATATAGAAAGTAAAATAGAATCCCTACAAGAGGTCTTTCCATCCATAATTTTTAATAATAACTCCAGTTTATCACTGTTTAGTTCTGTATTATTCTTGATAAACCTTTCTTCACGTGGCACTCTTTCTACAAATCTAATGTGTTTAAGTAATACGTTTCTTGTTCTTTCGTAGTTATCTTTTGGGGATAACTTAAATCCTTTTTTTTTTTTTNTGGGGGAACTTTAAATCTTTTTTTTTTTTTTTTTTTTGGTACTGAATCAGTTTATTGAGATAGTATCTCACTGAGCTGTCCCCAAAAAACAAAAAGCTTTTTCCTTACTGATTTCAAATTTAATCAAATTCAATTTAACTTAGGCTTTAGGCTTTATCAATGTCAGAGCAGCTCAGTGTTTCCTCCCAGTGAACACTGATGACATGAATTTCTTCCTCCTTAGCTTTGCTAATTAATTTAGCAAAATTCTCTGAATTTTTCAGTCATTCTTGTCTTAAATATTGCATTTCAGCTATGACTTTTGCAACCTTATAATCTCAATTTCTTGCATACACATACCTAATTATACACAATCTTGCCCCTATTACTGCCCAGTTGGTGCCCTTATATCTTTTCACATTGAAAATTAGCAATTTATCGCCACATTCTTCATGTATCTTAATGTTTCTAGTGCATAGCTACAGTTTTTCTCTCCTTCTTGTAAAAATGAGCTAGAAACACACCTGTGAGAGATTTTTACAAAAGGATTTAAAGCAACTTAATTAGACTAAGGAGGAACAATATGTTATCCACTGTATTTTTTATTTCCTCATAAGAGCTCATTGGAAAGAAACACCATCTCTTGGTGTTCTCTAAATTTTCTTCTGAAGAATAATTTTTCCTCAGCAATTACCTGGTTATGAAGGAAAAATTTTCAGTGAATAAGTTATTGATCTTAGTGAAATTTTTCAGAGATTCATGTAATGAAGGGGGATTCTCACTTTCCAATGCAACACTTGATCAGAGTGTTTTGAGAGCATAGCAAGGCTCAGGACTTTCAGACGGGTATCAAGGAGTCCTGATGACTTATTGCAATAACTCACTGCATGTTGTTTTGGCAATATCATTCATTATATCTTGTTTCTGTCAATGTGTAATAGTAAAGTCACTCACTATAAATTTCATGTCTTAAAGAGAGTATGTTGCATAAAAGTATCCAAGTACGCAGTGAGGTAGTACCAAAAAAGATGAGTGAGGCTTTCCACATGGTACAGTAGCTTGTGGAGTTAAATTAAGGGAACTCTTGAGTGAATGGTGTAATGTAGATGTATCTGACAAAGGTACCTACACTCATCTTTGAGTTTGGCATTGTTGTTGACTTCTGGCTTGGCATGGTTTAACGCTGTTATAGAAGATTTTGCTAACACAATTCTTCCTAATATCGATCCAAAATGAAAACAAACACCAAAAACTATCTGGCTTTGCAAAAGACAGTGCTAGCATTTAGTTATGGGAAAGAAAGGGGCGAGGGGAAGGGGAGGAGAAACTCCTGAGAATCCTGTTAGCTCACAATGCAAACAGTATGTTAGAAGGTCAAAAAATTACATACCTCCAAAATGACAACAAGCAGTAAGGCTGTTGAGGGTGTAGTAGTGTCTTCAGATAGCAAGATTAAGGCTGATTTAACAGCTTGCAGATGACTCAACCATCAAACCACTGAAACTATAGAAACTAAACTACCATGTTCATCTAAAGGCAAAGGCTGGAAACTAAAACCCAACTCAGAACCGTTAAATCCTGGAAAAATAAAAGGCATTGAATGGCAGTAATGGGCAATTAATTTACCAGAAATCAGCCATTCCCTGTTTCTATTTTTATTCCAAGGAGAAAAGGGACACAGCAGGAATATTTTCTAGGAAGAAACTCTCAGGACTGAATATGACTAGATAAAAGAGGTGACTGAAAATTGTTATCTGGAGGGATTCTTAGTCAGGGGATGGTCATACTACACAGTAGCTCTGACAGCACATGCGTGGCAGCCTGGGATACACAGAGCATTGCTGACATTCACGATGTAAAATAAGGCAGGAAGGATTCGGAGTCAGCCTGTTCTCATCATCCCTGTAGCATCCCTGTAGCATCAGCCTATTTAATAAAACAATGGTAACTGTAGTATTCCCATACCATCTCCTCATCTCTGACAAAGCCTCGCTCTAAATACTTGACAAAAATTGCTGAAAGATTTGTTACCTGCTCATCACCTTTTTGCTGAAGGCAAAAAACATGAAAAACCAATCTTGTTGCTTACGTCCCTTGAGTGTGCCATCCTACACACTGCCCCATTATCTCTTAGGCCTCCTATGGAATATTAAACTTAGATTCCATCTCACTTGTTCCTGTGTCTTTTCCCATTCTGTTCCTCACCAGTCAACCTTCTGGAAACATTTTTTTCATTTCTTCTTCAATATTATATCATTAATTGCTCTGTTGTCCTAGCTTTAAGTGTATAAGAGCATTTTAGGATTTTGAATTTCATATTATATGCTAGTAACATTCTTTGCAAACATAATCTGTTTGTCATTGAGTCTTTCTGTCTCCAAAGATATAAACTAAGTCATAAACATTTGCAAAATCATTGTGATGTATTAGCCTCAGGTTATTGAAAAGTCTCAAACTGTTCCCTTTGCTACCTAGTTAAAATATATTGTTTACTGCTGACTGAACACAGAATTTTTCACTAAGTAGATTAGATTAGCAAAATTGGTGAATGAGAAATTTTTTTCATGAATCTATGTGACAAGCTATTGTTCAAATAACTGATCTTGTTGATCATTTTCATGCCACCCACATACAGAACAAAAAAATTCTGAACATGTCTGGGGGCACATAATCCAACAAGTTCAGGAAGGCACCAGGAGAAGAAAAATGAAAACACTTGGTCACAGCTATAATACAAATCCTGCCATGGGGAGGAATAGCAGGTAGTTGGAACATCTTCGAAGAAAGTGGCTGCATGGTCCATGCTGACAGCATGGGGACGGGCAAACGGGACCTCAGAGCCCAGTTTGACTTCCAAGAAAAGCTGTGCAAGTCAGGGCCCTGTTGGAAGATCAAGTTTTACAATGTTTTCCTATGAAACTCAGATGATCCTCAATGAGGAACTGAAAATCTGGGTCCCCAAACACATGGATTTTCATTTATACTCATCTTGCTACTCTGCATTGTTATTGTTCACTGATGATGACTAGGGAATAATAATCCCATCTGGATATAATAAGAAATTACTTGAACCCTTCCTCAAGTTCAAGATTTTTGGTTGGTTTTGTCAATTTTCGTGAACTACAAGGTTTTGGCAGGGACTGTGTCAGAAATACCACAAAATATATCTGTTCCCACAGTATTGCCAGCCTGGTTTTCAAGCCAAATAGGTTTGGCTAAATTCAAATAAATTTTGCATGACTGTTCTGATTTGCAGATGGTTATGATGAATGAAGAAGCACTGCTTAAACTTCTCATGTTCACCTGTCCTATGTAGCTTTTATTGCAGTTTATTTCTTGATATAGTAAGATACTAGAAAAGATGACAAAACAAGTAGAGCTGATGAGAGACATGGGTATTATTTACTCATTTGAACCTGACTTTGCAAAATGATAGGGAGATAGATGCCTTGGATTACGTAGTCTGACAGGAATATATAGGGGGAGCAATAACTTTTCTGTGCTGTAGCTCTCTTGCAGACACACAGGAATAAATAAATGATAAATATTATGATCTTGTATGCACTACATGTGGGCAATGGGGATAGTAAATTACAGTCTTGGTTTTCCCCTAACATATTAGTATTATGACACCCTGCTCAACAACAAAAGCTATATGTTTTTTCCTCCATAGTAAGATGGAATGAGGACTTTAATTATTCTGATTTCATAG
>VYZM01003668.1:5622-41034 GCA_013398915.1 Dromas ardeola
TGTTTTAATGATCCATTTTATATTTGGGTCCAAATAGCAGGCATTTGGCAAATACAGATACGTCAGTAATTCTCTACTGAGCTGGGACAAGACTGTCATACACAATCCTGGAAAGTTAGAAAATTATGTCACTTTAATAATTGTTTCTTAATGCATTAAATTAAGGTAGAAGGAGAGGTGTATAAGATTGAAATACTTCACTTGTAACCATACTTTTCTGTATTACTAAGGGAAAGGAGCTGCAGTTTGCAAACAATTTCGTGGATCAGCTTTCTGAAGCATAATCTCTCAGAGAGGTAACTCTGCTGTGCAAAGGTGATTCCTCCAGTACAAGATTATTCCATCAATTTTGATTCATATGAGCAGTTCTGACAGAAGGGGTCAGCTCAGAAACCTGCACTAGTTTATTCTGTAATGCATTTTTCTAGCTAACTACTGTGCTTCATTTTGTGTGTCGGGTATGCTTTTCTGGTTTTCTTATAAAATGAGTAAATATGTTTGGTTACCTTTACCAGAAACAGCGCACTTATCTAGTAGACTGCAGTCCCCAGTCTATCTGATTATGTGGTAGCCCCTTGCCTTTTTTGTACCAGGACCTGTTTTTAAATAAATGTGTTTTTTATTTAATTTGGTCACATTGATGGAAGTCAAGGAGTACGTATATACTTTGACAGATATTAGCATATGTCTGCATTTCTGCAATATAATGATATACTCTAAATCAGTTAATGTCACACAATGCAGTAAAATACGATTGATGACCATAATAGTTTTTTTTTTATTTTTACTGACAGTAGCTATATGTATCATGAAATCATGTCCTTCACTTCATTGTGAGAGGATAAACTGTTTTATGGGGAACTATATTTCTTCTGATCTTATATGTACAAAAAAGTATCACGTTGCTGATACCTTTATATTGCTAATGGCTTTATGTGGCTGCAGCATTAGGTTGGATGCTCTAGATCTCCACAGGGCACCTGGATCTCCTGAATAGGTTATGCTTTGATAAGATCCTGCTGTTGCCAAGAGTGATTCTGTTGGAAAATGTTCTCTGTGCTACGTCTCCTCATTTGGGAGGAAAATTATCATTGGCTGCTCTGTATTATACAAAATGATATATTTGCAAAAGTTTTCAGAGCGAATATCACATCGGAACTGTGGGGCTGGGAAACGTTTCTAGTACCACTGAGCAGCTCCTTGCAGTTACTGTTACACTGAGATGTTTCTATTTTAGGTAACCGCTATTTTGATGTTCCATCCCTGTTATCCCAGAGGGTCTTGCCCTGCCTCTTTCCACGTGGCATTGTTCTTGGGGGAGAATCACTATTTCTTTCTCCTAATTTATAACCAATGGAATGGAATTTCAAGGGTGAGAAACAGGTTTTGCCTTTAGAGGTATATAGACAAACGCCCGTTCTGTCAGAGTAAGGATATACATACATGTGCTCTAAAGATGATTCTTTTTTTTTTCCTCTGTCATAAAATAGCTTTGAAGAAAAAACAAGGACCTTTTTTTATTCTAATGATAATTATATGTTTTCACTTTCAGTACTGCTTTCCAATACTCAAGGAGAAGCACAGACCAACTCTAACTCCATATTCGACAGCATTCAGCTACAGTTTCAGCACTTAGCCAAACAAAATTTACACTTATGATAAGTTGGAAAAATTCATATTTCCTCCTAAGCCTTGATGCATTTAAAAACTAAATGAATATTATTAAATTGCACATTTTGACATGAAAATGACATAAAAAATGCCAAAAGACATTTTCTATTCTCTTTTTTTATATATTGACAAAGAAAATGTAAACCAATTTTAGGTGCTTTACTTGGGAGTAGCTGGCTCTTGCAGTAACAAAGGTAACAAAGATTTTGACAGCAGCCTTTGGCAAAATGGAAGAAAGATAGAGAAAGCAGAGCACAGATTTTTTTTGTCAGGAAAGGAATGTTAAAGCATAATTTAATTTCTGGTGTATTGCCTTTCTTTATTAAGGTAGAAAAGGTGAACATATTCAGAACAAAGTGATGTGTATTTAGAAACATGGTGTCGCCCTTGGCCCACATGTGGAAAAGCATCAGAAGCCTTTTCCCTTTGTCCATAACTCAGGGGAGCAAGTAGTAATCTGAGTATTGAACTGGAAGTCCAAGGAGCTAGAGTTCCAGCAATCTGTGAGCTAATTTCTGTTTTACCCAAGTGTGTGAATGCAAGGTGAGAGAAAGAAACTAGAAGTAAACTTTCCCTGCTCTTCAGCTCTGATTTTAGGTGACAGCTGTAATTCCTTCATCTGTATTCTTGAAGCACAAAGGACCTCCATGTCAGTTTCCCTGCAGTTCATCTCATTGAGGACCATCTCATTAGGTCAGGCTCAGTCATTTTTAAAGAAGCTTTTTAATAGTATCATCTGAAACANNNNTATCATCTGAAACATACACACAAAAATCAAATTGAAATATAGAGCCCAGTTACACCAGTACAGTGACCTGGCTCCATTCCCAGGACTTCGGCATCTCTAAGAGTCATAGCCCAGGTTCAAACCTTGAAGGAAGAGAGCAGTATATTGGAGATTCCAACACAAAATCACCTGTAACATTCATATGACATACCCGCTGTTCTATGTGTAGTCAGTATGGTGAAGTCAGTTCACTGGGTCAGTAGCAACACTGGACCCAAAGCATATTCATATCTTCTGTCCATGAATGATCAGCATCTTCAAAATCCTCCAATAAATGTCCAGGTTTATGAACTCTTGAAGTTCTATTACGTATCTCAGAATATCTAATACTTTTAAAAAGCCCTGTCATGTGAATAGCTAAGAAGCATCATGTTGCTTTGTTAAATTGTTACTTTTAGATAGCTTGATGAGGAAGAAAATGGGAAAAATAGTGAAGCCTCAAAACACAGAAGGAAAGTAAAACAAAAAAAGTGGTAAAGCCAAAATTTTGTAGTGTTTAGGAAAATTGACTTGAAAGTTTTGAAAATCTTGATTTTCTAATATTACATTTCTGTACTAATTGCTGGTCTTTCTTGCTGCCCTGATATCAGGTTCTTCTAAATCCACATTTAACTGTCTCAGAGAACATTTGCCTGTAGGTCATAAGAGCTGTGAATGACCATCCCAAAGGTGGCTGTTTGACACTTGCTTCATTATGCTTAAGTTTCAGTATCATGGTCATTTCCTTATAAGGACACACCTCTTATCCCGCTCTATCAGTTTCTCACCTCTTCCCCACCACGTGATGCTGCTGTGGAGACTGCTCCTGTGCTTGAGCACTCTGTATGTTTCTTTGCCTAATGCAAATATTTCTGCATCGGAGTTAAACAGCTCAAGTCTCTGACTTGTGCCCTAGCACTCAGGTTTTACATAGTTCTATATGTAAGAAGCAGAAAAAAATCTAGTACAATTGAGAAGTGTAATGATTAGGCAGATTGATGAGCAACTAGCTGATACTGTGAAAAGAGACTTATTATTACAGTTAACATTTTGCTGACTCTACACCTTTCCTGTGTCAAGCATTAGGCATAGGGTACGTTTCTTTATTAATACAAGTGTTATCAAACTATTAAGCATGGACTAAAGATTTGCTTCAGATGAGGTATGATATCATAGTTCACAGTGCTCTTTCCAAAAGGTCATGGAATGTATCAATTATTGTGATGTGTATGAGATCTGCAGCAGAGGTTCTTCAGAGGGTTAATTGTTACTTTAGGCTACAGACTCTGCTAATTATGAAAACATAAAAAAAATAATTAAGGAGATGCTTTCAGATGAGTAGTATTATTCTGTGGCTGTCTGTCTATATAATGGCCAAATGGTGAACAGAGACTAGGCAAAGCATGGATCCTCCTGTATGTGGGGAATCCAATAGGAGTCCAAACCCCACAGACAGTAGCAGAACAGGATCTGATACTAAGTATGCAAGAGAATGAAAGCAACAGCCAAATGAATTGCTGTGTCTTTCTGCTTTTCTGATTGTAACACATGGGGAGAAATACGATTGCAACACAACTGAGTCTTCTGCTTATGGAATAGCATGATGTGTCCTTGTAGCTAAAGGATTTGTGCAAACGTACTCCTTTTGAGTTGTATCAGTGGTTGTCATTGAACGTGACTTTATCTTGGGTGAGCTACTGAATGTTCAGGACTCTCAGAGTTCAATTAGAACTTGCATTAACAGAATGAGAGCGCTGAATTATTAAATAGTGCATCTTATATAAAACAGCTACCAATTTAAAAAAAACACCTGAAGTTAAACACAGTTCCAGTTCTCTCAAAACAATGTTACAGCATGGAATTTAAACACGTTGACTAGACTCCTCTTTTCAACACCATGATAATGAATTTCAGCCATAATGGGACCTTTGCAGTACCATTTTTAATATGATGTAGAATTTTGAATCCATAGAACTTAAGGATCAGTTTTATCACTGTATGTTCCCTCTCTCTGAAAATACAAGCATTTGGCAAGAGGTTTCTTCTTAATATAGTTATGACAAAAACATAATACTTGGTCTTTCATTACTAGTGCATGAGGTAGACTTTTTGCTGTTTTTTCTCTAAGGTTTCTCTATAGAAATATGGACATATATTGTGGTGGTGCAGAGACTACTTTTCTATTATAATAAAAACTGAAAGAAAATTCTGAGAAAATATGTCTGTATTTGAAAATTCTGAATTTTTGCTCAGTATGTTGCACAGGTTTGGGAGAATGTCTCTGCAAGTTTTCCTTCTTTTCCTTTTACCCATTCTCTGCTCAGCAAACAGTCTCCTCAAGGCAAACATGTATCAGGAAGCAATCAACACATCTGAACAGCATTCCTTAATGTCTCATCACTTTTCCATCCAGACATAAACATCAAACTTAATACAGCTCAGAGCCATACTACCTCCACCTTTGGGAGACCTAGTCAAGAGCAAGACAGTCTTTCACAGAGCTACAAGGTATGAAAGGACATATTGCCACACCAGTGAGTTTTGGCCTGTGGTTCAGGTAGGAACCACCTCAGATGTAGTGGTCGTCACAGTTCCTCATTGCTTTTTGAAGTGCTTATCAGCAGCTGTTGAAGCGTGTGGAGTATGTTGAGTGCAGTATGTCTGCATGGAAGAACACACAGACTGCACGTCTGTCAAGTTTTTTTGCGGGGTCCAGTGAGCTTAAGTGTTTTTTTGTATCATCAATTCCAGCAAGTATATACTGTGTAGAATCTTACCATTACCAGTAGGAGTCATTTGACGTGACAACACACGACATGCATGGTAAGCATTAACAGCAGAGTATTCACAGAGCACGAAACTCCAGAAATCCCCTTGTGACATTTTCCTTCTATAGACACCTGTTGGTATTGTGTTAGAAGAAAATTGAGAGCAGAGCTGTTAAAAAAATTTTAGAGTTGAAACCCCTCTCAACTGGAAAATACTGTTTACTGAAGCTATTTTTTTTGTAAAATATGTTTTGATTTTAATTTAATGTCTTAGTTCAACTTTTATAGAGTGAGGAGTTTCCAACTGCTGTTATTAAATGACTTTTTCTTTCAAAATGCAATTTAGGTTAGAGGAGTTTTAAAAATAGAATAAATCAAAACAAAATATTTTAAGTTATTGATGTAAAACATTTGGTTCACAGTAATTAAAAACACCTTTGGAAACAAAGATTTTAGCTTTTCATCCTACTTTGGTACATATCTCCTTCCTTCTTTATTCTTTTCCTGAAATGCTATAAAGCTTTCACTGGAGGAAAAAAAGTATCACTTATTACCCTTTTTAGCTTGCTTAAGTGCCGAGGAGGACTAACTTTTCGTTGCCACCTGTTCAGAACAGATCTCGTCTCCTTTTTAGATTGAGATTGACTCTCTGGTCCATCTTCTTCATTATTCTGATCCTTAACATCTCACCCAGGTTACAGGAGAAGAAAAGGAATAGTTTTGCTACCATCATTAAGATTCAATTTAACAGACATTTTGGAAACAAACAGAATATTTTATAGAACTCTATGCCAAAATACCATCCCTATTAAAGAGAGATTCCAGTCTAAGATAAATGTTTGAAGAAAGCAGGTGAACAACATGGACATGTGAAGAGTAGCAGTGAGGAAAAAATAGTAGAATGCCTGTGTGTTGTAGCAGAACCAGTGATTCGTGATTCTGTGATTCTGTGAATAGAGTAGCAAGACTGGGCAAAAGAGGGAGCAAAGACAGGGACCATTGCAAAGGGAAGCAGAGGCTGATGTCTCCAACTGAAGTAGGATTTGATAAGGAAGAGTGAGGTGTGTGCTGGAGGCTCTTTAGGGTAAGGCCATATAGCATATATGGAGAAATGGGAGCAGAAGAAGAATGCTAAGAAAGGAATGATGTAGACAAAGTCATCAGTATGTTTTCTGGGAGGCACCACTGCATAGATGCCTGCTCCTCACTCCAGAGAAGTCTTCTGGTGGGAGGCAGAGCAGAGGAAATATCTGTCTTGCTGAAGAATAAGGCAAGAATGGAAAAATGTGCACTCCAGAAGTTCTCTGACAAAGGGGCCTTATGGTCTCTGGGGTATTTCTGGAGTAGTAGGAATCTACAGGGCTAGAAATTATGACAGAACTTCCTTTGTAATTGCTGGGGAAACATCCCACCCACTCATTGTCCCCAAAGAATATTCTGGACTTAAAGGCTGGCAATCCACACTGAATAGCATCTCTGAAGAACTTGGTTTACATGAATAGCCACCTGGCATCCCTGGAGGTACTGACGATAGGATAGTTCAGCAAAAGAGAAAGTGGTAGATGTGGGTGGTGTCAGTGTAATTTCTCTGAAGAACAACTACTTTAGATATGCCAGGTTCCATGTCTTGGGATAGTAGAAAGAAAGTGGGAGCTGACAGTCCTTGCTGTGCCTCTAAAAGCCCAAAAGTGCAATGCTGGAAATTTGTAAGTTTGAGTTCACTGAGCTCACTAGCCTCCTTTGAACCTGTCAGTGTTGTATCACTTCCAGACCTTTGTAAACCAGATTTCAGGGTTCAGTTGACCAACCACACACAGGCCATGCCTGGCAGGATTAGCACAGTGTTAGTTTTCACCTTTTTTAAAATACAGAACAAATAGTTCATTTATTGAGCAAACAAGCAAACTGTTTTCTTTTGGCTGTTTTTCCTGCTGCCTGATGAAGCTCATCTGTGGTGAAATAAATATTCAACATAAATCCCAATAGCAGAAAACACATCTTTTCTTAATAATCCTGCACATTTAGTCAAATTATTTAAAAGGTTCCAGATGCTTAATCTGTTACTGATTTGTTCATTCTTATTTGGACTTAAATGAAATTGCTTTATTTCTGAACAACTGATTCCATCTTATTGTTCACATGAATATATAGTCTTAGTTCTGTTATAATCCTGTAGCTTCAGTTACGCAAACTACAAACTACAAACATGAAAAAAAATGGCATTGATGCATTTTAAGCAATAGGTGATGCAATTGTAATACCTCCATCTGTTTGCAGTTGGTGAATTTTGCACAGTGCCAGTCCCATGAACTATGTAAACTGATGGTAGCACAATTTCACAAGAAAGAAAAGTAAGACCACATGTAATATGTATCTCTTCAGGACTTCAGGGAACTTGAAATAATTGTAGTAGTAGATTCAGCTTTAATTATCAGATGTATCTGGGCAAGGATGCTGCATTATCTTTCATAAGAGGACCAGAGAACAAGCTCCCAATGTTGGAAAGAACACATTTCCAACATGAAATCATAGCCCACTAATTTAACTCACTGATTTGCATATTTAGTTTGTGGGGCTTGATGGAAAGGCTTTGTGCTCATAAACCTTCTGGTGATCATCATCTCCTTCAGCATCTCTGTCCTACAGTTCCTGAGGAAACATGGACTAGTGAAAAACTATGGGATGAAGGGAGAATTCAGCTCCCTCTGAAGAAGACAAAGGAGGGTAAGCTTACTCAGCAAACACAACTCCTAAAGCAGGAGCTGATGTCTGAGACATCAGACACTTATTTCCCTTATTCCATCAGCCAATGCCAGAGAACGAAGTTTTGTGAACTTGCTGATGTGGATGGACTGTAACTTGTTGGGCTGATATTACTAGGTCTGAACCTCTGTGTAGTCATGGTTATGTTCAGAACATGGAGCTCTGAGGCCCCTGAGCAATCATTTCATTAGAGAGGTGTCTAGGTTGCAAGACTTTGTAGACTTAGAATTTCTGGGTTTTGGCCTGATATCAAGTGACAGGATGCCTTAGTTCATTGATTCAGAATCTTGGCTTTTTGGAAGGCATATTTGCTTGCCTATAAGGTCTACAGGTCAGGTCTCCTTGCTTTGTCTGTTGGTGTCAAGGACACAAGTTTTATGTCTGTTGACTCAGGAAGTCACGCTTCCCAGTTGGAAGTCAAGGGAGAGGCCACTGTTGGGTTTGCTACTTATGTCATGTGAAGCTAGGAGATTTCGCTGGCAATGTGTGGTTTAGCAGCTCTGTTGGGTTGCCCTGCTATGGACAAGTGAAACTAGCTTTGTGACGTGCTGGCTGAGCTTGTCTCTCTAGGTCCTCGGCTTTGTGTCAAGGCACTGTCTTCTGTAAAGTCATTGGTCTGTTGTATCCAAATTTCCTGGTTATATTTTGGTATAGATTTCTGTGAGGTAATCATCATATAATAAATACCTTCTTTCATTTATTAAGAAACATGTCTTCAGTGGTCAGCATTCCCCTGAAATGGTGCTAAGATTGTTATATTTGCTCACATGAGTTAATGTGTGGATTCATGACGAGAAAATAACTTATGTGTGATAGTACCTCTACTCACATCCTATCAGTAACCCCTGGTAAGGACTTCAATTTTTAATTTCTCTTATTGGTAATATGAGGAAAACACATGATATTTATAGAATCATAGAATTGTCAGGGTTGGAAGGGACCTTAAAGATCATCTAGTTCCAACCCCCCTGCCATGGGCAGAGACATCTCCCACTAGATCAGGTTGCTCAGAGCCCCATCCTGCCTGGCCTTAAACACTTCCAGGGATGGGGCTTCCACCACCTCTCTGGGCAACCTGTTCCAGTGTCTCACCACCCTCATGGTGAAGAACTTCTTCCTAACGTCCATTCTGAAATGACCCATCTCTAGTTTTAATCCATTCCCCCTAGTCCTACCATTACCCGACATCCTAAAAAGTCCCTCACCATCTTTCTTGTAGGCCCCCTTAAGATACTGGTAGGCCACAATAAGGTCTCCTCGGAGCCTTCTTTTCTCCAGACTGAGAATTATCAGCATTTGATAATTTTCTGAAGAACGAGAAAAAGAAATAGGAAAAGTTCTCAGTAGTTCAAAGGAGCTTAAGACCACAAAGGTCATAGGCATCATGGAAAAAAAATGCAGGAATTAAGTTTAGAAGGGAACCCATGAAGACATTTAGTTCCCTTATTGTGCTCCATAGCAGGACCAGCTATACCCAGTGTTGTGTCTGCCAGATGTTTCTTTGATCTGTTCTTAAAAATCTTCAGTAATGAAGATGCCACAGCCTCCTTAGGGAACTTGTCCCAGGCCTTACCCACGCCTGTTTGAAGGACTGAAGGATTTACTGTTCCAAGGATTTTCTTTATATCCAATCTAAGTCTTCCTGGTAGTAATTTAAGCCCCTACTTACTTTCTACCCTTATCAGCAATAGGCATGAAGACTATTCATCTATTTCTTTCACATAAATTTCTTTTAAAATACTTTTTTGCTTTAATTTTGATATAATCTGATTTCTTCCATTCCCCAAGTTATAGAATTTCACTAAATGAATCCTGCAACAAATCCATAACAACTGATCTACCTAAAACAAATAGAAAATTATAGAAAAGCATATGGATTTGATTTCAAAA
Source organism: Dromas ardeola (assembly GCA_013398915.1). Lineage (NCBI taxonomy): Eukaryota > Metazoa > Chordata > Aves > Charadriiformes > Dromadidae > Dromas > Dromas ardeola. The sequence goes on from VYZM01003668.1 coordinate 15,481, forward strand.
CTGCAAATAATGGAGAATTCCTCCGTATTTCTAGTTTCCAAAGGTCTTATTTCCTCCTTCCCTTGTCTCTGCAGGTGTACCACTGAACAATGCATGTTCTATCAAGGGTGAAAAACAAACATGCCCTTTGCCTTTTGAAAGAGGTCAAGCACGTAGAATGAAACATGACTGTGAGGTCTCTACACAAGTTCTCTCTGCCCCTGTACTGGCTTTCCTCCCATTAACTCATGGTTGAATGGGAAGATCAGAGACTGACTGTACCACACAATGAGACAATTTGGGGAGACTGTTTGTTTTGGTACTATTTTGTCTCATTCGGGAACAGGACTGTTTTTTGTGTGTGTACGTAATGTACGTATGAAGCTCTGACATTTCAGCGGATGCCTGTCAGAGGCCTGGTTGCTCAAATCACACGCCACTTAGCTGAAACTTTGTCCAAAGACAGAGCAGCAATGTAGGTGGCCTAGGCCATATCTGTCACCTTCATTTCAGCCACATATCATATGCTAGTCAGAGGAATGGGACATGTAATAGAAGCCTTTATATCAGATTTGTGTCAACAGAGGATTCCCAACAAATCCCTGCAATTTTCTCTTGGACAGAGTCTACCTTGAAAGTCGTCCAGCAGCCCAGTGCAAAGTAGTTGCAGCAAATGAGAGGATCAGTCTGCATATTTCTGGGATCTTTGTGAAAATACTACACCAATGACTTCACACTGAAAGCTGTTTTCCAGAAGAAACTCTTTTTCTTAACTTTTGTTGAAATTTGGTTATAACATAGGGTTAAGATGCAGGATTCCATATCACTGTAAATGCTTTGTAGTCTTTGTCATGTAGTCAGGACAGTGTCAGAGTAAGAAGAGGTGTACATAAGCATTGCTTATGTGGCAGTGTTACATTCTTCTGTGCTCTGCAGTAGGAGCTCTGAGTCTTCTGCACAGCCCAGTGAAGTGGGTGGTGATGCCTCAGTACTCTAAAACCACAGAAGGTGCATGGCAACAAAATGCTGCACAAGAGGCCTCCCTTGTAGCCTTGCCTCTGATTGGAAAGTGTCTGTTTCTCTTAAATATTTCAGTCCCTGTTCCCACAGCTTAGCTAAGTGACCTAGTTTATGAATAATCTTAGTAACAGGATCTTGTCCACTTTCTGTGACAACACCAGAAGTTACAGAATCACAGAATCACAGAATCATAGGGTTGGAAGGGACCTCTGGAGATCATCTAGTCCAACATCCCTGCCAGAGCAGGGTCACCTTAGAGCAGGTTGCACAGGAATGCGTCCAGGCGGGTTTTGAATGTCTCCAGAGATGGAGACTCAACCACCTCTCTGGGCAGCTTGTTCCAGTGCTCTGCCACCCTCAAAGTAAAGAAGTCCCTCCTCGTGTTTAGGTGGAACTTCCTATACTCAAGTTTGTGCCCATTACCTCTTGTCCTGTCACTGGGCACCACTGAAAAGAGCCTGGCCCCATCCTCCTGACACCCACCCTTTAAGTATTTCCTTTAAGCATTAATAAGGTCACCCCTCAGCCATCTCTTTTCCAGACTAAACAGACCCAATTCCCTCAGCCTTTCCTCATAAGAGAGGTGTTCCAGTCCCCTAATCATCTTGGTAGCCCTATGCTGCACCCTCTCCAGCAGTTCCCTGTCCTTCTTGAGCTGGGGAGCCCAGAACTGGACACAGTACTCGAGGTGTGGCCTCACCAAGGCAGAGTAGACGGGGAGGATGACCTCCCTCGACCTGCTGGCCACACTCTTCTTGATGCACCCCAGGATGCCATTGGTCTTCTTCAGTTCAGAATCTTCAAGTTCAGAATCTTCAGCTTGGTATGGGGACTTTGAGCAAATCTCTGAGGGGAAATGGAGCATCCCAAATCACCTCATTTGACTCATGACTCTTTCCAGAGGTCCTCTCGGTGGCCTCATATCCAGTTATCTTGGGGATCCTTTCTCTAGTTGTAAAAATAGCACAGGTATGTCAGCTCAGGTCTGTGCTCACTCAATTGTATTAACGCACCCATGCTATTCTTGCTGCTTCTCCTGTGTGTGAAGAACTGCGGTAAACACAGCTTCATCCCTCGCTATATGTGAATGCCAGAGGTTTTTTTAACCCAATGCATCAGACGGCTGATTTTTTTGCACACCACTCACTTAGTTCAGTCCATGAAATTCAAGTATTTCTAATTTACTCCCATGCAGATTGTGCATACTTTAAAACATTCATCTCTTCACTATCTGTGAGGATGACCAAGTATAAATTACCACCATTTCCATTGTCTCCAGATTCATTTTCCTGCAGGAACTCATTGCTCTCCAAGAATCTATTTAATGTCCCTTTTTTCTCTGCTGAGCATTATTGTTGTTTCTAATTATTTTCCTAGTTGTATCAGCCTTAATTTGTGCTACTTGAATCTCATTCTATTTCATGCTTGTATTTCTGACTTCTCAACAGCCCAGTATTTAAGTTTCTGTCCTCTTCACTATTTTCAACATCTCCTAATTTAGTATCATCTGCAAATTCAATGGATGTGACTTTCAGAGTTGCTATGTTAAATATAGGACAAATAGTATACTCATCTCTGACTAGATACTACATCACAGTTTCATGTATAGGTTGCCACTACTTCCAACATTTTTCTGGTATGGGACTACAGAAATTTATTTTGTTGATATACCTACTCCATTTTTGTTAATAATAGGAAAGAATCAGACAAGCATTTTAAAGAGAATGAAATATGAAACTTTAGTTCCCACTGTTTCCAGTTTTGCCAACTTGTTTTATATTGCATCCAACTGGGGCGTTTCAAGGCAACTTTCAATAGATTTACATTTTACTTCCAACTACCAATACAACTATTTCTTAAAGAAAAAAAAAAAAGGTGAATGATCTGGGATGCTGGTGGGAAGGAGCTCCCTGGAGATCTTTGTGTGGTTTCTATACAGTTTTAGTACACATATAGAACTTGAATAAATATTACCTAATTCAGCCTAGTGTATGGGTAGTTATTATTTCCCTGTTTGGAAATCAGAAAGGATTTGGACTTAAGAGTGCTAGGAATTTTTGCTTTCCATGTTATATTTAGATCTGTGAGATCTAAACAACTGTGTATGAAGTTGTTGTTGGCTTAGTTGAAAGCAGTTAAGATATGCTTATCAGTCAACTTTGGTCTTTTATCTCTAGTCCCTTGTGTTGAAAAAAAAAAAAAACACCAAAAAATCAAGTGACGAGGCATTATGATTTGGTGGTTTGAAACTCCAGCTTTGGGAGCACTGGGGAGTATTGTACTTCATGAGAAGTGACTGCCCATTGTATAATGTCAAAAATGGATATAATTTACAAAAATAAATTTATCATTGAATTTATATTTTGGAAAAATGAAAATTGATACAAACACTGAGGGTTGTAATCACAGCTCTCAAAAGTCTAAAGATAATGCTAATAGTACCATAATGTATGTCTCATTACTCTTCCAACTCCATTAATCTCTGATTTCTGTCTTTCCAGTATTTCATTGACATCTTTTTCTTACTATTCTATACTATTCTGTTCTTGTATTGGATTTTGGAGGGAAGCTCTGTGTGTGTGTGTGTGTGTGAAGATACAGGGGTGTTCATTATGGATAGCTACTCACTATAGACTTTCTCTATAATCAGCCAAAAGAAATATTATTCCTAGACATGAGCTCGACCAAGAGCCAGGTTGGACTCTGACCTTCCCTCTGGAAGTGCCTCTTTCTGCACTGACTGCAGAGGAAGCTGGTAACAATTACTCCCACAATAATGAAGCAAGGTTTTGTGAGTACCTGCTCCCCTCGTACTGCTTCTGTCCATGTAACAGATCTGGTGTCTGTCTTTCCCACCTCCCAGTCCTTGTTCATTTTGTGTGCTCACGTTATGGTGATGCATACCTAGTACTGGTTAAGGAGATAATGCATAAATGTTACACCAATAAATTTCACTGCATGGCTTTAAACAGTTGGGTAGAATAGCAGAGCAGGACAAAGCGCATGGGCAGGACTCTTGTACCTCTGAAATGTGTCCTTTTTGGAGCAGACATGGAGAGAGTTGAAAGCTGCTTTGGTCTTGCACCCCTCCCCATCCTTCCAGTCTTCCATTTGTTGACTGTTTACCCAGAACTCTTCTCTGCACATCATGTCTATATTATTGGCAATAGTTTGCCTTTGTAGATTGTGTTCTGCAATCCAGTGTCAATTTTTATAGCATAGTCAAAAGTTAGAATACAAACTTAATTAACATTTTACAGCTGGTAATAAATGCTCTGGAGTCAGGGAAAGAATTTAGCGTAGCCACATCCCCTTTTAATTTTTTCCCAGCTTCTCAAACATTTCATTACCAACTTAAAAATTTTACTAAAATTTACACCACTTCACTCTCCTCTGATCACCAGAATGATCTGGTGTGATCATTCACAGTTTGTGTAAGTTAAATTTGAAATTGCAACCAAAGGAAACTGATAATGTGTTGCATGCCTTTTTCTCCCACTTTGTGTGGGGATAAGTAATTTCACATGGTGTAAAAAAATAGAGAATCTGGTTTTAAGTGTGCAGTGCCAAAGCCTTGGGTTGAGATTCTGCTTCATTGAAGTCACTAGAAATTTTACAATTGATTTCACAGCAGCAAGAATTTCAGCCTAGATTCTTCAAGCTAGGACACTGGCCCAGAGTTGGGCCAGACAAGCTTCAAGGAAACATAGAAAGGACATCTTTCCTCAGAGTCTAGCACTAAATGCATCTCATCCAGAATTGTAATCATATGCTCAGTTAAATTTTTTAATTGTGTTCCTGTCACATTAAGGGAACTAATACATGCAGTTTAGAAAAGTAACAAGGCTATTAAATGTTGCTAAGAGACTCCCACATAAAGAATTGTAATTTGAGCTTTGCAAATTGCAAAATTGCCAACTGGCTTAGTTCCACCGGGCCCTTGTTGCTTATATTAAAGTGTATAATGGTGTCTGAATGAGTGATTTTACAGATAAATTTCAGGTAAACTGTTATCTGAGGCAAATAGACTTGAAATTACAAAAGATAACGTAATTTTGGACCTTTTTATATTCTAGGGAGAAATACTGCAAGTCGTTGGGTATCTGATTGTATAACCATCACCTTTTAAAAGGACTTACACAGAGAAGATAGTCCTATACTTACAGAGAGAAACTTTTTAAAATCACTGCCAGTATTAAAATGGTACTGAATTATGGGAACTAGTAAAAGGTCATTTTTTTCTGAAAAATTATGCTGGATAAACTGTTTTAGAATGTGCTGTGTTTATTATTCCATTAACTTCTCTATCAGATGTTCACAGTTTACATGAGAAAGTGTGAAACCAGATTAACTATTAGAGTAAGGGCGCTCTGGATTTCAGGGTACAAAGTGGTTTAAAATCCAGTTAACTCCAGGACAATGTAAGGTAGTGAGTATTGCTGATAACTTTTACTAAAGCCACTCTTCGAAATTCACCTTGTTCTCCCTTTGTTTAACATGCCTGATAGGTCCATATCTAGTCAACATCAAATCATATGAAATTGATCTAATCATGCAAATTAAAGTAGGCATATGTCTGGCTCAGAATCTCTTTTCCTTATGCATGACTATATTTATATAAGCATATATTAAGGCTATGTGTGGCGTTTCATTACCTTCTTTGAGAAAGTTCAGGAGTTACACTAAAAATTAAAAATTGAGCAGGTGACAGGATATGTGCCATGAACTTAATTTCTGGCATTCCACTACCATCTTCCCTACTACGACAGACCTGTGTACCACTGTCAGTCAGTTGCTTTGGAAATCCCACCAGATGTCTAAGTGTATTTGTACATCTGGCCCTTTGCCTTCTCAGGATCAGGCTTATTATGATTTATTGATCATCTACAAAGAGCATTGATAAACAATGAATATTTATGACTACAGATGTAACCCTATTGTTTGTGTAAATTATAGTCTTTTTCTGGTAATGTTCTGAATGGCTTCAAGTTTACATAAATAATTCATACTTGTAAAGCCATATGTTAAGCTGTCATTGTAAAAAAAGAAGTGCTGCCAGTTTTCACTTGAACCATATGTAAATATCAAGAAGTTGATTTTAAACAGTGATATAAAGACCAAGAACCTTAATGCCATTTACACAATAACGATTGCAATATGCTACAATGCACTAGATGTATTAAGATGAATATCAAAGGCAAAATAAGTTTTGAATACAGCAGAGAAAGGAACCATTTTTACTTCTGAATAAAATACAGTGTATTAAATTAACCAAGTCTAGCTTTACAAATTTAAATTACAGGGATAGTAGACCTCCAGCTTTTGTCATTATTTCTAAGTGAATGAAGCAGCTTGAAATACTTCCCTGAAACTACTGCAAGGGCCATTATTTTTTTGTCTTTGAAATTAAGGTAGAATTTTCAGTAACATTTTCATATCTGTATGTGATTTTGAGATCTTCTGACCCTACCTGTCTATGTACTTTACAGTTAATAGTTATCTCCTGATGTAGTCTAGGTACATGCTGTTGCTGCAGAGGGAAAATCAGCAGGACATCTAGTTGTCTTCTTGTAGCTTACCCTTGTTTCAGCAGTACTGGCCACGCCATGGAGATGCCTTGGAGTTCTCAATGCCTTGGAGAACTTTGATAATAGATTTCATCTATGTACAGAAGCTCATATCTTGGTTCTAATTTAATAATCAGAGCTAGTTTTTAATCAAGGTATTCTTTGCATGCATGTGACATACATACACACACATTTTAGTGTATGTGTTTATATATATGCCAAGTGGTATATATACACACATATGCACACATACATATATATATACTTCGAGAAAGTTCAGAATATAGTGTTAAGACTGATAAGGACTAGAAAGTACTTGGATTAGCAGATCCTTTCCTCCATTCTGCCAGTGCCTCTGTCGACAGAAAAGATGCTGATGTCTTCTTTTCCACCAGGCTTCATTGTGCTCCATGACTGGAAGTATGACCCTCACTTAACACAGTAACCATCACACCATCTGTCTGGTCCTGTGGAAGGGATGTGCATCTGTGCATCATGAGGCACGGGGACTTGGCTTCTTACACATGCTTTCATAAGCCTTCTTATGTGAAAGGCCAAGCGAGTGGCCCACGTCAGGGCTGTAGTCTGTGAAATATTTGTTTCCAATCACATGGCAGGGGAAGAAACACAGCTGTGGGCTTTACTGATTGTTTCCATTCTGAGTGAGTGGTCTAAACTAGCAGAAAAGCCAAGAGGTGGCCTGATCACAGTTTGTAAGAACCTACAGCCAAAATGAAAAATCTGTCAGTAGATGATCTTAACTGACAAAGTTGCAGTTAAATGCCAAGTCTGGAAGATGCAGATAGGCAAATTCAGCTTGGAAACAAGCCATACATTTTCAACAGCCAGGATAATTAGCAATTGGAATGACCTAATAAGGCTTGTGACTGACTGTTCATCTCAGAAATGCTCAAGCTGTGATTAGAGATTTCTCTAAAAAAAATGTTAGTTAAAACACATTTATTATCCTTATAGCAAAAATCATCTCAAGGAATGTCTGTGGTTACAAAGGGTACCAAGACTGGATGGTTAACAATAATGTTGCTTATCCTTAAATTCCATTAATTTCTGTGATGCTAGTACTGAGCCTTGCACACACTTCTCATAGCTCACAATTCCGCGTTGCTTCTGCAAATGATTTAGAATCTGTCCATTAAGCTCCACTGAAATGTATCGGAGTGTCTGTGCTATTCTGCATGTTTCAAAGACAGCAAAAAGTTTTTAATTAAAGGTTTTGCAGTCCTTCAGCTGGCTCCAAATGAGTCTTGGCAGTTCATTTCCCATGTGCAAGCTTGAAACAGAACATTGCTCAGAAAACAGAGCCATCTTTACTGTTAAAATACCCTTACTGCTTTCCAAGTGAGAACAGAAAATGTTGTTCTTTCTGTTAGTAGGTCTTAAAACAAAAGCTCTTCCAGCTTCTGCGGGAGTGTGAAGGTAGAACTCCTAGGGACAGATTCAGACTGGGATAGACACAGGTGCAGGCAGATGCCCAGGGTGGCAGCGGTTTTGTCTTTCCTCTCAGAAGTTGGAGTGCCAGTGGTTCCTAAAGCAGTCTGGAACAGACCCATGAACTTGTCCAGAGCTTCTTAGCTGTTATTACCACCGTGAAACGCTGCAAGATCCCATAAACACTGGTGTGCCTTGATTATGCCTTCTTTTGTGTCGCCACCCTGGAATCTACCGTCTTCCAAAACAGCCTGGGCTGCAGGCTTTTTCTGCTTCTTAACATCTTTTAACCTCCAAATAGCTCTGAAGCATCCATTTCTCCTTGCCTTTATCTTATTTCATGCTCAAAGTAAAATTATAGGGACCCTTTATTCCAGAAGCAGCTCATTTAATTCCTTGTCTTGTCCCTGCAATACACGTGCAGTATTTTGGGTGTTACGCAAATACAGAAGAGCTGTATTTTGATATTCAACTCTTATTTCTCGGTGCTTATTTGGACAGCACAATTTTTACACAATTTAAAGCTTTTCTTTCTACTAAGAAAACTGCAGTTATAAAAATGACATTACTTGTTTGATACTTCCTGGGCATACTTAGAGATGAACTTCTGGATTTTGTCATTGGAAATCAAATTTTACAGCTTTTTGCTTTTTTGCTAAGATCTTTGCTGTGCAAGGTCTTAGGAAGCCAAGAGAAAGGGGTCCTGGATTCTGTTCTTCCCTGATCATCTTTTACTAAGTTCCAGTCAATTATTGCAACTCTGTGCAAGTCCAGTGAAGTCATTGGTGTTGCCCAGGTGCAACCACACTGAAGGGCCTGAACTTCAGAACTGAAGTTACAAAACAGGATGCAGAAGAGATAAAGTATGTTGCTTTACTCCCCGAGTGCAGGTTGAGCTGGCATAGCTGATGGTTAGAAACACCTGCTTTGAGGAGGTGTTCTCTTGTGGGAAAATATAAATAAATAACTGAAATACTTGTGATCTGAGCAAACAGGCTGTGCTTTAATTGACAGAGAAACATAGAACTGTTTGCAAAAAGCTGCTTGGTGCTGTCCAAGTGCAGTATATTTTCAGGCTTCCACATCTCAGAGGCCCACCTGAGGATGCAGAGCTGCACATGTTGGATATTTGCCATGTTAGGTAACTCATAAGGAAATAAACCTTCCAGCAAAACCTAGATGGTACTTAATTTTATTTTTTTTCCTTTCCGATTTTGTTTAAATTATTTTTGTTTTCTAATAGAAAATAGTTGGTTTCCTGCAAGGAATATATTCAACATCGCCTTAAACATAAAAACAGGATTGCACCACTATACCCAGAACAACAATTTTTCCCTCTAATACAGTTGTATTGTATTAGAGGGAAAAATTGTTGTTCTGGGTATAGTGGTGCAATCCTGGGTAAAAACTTGAGTGTAGGAAGTTCCACCTAAACACGAGGAGGGACTTCTTTACTTTGAGGGTGGCAGAGCACTGGAACAGGCTGCCCAGAGAGGTGGTGGAGTCTCCATCTCTGGAGATATTCAAAACCCGCCTGGACGCGTTCCTGTGCAACCTGCTCTAGGTGGCCCTGCTCTGGCAGGGGGGTTGGACTAGATGATCTCCAGAGGTCCCTTCCAACCCTATGATTCTATGATTCTATGATTGTATTTAAAGAACCTGAAACAAATATTTTAAAATATAACTTTTAGTTCATCTTGTTCACCCTGAAAATATAATCTGTATTGTGAGGTTTTCTGTTTGCATATAAATAGTTGCCTGCAATACAGTTTCTCTTGGGGAATATTCCACAGTGTAACATGTCTGTCATTGAGATTGTTCTTCAGATGATCAGTGTCATCTTGTTGCATCAATAAATGCATACACCTCTTGGACTGCTCCAAATAGATTTCTTGTTTGTTTGGCTGAGTTTTCATTAACCTTCAGGAAAGCTTTTCAGCCCCTGTCTGAAATCCAGGCAATGTCCTGTAATCCATGTTATTGATTAGAATGGGGTATCCTGTGAGAAATCTATGAATGAATTCTACGAACTTAGAATAAACCACACTTGCTGCAGTGTGCAAACGTAATATTTTGATCTCAGACAAGGTGTTCTTGATACCTCACAGTACAGTCTTTTAGCGGCTAGATGGCACTATTGACAGACAGTAGAATCAGGTGTGATGTAGAATACCAAACAAATTTGCAGATTTCATTTTCTTAGCAAGAGCTGAGACAGAAAGTAGCTTTCTACGGTCGACTATATTGATTTAAATTGCAGGATTTGGTACTGTAGTTTGTGCCAGGCATGCTATCTAAGTAACTCAGTTATATTTTCATCCAGCTTTATCTTTTTCCTGATAATGGCATAGCAACTCAGGCATATTGTTCGGATCACCCTTTGGCTGAGTGTTACAGAGAATGACAGACTTGTGGCAAAGTCACCTAAGGTTAAAGGAGTCACAGAACCACAGAATCACAGAATGGTGGGGGTTGGAAGGGACCTTCGGAGATCATCTTGTCCAACCCCCTGCTAAAGCAGGTTCACCAAGAGCAGCTTGCACAGGATTGTGTCCAGGTGGGTATTGAGTATCTCCAGAGAAGGAGGTTCCACAACCTCTCTGGGCAGTTTGTTACAGTGCTCTGTCACCCTCAAAGCTAAGAATTTTTTCCTCCTGTTCAGAGGGAACTCCCTGTGTTCCAGATTGTGCCCATTACCCCTTGCCCTGTTGCTGGGCACCACTGAAAAGAGTCTGGCCCCACCCACTTGACACCAGCCCTTTATATATTTATAAGCATCGATAAGATCCCCTCTCAGTCTGTTCTTCTGCACGCTAAACAGACCCAAGTCTCTCAGCCTTTGCTCATATGAGAGATGTTCCCATCCCCTGATCATCTTTGTAGCCCTCGCTGCTTTCCAGCAGGTCAACGCCTAACCTGTACTGGTGCATGGGGTTATTCTGCCCAGATGCAGGACCCTACACTTGCCTTTGCTGAACTTCATAAGGTTTCTCTCCACCCAACTCTCTAGCTTGTTCAGGTCTCGCTGTATGGCAGCACAGCCTTCTGGTATGTCAGCCACTCCTCCCAGTTTTGTATCATCAGCAAACTTGCTGAGGGTACGGTCTGTCCCCTCATCCAGGTCGTTGATGTATATGTTGAACAAGACTGGAGCCAGTACTGAACTCTGGGGAACACCGCTAGCTACAGGCCTCCAATTAGACTCTGCGCCGCTGATGACAACTATCTGAGCTCTGCCATCCATCTCACTGTCCACTCATCTAACCTGCTCTTCCTAAGATTGCCTATGATGATGTTTTGGGAGACAGTGTCAAATGCCTTGCTAAAGTCGAAGTAAACAGCATCCACTGCTCTCCCCTCATCTACCCAGCCAGCCATGCCATCATAGAAGGCTATCAGATTGGTCAAGCATGATTTCCCCTTGGTGAATCCATGTTGAACACTCCTGATAACCTTCTTTTTCTCCATATGCTTAGAAATGACATCCAGAATGAGCTGTTCCATCACTTTTCCAGGGGTGGAGGTGAGGCTGACTGGTCTGTAGTTTCCTGGGTCCTCCTTCTTGCCCTTTTTGAAGACTGGAGTGACATTGGCTTTCCTCCTGTTTTCAGGCACCTCGCCTGTTCTCCATGACCTTTCAAAGATAATGGAGTGATGGAGAGTGGCTTAGCAATAACATCTGTCAACTCCCTCAACATTCGTCGGTACACCCCATCAGGGCCCATGGATTTGTGGGTGTTGACTTTGCCTAAATGATCTGTAACCCAGTCGTCCTCAGTCAAGGGAGAGTCTTCCTTTCTCCAGACTTTTTCTTTTACCTCTAGGGTCTGGGATTCCTGGGAGCTGGCCTTAGCAGTAAAGACTGAAGCAAAGAAGGCATTCAGTAACTCCGCCTTCTCTGTATCCTCCATCACCAGGGCACCCACTTCATTCAGCAACGGGCCCACATTTTTCCTAGTCTTCCTTTTGCTACTGATGTACTTGAAGAAGCCCTTCTTGTTGTCCTTGACATCCCTTGCCAAATTTAATTCCAAGTGGGCCTTAGCCTTCCTTGTTGCATCTCTGCATACTCTGAAAATGTTCCTTTACTCCTCCCAAGTGGCCGGTCCATTTTTTGACATTCTGTAAACTTCCTTCTTCCATTTGAGTTTTTCCAGAAGCAACTTGCTCATCCACGCAGGTCTCCTGCCCCCTTTGCTTGATTTCTTAGTCATAGAAAGGGATGCACCAATCTTGAGCTTGAATATTAACCAGCTCTCTTGGACCCCCCTACTTTCTAGAGTCTTAACCCATGGGATTCCTCCAAGTAGGCCTTTGAAGAGGCCAAAGTTAACTCTCCTGAAGTCCAGGGTTGTAATTCTACTTTTTGCCCTGCTTCTTTCATGCAGGATCCTGAACTCCACCATCTCATGGTCACTGCAGCCAACGCTGCTCCCAGCCTTCACATCCCCAACTAGTCCTTCTTTCTTTGTTAGTACAAGGTCCAGCAGCACACCTCTCCTCATTGGTTCCTCCACCACCTGTGTCAAAAAGTTATCATCAATGCTCTGTAGAAACCTCCTGGACCATGTGTGCCTGGCTGCGTTGCCTTCCCACCAAATATCAGGGTGGTTGAAGTCCCCCATGAGAACCAGTGCCTGTGGTTGTGAGGCATGAAAGCCGATGGAAAAGGCATGAAAGCACATGCATGAAAGAGAAGGCTGACTAGATGGCATACTGACCTTCCTTCCTTTATCCACTTGTCCTTTCCCATGCACACCCTCTCCTCTCTCCTGTTCCTGATTTCCCCTTTTATGTCCTTCATTGCAAGAAGAGACTGGGAAAGCACTGCTAGACTGCCTGTCATTCCACTGAGCTCCGTTCAACCTGCCTTGCCTTGTTCGGTGTTCAGTGAAAAGGTGATTTTCCTTATGCTGTTGCACCAACACCATACTTGTACCAGGTGCTGGTGTCCAGGCACTAGCAGCAGTGGCTGCAGGGATGGCTTCTGCAAGGAGACTGGGACCACTCCAACAGACCCACTGCACACAGCTGAGCCCCTCAGCAAGATGGTGACACATCTGGGAAAGCGTGTGTAAGGAAGGGTAAAATGCTGTCCAGCAGCGAGGAGAGAAGAGAAACGGTGTGAGAATCAGCCCTGTGAGCACCAAGGTGAGAGAAGGAGGAGGCGAGATGCTCCAGGTGTCTGAGCAGAAATTCCCCTGCAGCACCTGGAGAGAACATGGTGGAGCAGGTATTTCCCTGCAGCCCCTGGAGAGGACCACCATGGAGCAGACACCCACACTGCAGCCCATGGAGGATCCTACGCTGGAGTGGGTGGATATTTCCTGACACAATCCTGTGGAGAGCCCACACTGGAGCAGGTTCATCCTGAAAGACTGCAGCCCATGGAGAGGACCCATGCTGGATCAGGAAAACAGTATAAGGAGGAAGGAATGGCAGAGAGGAGCTGTTACAAACTGGCCCCATAACCCACCTTTCCCCGTCCCCCTGCATTGCTTGGTGGGGGAAATAGAGCAGTTGGGAATGAAGGACTGAATTTGGCCCTTGAAAAGTAGTTGGGAGGGGGATGAAGTGGAAGGAGTTTTCAGTTTTCTTTATATTTCTAACCATCAAAATCTATTTTAAATAGCAATACATTAAAATTATTTTTCCCAAGTTAAGTCTGGTTTGCTTGTGATGGTAATTGGTAAGTCACCTTCCTATCTTTATCTCAGCCCATGAGCTTTTTCATCTTAATTTCTCCCCTTATAGTGTTGAGGAGAAGGAATAAAAGAGCGGCTGGGTGGGTGTCTGGCAGCTGGCCAAGGTCAACATACCTGGTTTTGTTCTGGTCAGGAATATAATATCTTGAGGAGGCAGTCCATATTTCATTTAGTTATTCCCAGTAATAAATTGAAATTTTAACTATCGGTTATGCTTCTAAAACTTTATTCCAGGAACTTATTTTATTGAACTCATCAGGCAAAAAGTGCTTTTGTAAAGCAATAATTTGTGTAAAACAAGTATTCAGGTGCTAAACCTAGGGCTTCCAAAATGACTGGTGATGCCAGATGCCTCTGTATTCTTAATGCATATGCTGAGATTAAAAAGGACAAACAATCTGATAACTGCAGTCCTTAAACTCTCATGAAGTTAGGACATTTAAATGGATTAATCCTAATATCTCATAATGCCTAAAAATGTAGGCTTAGGCACACTTTATCTTCTGATATTCATCTCTAAAAGTACACGTCAATCATTGCTCACTTTTCCCAGTTTTTATTCTTCTTTCCTGTAACTATTCAATTCTATTTTACTAAAGAAAAAAAAAAAAAAGATGTGTCAAACAGGACAAATAGCTGTTTTTGCTATTTCTTTTTCACAATGGACAACTGATTCATAAGGTATTCCCAAATTTCTCAATTTTGTAAGTTGCTGACATGTTATCAGGAGTCTTCCAGCATGTGATTTTTATCTTGACTTGGAAAGCCAGTAGATCATGTCAGAATCCTGGCTCTCATTTCAAAATACAGTCAATGTCTTACACCGCCAGAAATATTAAACAAAAAAAAACAAACCCCAAAACGTGAAAAAACTTAGTCACTTTGCCACTCATGATTTGGCAAACATAATTCATGATACATGAAAGTTTGATTTTGATATTATGATTTCCTATTTTCCAAAATTCCTACTGCTAGTGAGATTTTTAAAGTAGTTTTCTTGGTGATTTTTGCCTCTTCCTGGCCTTTTTCTATAAATAGCTATTTTCTCTTTCCACCTCAGTACAGTTATAAAATGTTTTCTTCTTTCCTTTAACCGCTTTGGCTAGCATTAACTCATTCTGCTGTTTCACTTCTTTAGTGTTTTTCCCCCAGTGAAATTGTTAGACATGGTGTCCTTCAGGCCTTCTTGGAGTATAATCGCTTAGACCTTCTTTATGTCCTGTATAATTGCTGAGTGGTAAAAGCCAAAATGAAATGAAATGCATCTGTGCTTTCACAGAAATGCTTTTCAGAGTAGCCTTCCAGCTAAATGAGGGATTCCATTTATGTACTGTATGGAGTATTTATGTACTGCATACATTGGGACAAATTATTTGTGCTTCTTCTTGGGTTTGCTATGACCCAGTCCTGCCAGCATTCTCCCAAAGGAGACAGGCTTAACTTGTCTGTTTGAACAGCTGAGCTGAGAAGAGGGGATGCTGAGTACTACCACTTCCCACAGTGTTTGAGGCACCACCACAATGGCAATGGATGTGTAGACAGGATCATGTCTTCAGTCTAATGCCACATCCTAGTAAACTCCATGAGAAAATTCATGGCTGCATTTTTGCACTTGAAGTATACACTATATTCCTAGTGTTACTTTGGGAAAGCCTTTTACAAAGGCATAATACTCCCAGATTTTTATTTTTATCTGAGGACAATTGTGCCTTAGAAATGTTTTATTTGAAACCTTTGACCTGAATTCTAATCTGATTTAAATTCATTTAAATTCATAATAACTCTGGGTTAACTCCAATGTAAGTGAAGTACTAGTCCGTGGTATAGCAACAGTGGTTCACAGAAATGCAAAGAGCAGCTGGCTCTGTGTCCTTAGTTAATTTGATTATATAGTTTTAGTTTAACTTAAACAAAGTAATGACCTTATTATTATTTTAAGAAACCTATTTTGAGAGGAGAGAATCACATTTCTTACATAAATCCATTTTCAAATATCCTCTTTAGATGTACAAGTTGCTAGAGATGGAGTTGAGTTTGTGTGGGGAGAGTAAAGGCGTACTATATTTCACTTGTCACAGTTGCTTTAAATTATGCAGTGAAGAGGGAGATGCTGTTTGCACATGAAGAAAACAAGGTTGGCAGCAGAGATCACAGAGGGGGCTTGCCTTTGTAGTTTCTCTCTTTTATACACCAAGTATCAGGAGAAGGACTGGGGTGTCTTTGCAAGAATGATCTTAGTGGCCACACCTGGCTAAGGTAATCATTAGACAAAAACTCTGGATTCAAGGCTAGTAAGCATTCTTTTAATGTTTTCTGTCTTAAGCACTATCGTTCTGAAGTTTTACAAGAAACAATTAAAAATAAATGGTTGAATCTTGCTTTGCCTAAATGTAAATTAAGGTGAATCTCAGGACATTCTCCTGATATTATGAAATTTAGTAAGAACTGAATACATTTTTTCAAATATTAAAATCGTAGTTACATATGGTATTTTCTGATTTTTGCAGACATTTTCTACGTGTCGTATTTACCCTCTTACTCTCTTTTCTCTCAAATTAAAGTCTGTTTTAAAATACCAGTGTTCTAAATTTTATAATCATCTTCAAAATTACAACAGGAGTAGGAGAACTGAGAACGTTTTTCAATAACAGATCTTCTGAAGTCTAGTATTTGCTATTGTACAGTTCTGTAATGTCTGTTATTTTATCTTTCTGTTTTGTCCCAGAACGAAAAGGAGAAGCTAACATGGAGTGACCGTGTGCCTGGATATGCAGCAAACTTTGGATTGATTTTATTTATGGTAATATAATCTGCATTTCTCCACATTTATTAGGTGTGAGAAACTTCACAATGAGAATCTTGAATGGAATCCTAAATTAGTGTTCTCAAAGATGCTAAAAATCTGAAGAAAACTAGGGTTATAACCAACAGTTCGTGAGAAATACGTGTCCTACTAGGAAGACTCATAGAGCTCAATGCCTCCCTCCAGCTTTATTCTCTTTCGCCAAAGGCTGATTATGAGAAGGCTGTTGGCTGAATGACTTGCTGTAATGACAGCAGCTTGTTATTAGATGCTGTCTCTCCCACAGGGTTTCTGCTCCATCCTCCGTTATCTGATGAAGGAAAGCCCACTGTGTATTGGCTTGTGCGCACAGTATTGCATATGCTCTGTCAGAATGACATTCAGAAGTGTTGAGCCTGCTGTACAGGTGTCATAAATCTGTTGCTGAGAAATATTTTTTCCAACACGCTTTCAGGGACGGACTATACTGTAGTCAAGGAAGACCGTGGTATACAATCCTCACTTGAGAACAAGAATAAGGTGTACAGGTCAGCCAACTGTAAAGTGTGGACACCGCTGTCCTAGCAAAATTTCCAACAGACCATAAACACATCATCAAGCTGCTAGCCTTTGTAAACAGCAATAGGAAAGCCTAGCTAATAAACCTTAAATTACATTTTCAAGGATCCCATTATCCCTCTTGTTACAGAAATTACTGAATGAAATATGCCGGTTTAAACCGCGGGAGCATCTGACATGGGAAATTTACTTAGGGACTAAATTATTTTGAAGTATCTATGTGCATTTCTAATTTACTGGAATTTGCATATACTGCAACAGATATCCTGTGAAGATTTTATTTCTTTTTCTGGCAATCAAAAACATTTTATATTCACATTGAAGTCAAATTAATGTCTGCATTTTTGTAAATATGTGTGTTTATATTTATTAAGATACATGTATTGTATATTAAGTATATTTTCTTTACATATTAGGTATATCATTCATATATATATATGCGCACTTACAACACTTTGAGCGAGTTTACCATCCTGAGGCCATACCAAATGTTTGCTTTTTAGACAGAAACTCTAACTGACATCTATTGGGGCTTTGCTTAAAGAGTATACTGAGTATGCCTAAGCATATAGCCCTAATTTAGCTTTTACAAGTCATTCTTTTGCAGACAAGGTGCATGTGCTCTTGACTTTAACCATATGTTTAAATCTCCCCTAAGCTTGAGCTTAAAGTGCTTTCCTGAGTCATAGCCTATGTATTACACTCCCTGCTTACTGTAACATCTCAGAGAGATTTATAAAGGTAAAATGTATAGCTCCGATTCTTCAACTTCTGTTAGTGACTAATGGAACTATGCTGGCTTTCACCATTTCGAGATGAGACCACACTGATTTTTTGTAGAATATTTTGAGCATTAGTAGGATCTAAGCACCTACAGGAGACAACTTACAAACCATGCATGCAATTCAAGTCAGCTCTTGATGAGGGGGAGCCAGCTCTGCTTTCCCATGTGGAGATTACAATCTACTCTATACTGTATGTGATGTTTCTTTTTTTTTTCTGCTAGATTAGTTAAACAGGGATTGGAAACACCAGACTAAAATTCATTGTCAGCCTGTGCGATAGAATTGTACTAAGGAAATTAAATTGGTCTCATCTGCCTCCATCATTAATATTCATACAGACTAATTGTTTTAGCTCTAAGCACTACATACATAGTAAGTGATGAAATACTGAATTTGCGTGTGCATGTGCACATATACAGCACACAGACATAGAAGACTCAGACACGGATATACACACACGTCCTGCAATTTCTAGTGTTGCAGAAGTGATTGCTGAATTTCTAATACTACCTTTTCCAGGCCCAAAGGGTCTGTCAGCACAAACCCATAGGCTTTTTCCATGAAGATGTCTACATTGCTGTAGGATGATGCTGTTGCGTTCTGTCCCTCTTTCCCCCAACTTTACATGCCATAATTTCCCTGATGATTCCTGAAGCTGCTAATGGTTTTCTTATTGTAAAAGCTTTTCTTTTTGTTCTTCATTTATGTACTTCTTTTGTGTACTTCACTTCTGTGAACCCTCTTTCAAGAACTGTCTGGTGCTTTTTTTTCCTTTCTGGCTTTTCTTCTGTCTTTATTAAGCTAGGCATGCTGTTTGTTTCTTTAAAAGTGCAGGTTGAAAAAAATGTTTGGTTTCATTCTCTTGACCAATTGGTCTTGATGTTTTACACCACCAAATAATTCCAAAGATTATTTTACACATTTATGGATGCTTTAAAATCTGGTCACAGTTCTTCTGTTGTACACAAAGCCTCACTTGACTGCAGAGAGGGCAGAAGATCCCACCTTGATTTAAGCAATGTCTTTTGTGGGGATTTTAGAACTGAAATTCACAAGTCTTATTTTTCCCAGTAAGAGCAGTGATAGCAGGAGGTCTAGGCTCCGCTGGGCTTATACAAATTTGGCCTGTGTGTGATCAGTAATAACATGTGTCACAGTTTAGAAACTCCACATTTAGAAGGTACATGTTGTGGCAAAGTTGTGCGAGTGTGTGATAAAACATTGGTAGCTGCTGGAAGAGAGCAGGATGGCATGGAGCAATGCCATCACTGGAGCTTTTCTTTGTGTTCATTGTGTTTGGCTCAGTCACAGGAAGGAAGAAAACCAATTAGTGTCATAGCACAAGAGTTCAGCCTGTTCCTTCTTTTGGACCCGATTGCCCTGTTCTTATTCACATGGCATACTACTTTACTCTAGAATAGCCCCACTGGGGAGACAAAGAACTATTTGGACATTAAATTGTTATCCTACTTGGATAAAGGTATCAATCTAGCCCATGGGGTTTTATAGCTTCCTTCTCAGATCTACTATGCTTTCCTGTTTGTCTTCATTCATACCAGGCTCAGTAGGTGACCTTTTCTCCAGCCAATTTTCACATCTGTTTCTAAGCAATTGAGTCCTTGACAGACTAGTTTAGATACTCAGTGAGGAAACTGTCTGCCATAGTAGGGAATTGGACTTGCCAGCTGAAATGTTGAGAATGACAACAAAACCCAAAGTAGGCACCTGAATGAAAGTTGCCCTTCTGATCTGGAATTTGGGCAGAAGAGGTATTTTCAGGAAGGGAAGAAATACTGTGAAGATACAGGAACCACTCCCTCTCAGTCGCTGTCTGGGGAGTGAGAACTATGCTCTCAGTTACTGTGCAGTCCTACAAGCCCTCCTCAAATTTCTCTTATTGCTCGATGAACAGATAATGAAGACTCCTAAAGGAGCGTTTTTCCATCTGTGTCTAACTAAGCAAATGTTTAAAAACAGCTGGGCAGATGAGGAGTTTCTGAAGCCCTGGTGCTTTTGCAAAACCAATATCTTTGTTCTTTAAACAAATAGAAAATATTTTTTGGGGTAGCTTTGTGTATTTTGCTATGGCACTGCATGAATTGAAAAGGCTGACTCAAACTAAGAAAAAGAGATTAAGGTAGAAGTGGAAGCTGAATTAGATTACTACCAGGTGGTGCTGTTTTGTTTTCTCTCTTTATTGGGGATATTACTCTCTACTGTAGTGATTGCTTCTGCAATGGGCAAGTTAGGTAAAAGTTCTGATCTTTGTTTCCTACACCACTTCTGTCACAGCAAGAACTGAGCAGATAGTCCAACAGATTTTTGTCTGCATGTTTGGTAGATCAGTCAAAAGAAAAAAAGAGGAAAATAGGCAGAAAAATTAGTACTGTTTTCTCAACACAATGAAAACTACAAAAGGAAAGGAAATAATATTTTATGCCATTTGAAATGTTTTAATTCAAAGTGGTTTATGTTTAGACTTTTTTCTTTAGACCAGTTATTTGAAATAATACCATGAAGCAAAAACTTACCATTCACTTACACTTAATTTAAAAGGAATGAAAAATTGATTTAAAAGGTAAAATGTAGATGTTTTACTAGACGTGACATTTTATTACTATTTTCTCACGAAACGTATTTGTGGATTTCATCTGATATCTCCAGGACTTTCTCCAAATCATTATTTTTTAGTATGTTTACTAGTTTTCCATTAAAACAAAATGTGCCCACTTTTCATCTTCAACATCTAATATAGCTCTGATTCTTGTTCTGGTTCTTTTGCAATAGCACTTTTTCATAAGACAACCTTCCTTTGTATACAGGAATTCAATAAGCTATTGCTGGGTCATTAAAATGAACTGTTAAATTTCCTTAAATCTGTGTTGTGAATCTGGGCCCCTAGGCCCATTGAAATAATTGCAATGGTCTAATCTTTCACATTGAGGTAGTCTCTTTCATCTGAGGATCTCAAGATGTTTTACCTAAAATAATGAATGTACATTGGAATTCTAGCCAAAGGCAAAAATGAAAGAGAAAAATGTACCCTCTACCCCTTTCCTGCTATGGCTATGAAAATTTGATATTTTTTATTGTTATTTTATTGATTTTTTTTCATTTTTGAGTGGGATTTTTTTGAAACCAGAATACCACAGCCCTGTGAAATTCAAATTCTTCTTGTGGGAACTTGACCTTAAGTTGCAAGGCTGACTTTCCTCATCTCATGGGTCAAAGCCTGCCCATGAAGGACGCCAGGATACTAATTGATTTCTGGGACAGAAATGTAAAATGAATCCCTAGTAACCCTGTTTAGGTCAGTCTTAAAAGAATAATAACAAGGGAAGCTTTTTTTTTTTTTTAATTTGTGGCAACGGTTGAGCAAACACAACTGGAGAGTAAGGTGTCACTTCTGCTGTGCAAAGGTGAAGCTGTTTCAGCCACTAAAGCCAATTTGCTTGACTGTGCATGCATGTAGGCCCTTCAGCCCAAGCCATCTGAACCTATTGCCAGATAACCAAACTACCCAAGTTTCACTAGTACTGCACGGATAACGTGTAATCAGAGAGGAGATAAACATCTTCATGAGTTGTGACATTTAAGTGTTCTGCATCCATTTTTGTCATTATGTTCCTGTTAGAGAGTTTTGAATTCTCACATTTTAATTTGATTATCTCCATATTATTGTGTTGGTTTAAGAAATAACCACACAATACCAATTCATGGAATAAACCCAACATATCAGTTGAAGTTTCTGTTTAAATGCTAGTATCAAACTTGAACTAATCTATCTATACATTTCTTTGCAGATTATGCTGACGTTTTCAGCAGTGTTTGGTGTGATTGTATATCGAATCACTACAGCAGCAGCTTTGTCATTCAGCACAAATGAGACAACCAGGTCAAATGTTCGAGTGACTGTTACCGCAACTGCTGTCATCATTAACCTTGTTGTGATACTTATACTTGATGAAATTTATGGAGCTGTTGCCAAATGGCTGACAGAAATCGGTAAAACTATCTCACCACTTTCCTCATTAGTACATTACATGTATTGACATGAGAGTATGCAAGGAGGTTCTAATAAGAATATTTCTCAGACGAGTGCCAGGGAAAATATTCAGGCCTATAGGGTAAGATACTTAGACATGCCTTTGTGAGCTAGAGGTGTAAGCCACAACATGCAGTGTGCCACTAATCGGACTAATTAGCCTGGCCATAATGCCATGTTAACGCAGCTGTGCTGTTTCCAGGATCTCAGCTGGTATTTCTGCATTGCGCTGGCTCTGTGCCAAGATCCACTTATTAAGAGCTCATTGAGAATTTTTGACCTGGTATGTATTTTGATATATCTCTTTACCTCTAGGAGCTTGGTTTACTGAAAGTCATTGGGTTTTTCCAAAGATGTTGCTGGCTGTGGCAAAGCTACACTGGCAAATGCTTCCCATGTTATTTTGCTGATGTTACTTTTACCGTGTTTTTACCACTCAAAGGATTTTTTTGCATTATAGGTGCATGTCTGGGCTGGAGTTTTTATAATAATACCTATTTCAGTTAGGGGTTGGATTATTTTTTTTTTTAAATGTCATTGTATTGTTACAAGCCTGGCAATGTATTTAAAACTTTTAAAGGCAAGTCAATCCTTTGATTACAATAGGGGTTTAGGCGAGAGTTTTGTTTTGTTGTTTACATTACGCCAGAGATATTTACTAATAAGGGTTTAGGCTGGGATTTTGTTTTGGTATATAGATTAGGCCAAAGATGTTTCCTGATAGGGCCCTAATGTGATATTCTTATAGCTGTCATTAGGTATTGTTTCCAACAGTTTTATACATCACTTCTAGTTCTAGGTGCTTCAAAGTCTAGGAACATAAAGTCAATTATTCAAAAATCAACCAGCAACCACAGATGTTTTTAACTGTACTGAGTGCTCTACCTGTCAATTTTGGGCATCTAAACTTAGGCATGCAAATTAGAAATTTTTTGATAATTGGAGCCTGACTCATTCATTCAAAATTGCAGATTCCCTCCCTGTAAAACCTACAGTGATGTGAAGCTGGTTGGAACTAGCAGACTTCAGAATAAAACCTTAGGAACTCTTAAAACTTGTGCTGCTTATTCTCAGTTTCTCAAGACACTTTCAAAGTCACAAGTGAAAACATGTATTTTAGTCCTATTTTCTGAAGAATACCATAAACTAAAGTTCTGTAATTGTCATAATAGAGGTTCATTCCTGAATTTTTGAAATATGGCCCTGTGGTTTTACCAGTAAGGATAACGTGACAGTTTAGATTAAATTCATAAAGTATTTGAAACAAATGAAGTCAGAGCAATTCATTTTCACAAAATGCCACCATATGCGGTTAATTAGTTTGTTTCTGTTTGGAAGCAGCTTTGGGCAGAATTTATCAGGGTTTCACAAATGAACTCAGTTCTAGTGGCATAAGGAAGCTCAGACCGTCCAGGTGAAAATTGCACCCAGATTTTCAGCTTTCATGTAACTGACAAGCTACTAACTCTGTGTGACTTGATCAGTCCTGTCCATTGCACATGCCCATGTAAGAAGGGCACAACTCTTAAGGCATGACACTGCTGTGTGGAAAGAGTAGGAAGAGATGAAGGTGAGGCTTATCCTCTCTGGCAGTTTCTAGGCAAAAGCTGTGAAGTGCAAGCCGCTACCATTGCCTCTATGGGGAAGCACGAAAGGAAAATCTTGCCCTCGAAAAGGTGCACCACTCTGAGTTGTGAAAGAAACAAGAATTTCTTACTAACTTGCAGATTATTGTCCCCTTGTCACTTTGCATTTAATTCTAATCCTGCTATTTTCATTTAGGCAGCATTCCTAATTAACCATAAGGTGTTTTGTTTAAGAAGGATCTGGTCTGAGTAATCTCTAGTGCTACAAATTACATGAGTGAGTTAGAAAGTTCATTCAGGCATCTTTGTCCTGTACTAGGTTCAGATGCCAACTGTAATCAAAATGTTTAAAAAAAATTGCAATTAATTCATGCTGATAACTGCTCCTTACCTTGTGAACTTTTAATTTTGCTGAGCAGAGCAAAACATACTCAATTCTCTTTTCACACTGCAGTTAATCGATAAGCTGAGGAACACACTTGTTGTGCTGGAGGAGCAGCTCTTGATGGCATAGGTTTCAATTCCAACCCCAAGCACACTTGAATTTTTGTTCAAGTGAAAAATTACATCTGTAAACACAAGAATAGTACCACTGGTAGCAACTGTATTTATCATAGGATCAAAGTAATGGATCTGCCTCAATATCTGCTGAATCAGTTCTTGGGGGGAAAGAAAGTAGCAGTTTTTTTGTAATCAATAAAGATAGCTCATACAGGATGCACTAGGACTTCACACACCCCCTGTGGACCCAACTAAGTGAGACACTGATCCCCCCTTATCACAGATTGGACCAGAAAAAGTGTGGATTATATCCTGGTATTCTCAGGTTGAGCTTCAGTAATCATGTGATGTGTGTCAGACTTGATTTACAGCTCATTTGCTCACTTGTAACTTCACTCAGGTCAAGGAAGAACCGGTCAAATGGGGATAAAATCAAAACTACTTGTGTTTGTGCCTTATAAAGGCAGCAACTCCTTCAGTGAGCTAAGGCCCAAGCCACAGATATCTCAGCTCATTCTGTACCTGGAAGTTTTCAGCTGCTCAGTTTTGGTGTAACATGCTGCACCACCAACCATATATTATGAGTGTATCATTTTGGGGGAGGGGCGGGGAAGTTTTCTGTCTTACTAATGCATCTATTCTGGCTGGATGCATTTCTTGTATAGCAGATTCCACTAGCTAGAGGACAAATTCTATGCATGCCTCTATGGGTATGGTATAGTATATCCAAGTGTGGGGAGGGAGTGAAGTGCTGAGTGAGTCTCTGGAGCCATATATGGTGTGTAAATTTTCATCCAGAGGCTGAGCTCATCTTTGTGGGAGTTCTCCATAAGGCAAAGGCTAGGATTTTTCTCCCTCAAATTAAAAGCTGCACTGCTGTTATTTGATATTCCTGTTGCCCTGAGCTGTTGTTCTGACAATCTATGGGGTCAGCATATGGGGTCATCTACAAATTGTTCAAATCCTTTGAAGGTTTAATTAAGCTTTTCTACACATATAGGTGAATGATGGCTTAGGGCTCATCAGATTGTGTGTTAACCTTTTATGAAAATATGGTTGAAAGTATCACAAATAAAGCTGGGCAGTGGGGATTCATTAGAGTTTTGCTATTCCTTTAGTGCTCAAATAAACACCATGCTTCTTTTTTAAGAAAAAAACCCAAAGCAACGAAAACACCCAAACTGTGTCCCAAACCAAAACTGTACAAGTACAGCAGTATTTTTAATGAAGTCCTTAAAGCCAGAGCTCTGGATCTGCCTTATTATTTCATACTTCCCTTGTGGTATAGAAATTCAGTCGAGAACAATGAAATTATCTGCTCTCACATTAGTTAACAGCTCAGGATGAGCATGGCAATACAGGAGTTTAACCCGTATATAATCTTTAAAAGAGGATCCTACTGTCAATTTGAAAAGCCTCTGTCTTAATCCTATGTGTTCTGTTGCTAGAAAATTTCTGTGGAAATTGGAAATAAATCTGGGAACAGAGTAATGAATCCTGAAAATGTTTAAGATACGTTTTTACAAGTTATCTAAAGAAGTCTAGAAATGTAGCAT
>VYZM01003671.1:313-47242 GCA_013398915.1 Dromas ardeola
TGCAGTTAATGCTATACAGCATACATACGTCTGTTAAACAGGCTGGTGTCTTTGTACCTGAGAAAACTTCCATGTGACCACCAACACTGAGAGAATTTTTTGACACAGGTAAATATGAATTAAATACTTTTTCATATGGGAAGAAATCTTGATATTCTTACACTTTATCAGCCACGCAGGTAAAGACTGATAACCTCTATGAGGCCTTACATTCCATACATATAATAGTTTCTCATTGCATGGAAGGAACTGAATGCTGTCAGAAAGGATTCAGCACAAGCAACAACACAGAGACAATGGTCCTAATAAGGAGGAAAAACCCACTCTTTTTAAAATGTCCCCTCCTCTGGAGAGATTAAGTACTTGCCACTGTGATTCAGCCAGCATTTTTCTTGTCTAATCTCAACTTTATCAGTTTACACAAGCTTTCTTCATGATTCAGTGTGTTTATTATTTTTAACACGGAATCTTGTGGTCTCTCATCTACGTTCAGGCCACCGTGTTACATTTTTTACACTTCGTTATGGAAACAAGTAATTGTTTCAAATAAAACCTTGGAAATTTCTGCATGTGCTTTAATCTACACACAAAAGAGATTGAAAGGAATGATAAAAGACTCAAAGACTCTGCATCTTTGATCACAAATGATATTCTAAGCCATGTTATTAAATTAAGTCTGACTTAAATGCCAAATATATGAAATGCTTTAATTGGATCAAGGTTAATATATATGAAGAATGCCTCCTACTTTTTTTTTAAACTGTGTGTTCTATCAGAAACAAATAAAATTCACCCAGACTCTAACTTAATAATTCTTCCTCAACTTCAGTAATCAATAAACACTCAGTAAAGTTATCCAAATCCTTTGTAGGCCATCAGTGGTCTATAGGCACCTCCAGGTGGTCTGTGGAGATGTTCTTGTCAAGTGTTTGTCAGTCTTCTGTCAGCGTTTGCTGTAAAAAAGGCACTCTCTAAGAGCTTTCGGTTTTTTGTAAGACTTAAGATCTGTCTGCTTGTCTGCTTCAAGTCCTTCACTCTTGTGTATTTCTCACCTGGCAATTTAATTACAATAAAATTTGCTGTTGCAGGAGAAGTAGCATTGCACAGAATAGTATCACTATGTACAGATGGGAGCAGCTGGAGCTGAAAACAGCAACAGGAGGACTCAGTGCTAATAAGCATAAATCCTGAAAGAAGAAATAAATAGCACAGACAGAATGTGTGGGAGCGAATGCTACGTGCCCATAATTTCAGGCAGGAGCCAGCTTACTTTACTCCTTCTCTTCCAAGGTCATGATCCACTGCGCTATAATACTATATTGCCACCAGAAAGAGAAGAAAAGGTAATAAGCAGGGAAGTGCCATGTAACGAGAGAAATATGTATCCAAATTCCTTTCCCATTCTTGTCAGAATAGGAGGGACTGTAGCATAAAGGTTGCAGATAGCTTATGATCAACATGATCATAGCATTGTAGTGAATTTTCCCTCTTTTTCAATACACATTTGCTGTACCAAACAGAAAATAAGATTTGATTCTCTTTTTGACCTCTCCAAAGCCAGATTCTACCTGCCTTTCATCTGAGTTTCAATCCGTAGTGTGAGAGGAAGAAAAGTAATGTTAGCTGAGTGGTCAGTATTCCCTGAAATACCTTCACACTGTTTCATAGTGTCTCAAGAGTTACGTGGACTTGTGCAGTTTGAGTTAAACAGAACACATCTTTAACTGTGGTGCATGCACACATTGTACCCTGAGTAATTTTTATGACAGATTATCACTCATTTTTTCTCACTGAATTCTGTGGGAGTCTGACTGAATCAGACATGAATAAGGACTGAATCAAAACCTCAAGACCCGGTTCACTGGAAACTTAAAATGCAGAAGTAGCATCCCAGAGTTCACTTCTGAGTTCAAAAAAATCTAAAATTAAACATTGTTTTCAGTGGAAGTTCACGTGACTGACTCAGTCAAGTAGGTCTTCTCATCTTCCAGCATCCAAACTAGAAAAACTGTGATGAATGAAGCCTACATTGAGACTGTTCCTCTGACTTTGAAACAGTACCGTTAGCCTTGCAAGTACAACATCTTCAAATTCAGTGTGAATTGCAAAATCACCTGAGTTCCCAGACAGTCTGCCCAGTCCACTGCAACTACCTCTACTAGCCGTACCAAGGTCTAGACTGTATCCTCATCTGTTTAAATTAGTTGGAATCACAGAAATATTCTCAATTACATGACTTTTAATCTCATATCTGGTAGCTCTGGAAAATCTATTTGAAAACAACAGTCCTGGTAGCACACTACAAAGAATCTCTGGATTTCTAGAACTCCATCTTTTAAGACTATATGTAACACCAACTTGCCTGAGAAAATGTCTTCAGGTTCTAGTCACCTTTCATAGAAGAAAATTTACTTTGATTGTCACTTCACTGTAACTCTAAAGGCATACCAATTAATACATTACAAGTTCAAATATGCAACTTCCATTTGCAGCAACATTAATGAAGATCTATGGTTCTGTATCTCTCCCATCACTGGGTATCAAAACTTCCAGACATTAATTCATTCCTGTCTGTAAGGAAGAGAAAGCTTTATAATCTTCATCAATAGATCAGGAAACTGCTTCTCAGAATGATGATGAGTTCAGCGCAGCAGAGTGCAAACAGAAACTGTAAGCTTGCAAGCCAGGACTGGATGCAATACTTCTAAAGTACTGTAGCTATTCTTTAGTAATGCCCCACTGCCACTACCATCCAAAATTTCTAAGGGGGAGTAGTCCCATTTGGGACAGTTGGATGTGCTTTTCTATACAGGTGATAGGGAAGACAAGAAAGAGTTATTAGAAACCTCTTTTATCTTCACCCACCCACGAACATTTTGTCTACATAAGGTTATTTTCCAATAGGGAATAAGAGCAGTGCTAGTCAACATCGCTGCATTTTGAGTTGTCAACTTACAAAGACAGGAAAAATGCTGATGACAATTGTGTATTATTTTCTGTTCTCTCAGCTTCAAATGGGGACAGACATGAGCCTAGATGACCTTAGCTGCACCCTAGACTACACTGCAGAGAGATCATGTTTCACAGCTATTTTTTGGTGGGTTTCCAACTAAGTACACCAAGGTCTACCCCACCTACAAATATAAGCAAACTTACACTCTAACATGCCCTTCTGATTCCCTTTCTGTCCAGACAGTGACTTAAAAGGAAACCCTCTGGCTCACTGCTACATAGACAAGGTCAGAGTTACACCGTGTACTTCTTTCTGCACATGGCAGCTTTGCAGGAATGAGAGCCAAGGAACCAGTGCAGACAGCTCTAGCTGCAGCTATCCGTATCGTGAATGTCTCTGCACAAGGGTCAGAGTCAGGAGAAGGCACCTTAAGCTGCAATTTGACCCATTTATGTGTGGCCTAAGCGACTACTGTCTTTGATTAAATATTCCATGCTGCTGCAAACTATTTCTACTTCAAACAGAGATTTCTTCAAGAATGTGTACATAAGTGGGAGTTGGAGCGTAGGAGAACGTATGTGGATTTGAAAACAGGATGACTTGACTTTACTTTTAATTCCAGCTCATTACAACCTGCCAGAAATCACTGCCCCTTAACAGCTGTTTCAGAGCCCAGATAAAAACGAGCTGGCAATTTCAAGCCAGCCAATGTTGACAATGCGAACTGCCAATGTTACAGGGATGACCCTCACTGGCAGCCACAGAGGATGCTAAAAAATCTTGTGCGTGGAAGTAGAGGCTACTGAATTTTTCACTCAAATATCAAACAAAAGAATTTCACCTGATTTTGATCTTAGCCTGTTTGAGGAAGTTTTGAGTAAGGGCTAAATAAGGACTTTAGGGATCTGAACAGAGATTCCACACAGACTCGCAATACAAACAGAGGTATGTTGACTGAATTGTGAGAGAAATACTCACCAAAGCTGTTCACCGTGTAAACAGAATTCTAGTCTCCAGTGCTGTGAAATCAGCCAAAATTAGCATCAAATTCTCTCCACTGTTTTCTGGAAGGGGGAGGAAAAGTAAAATTTTGGGAATAATAAATTTGCAGTGAGCTCTGCTAGAGCACGTGCTTCTCCATCAACCTTTTTTTCAAATGTTTCTAATAATGGGATGCATATACTCACATCTCTTAAGTTACAGAGGTAATTTGCACCCACTTAGAGCTCCATTTGAAGAGGTATAAAAATAGCCTGGTAACAGGAATCCAGCCCATTTGTTGTAACGATTATTAGAAATATAACTAGAATAATTATTTTAGTTTCACTAATAACATAAAAATCAGACATAAACGTGCCTTTGAACATTCTGTGACAATCTCTTTTGCTATTAGAGGTATGAACATGGTTCCTGCTAAAGTTCTGTTCATTCTTTCGTACTACTCCTGTCCTCCTCAGCTGACCCTTTCAAAAGAATGAAACGATTTTGGAAGAAAGCAAAATCTCCCAAGATTGTTCCAAGACATCTCGAGACTCAAGTTCATTCAACTGTCCACTTCAACTATGTGCTTGATGATAGAACCTGCATCTCTGCTACCATTAATCAATCCTAATTGGGTTACTGGATCACAGAAATAGCACTGACGGCTTTCACTTCTGTATTACTCCCAAATAACGTCCCAGAATTTTGATTTCTGGAATAATTTATTTTGTATTTAGGGAACATTACCTATAGTATAGTTGTTCTGTCAGGTTTCTGCTAGCCATGTTTATTTTCATTATAGACTGGTGGATATTTTGCCTATAATTGCAGACATATGAAATTTGATGATATATACTTCATTTAAGAGAGGAGCTAGAGTCTGTTCTGTGATTTGTAGTATCTTCTAGAGGAAATGGTTATTGCCTTTCAGCATTTCAGCTCTTTGTAAACTTTCAGCTAAACTGATTTTTTCATACAGTGTTCCAACGCCAGTGCAACATCTCAGCCCACTACATCTTCCATACTTAACAGTAAGATTTCTTCCCTGTTCAATACTTTTTGTGAGAACATATCCAAAACTGAACCAGAAACATCTGCAACGAGAGCATCATGACATTTTGCATGTAAATGCTTGCTTTATTTATGATACAAATGCTGCAAAAACATTTGTCTTCATTAAAATCTTGTAAATGAACAAATTCAAACTTTTCATAAAGAAATGCCTAGGGGACAATAGATCTTTTCTCTAGGGATTCCTCCACGTCCATTTTGCAATATTCTGGAACAATACTAGAATATTCTGGCAGTGGGAATGTTGCTCCCTCTGTAAAATTCACTCCAAATTTTCTGTGACAGCTAATTGTGGAAGGTAGGCAGAGAAGATGACCTGAGACTGTCTCAATAGATTCAAGTGAGCAGGAAAATGAAAGGGTTTGAAGACAAGCCATTTGGATCATCCCTCTCTGCAGTTATAGCTGTCATAGTCCACATGGCAGCTATAACTTAAATTTCTTTCAGCTGGATTTGATCCTTGTGTGACAATCTATCCAATTCAACAGTCAGTACCATAATTCTATCATAACTTCCCCTAAAATTCATGGAAATCACACTGTCTCAAAATTTTTAAAAAGAAATGGCACGAAATCCAAACTTTCCACAATCTTTGTTATTTTCAGTAAGAGTGCAACACCTCACTATGCAAACATATGGACTGGGAAAATAACATTCATACAAGCTGAATTATAGCACTGTAGTTTTACTCACATCTTTTACCATGTCCTGAAACTTTCTTTTTTGCTCTTCTCATCAATCACTTCTTTCAGACACACCTGTATTTTTTTAAGTCCCTCTGAAAGAAGCCCTCCCTTCAGGGTACATCTGCAAAACAGTTAACAAATAATTGTGAAAATAGTACGATTGACTACTGTACTACAGTGAGAGATAATTTGCTTCTCTCTGCCAAACTATCTGTACTTCAAGAGTGCCATCAACGTATCCGACAAGAATCGGAAGTCAGCAAAGAAAACCCATCAGGAAAAAGCAATTTCAGAATTGTTTGCGTGTATGTTGCTGTTTGTCTAGAAAGCAGAAATGTAGACTGTCCTCTACATAAAGCAGCACTTAAAAACATGATAATGTAAGTGCAATGCCTCACAGGAATCTGACACTAAATAAGTTAAGACCTCAAATAAAAGATTTAAGCAACATCTGCGCTGCAGAAGGATGCAGACAGTGGTTAATCACAATTCTGGGCTAACTGGCATGGCAGTTATGTCACAGCCAAGACCCCTGAGCCCACTGTGCTGTTTGCTGAATCTGCTGTGCTTGGCAGGGCCAGTAATACCCTGAATAAGGAGCATTCACAAGCGTTACTTTCAACCGTAAGACTATTGCTGGTGGGCACTCACAAGGAACACAGTTCACCTTCACAGTTTTGTGAACACATCTCTGATTTTAAAAGGTACTGTCGTGCACAGGATTGGTTTAGTGGTTCTGTCACAATCTCACTTTAGAAAAGTGGGTGCACATTCCTAGAGAAGCCACAGAACTTCCAATCCAATCTTGCTATCACCAATACCTAAGCTATCTCAGTTACACCCACATTTCATGAAGTCACAGTACAGGTACCCTTGGATCATATGCAGATGCACAAGACAAGGAAAACCAAGAAAAATTCTCCTTTGGCACTCCTTGTCAAGAAATCCTCGTCCAAGGATCCATGGATTTAGTCTGGGGTAGCTTACATATCCTCGGAGAAGACTGAACTTCCTCCTGGGAAGAGCTACTTGCTCAGCTGGTTCCTTGTGGGAAGCATTTGAACTCTCCCCACACTTAACTATTCAAGGCATCCTAAGTAATTTCCTTTGTTTACAATGAACAGATCTTTATTACTTCTAAGCAAAGAGCTGTTGTTTAGCCAGAAGGCTGCCCTTCTAGACTACGCTGTCCCTGGCACCTCTGGCAGGCAGAAGAGGACACATGCCAACCGAGGCTACTGCACCTCAGTCAGTCACCCCACTGCGGAGGAAATATGCAGTGCTGTGAAGTGCGGAACATCTTAAACGTGATGTTACCCAAGGTCAAATTCACAGGAGAAGGCACAGGTTTCTCCTTAATCTCATGCATTTTTTTTGTGAATAAATCATTCCTATGTATTTTCTTCAGGTTCAGGCTGTCAGTCATGATACAATAGCAGTGCTTCAAACTAATCACAACCTTTCTTATCATCCGCTTCTTCTGGGGCTTCCACAATTACCATCCCTTTGTCTGTTGTTCCATTCACATCCCTCCTAGGATTTCTGGCTTCACTTGTTTACATCTGACATTACATTCTGAAATTTCAGTGAGTTAATCAAGAATGAAGCCTTTGTGGAAAAAAAAGAGAAATAAAAATAAAAGCTTTGTTTCAGCTCCCAAACTACCCAATATACAGTGCATGAGCATACCTCTCTCCTTGACCTAAAACTAGAAGCAAATTCATTCATGTTGGTGGACCCTGCTAAGTGTAAAATAAAGGTAGTAAAGGAACCAAACTTAATTTTAGCCCAAAGAAAACAAATCTAAATTAAGAAGTTCAATTATTGAAAATTATATGGGACAGTGTTGCATTACATGACCACTGCTACAATGTTTGATTTATACAAATGTAAAATTGTTTAATCAAAATCCATTCTTCATAATAAATAATAAATATATGAGGTAACAAAGACACATCAAACCAATTCAGTCTCTTAGAATATCCTACTGCAGTAATATAAACTAGTGGAAATATGGTCTCCTATTGCACGATACAAAAAATATTCTTAAAATTTGGTTATTTTTATTTTTTCTTTGTTCAGGGGCACATCAAATGCATCAGCTTCATCAGCCACAATTCAATAAAATGAAAGTTGGAAGCATTAAGCAAATCAAGATTCATTTTCTTGGCAATGGCAGAGGAGCAAGTGTCCTGCCTGGACTTCTGTAAGTATGTGATAATAATTTATATACAATTTATTGTCATCTGATTGCCATGAGATCGTATTCCAGAATCTAGTTGTGTGTTGCATGCTGTGCATCCTTCTAATATACAAAAAAACACCTGGTTTAATAAATCTACTTCTGCAGTAGGTGGTATCCGTGCCTTTCAGAGAAAGACCACTTTTCTGATGAGGAGGGGGAACCTCCCAAAGCAGACTGCCAGGAAACAATTTAATCTGAAAGGATTCCATCATATATTTATCAAACAATCCAAAAAGAAAACCTGCCCAGATTTAACTTTATTTTCTGATTATGCAATTATAGATACAAAACCTGGAAATGGCGTTTGAAGAAAATCTAAACTGCTATTAAAGTAAAAAAAAATCCCGCTTCTTATTGTCATGCAACATCTATTAGGTTTTGATAGAGATTTTATGCTTTATAACACAAATGATTCTCATTCAGAAAACCTAAAACACCCAATATTTTTAAACCAAATGTTTCTAACTGGGCTGCTGTATTACAGGAGCAAGAAGAGTGTTCTGTCATTAGACTGTAATACACTTCAGAGGCTTTTTTTAGTGGAGGATTGCAAAGATGCATCTAATTTCATTCACTCCAAGCTTTAGGTCCAAATTCAGCTAAAAACTTACAGCTATATTCAGTCAATTACTAAAAAAATCACATCACTTCTGTGAAAAATCTGTTTGGTTGCACAGTAATACTGATATATAAAACCCTTCATTGTAGCCCACTTAAGGTTGAGCTCAAGAACACAGATTTGTGAAGCTTCAAAAAACTTCTATCAAGTGTGAACTAAAGATTGAGTTTTTGATAAAGTCTGAAAATGAGTCAGGGGAATACGACTTCAAGTCCTACTGTATGCACTCTGGAAAGTCTGAGCTATTATTCCACAGGATTTAGAAAGTCAGATGCTACTCAGGTCTCCTGGATTTAAATGCATTAACAGAATTTTATGAGAAAGCTTTTACAGAGCTCTCGATATTGTAATTAGCTATTTCCATTAGTCTTTCATTTCTATAGGAGCCAAGCACATCCACAACAAAGAATGAAAGTGTAAACCATTATTATATTATTCTCATTTTTAGTAATGGTGTAATAAGAATCCTTCAATATTCACCCTTATTGTATTTGTGGAAAAAATTTAACACTAAGCAAGGCCCAGCTTTAGGCTCTGAACTCCCAACACAAGTGAAGTTTGGATGTGAACTGATTGGTCAAACAACACAACTGCACCGAGTAATTAAGGACATTTTCTATTAGTCTCTCTATAAGGGAAAATTTCCCTTCCACACTTATAACACACCTTATACAGGGAACTCATATCACCTGTTCCTTTTTGAGACCTAAAAAGTAAACCTTATAAAAGTAATCTTAATGCAAAATAAATATTTTTGATGCAGTTTTTATTTGGAAGAATTGAAAGCTAGTTTTATACCTACAGATAGAAGAAAACATGATCATGGAAGTGAGGGACAGAACAGAGAATGTTCCTCCCACATCTACTGATCAAATGCAATGTTGAAGTTAGCGTTGTGCAGAATAATCAAACAGCAAACTATTTTCTCTTCCCATTCTACATCAGCAGGCAAATGGAGTCAAATATCAAGAACGACCAAAAGTGTCTTCTCAGGTCACTGTGTCTGGGTACTAACTATGAGACTGAAAAATGTTTTGCAGGACAATAGAGGTGGCACTGTTATACATTCTGATTTCTACAGCAAGTTTATTTTGGGACTTTTTCCTCAAGAAAATTCAAGATCTGATGTTACACCTTTTCCAAGTACAAAATTACTACTAATTTCAGTAGAAGAGGGCTAGTGACAGCCCAAAGTCAGAATTTTTAAAAAGGCCGGGGGGGACGGGACACGAAAGAAGAAAGCATTGGATTAACTTTAAGAGGACAACAATGTAATACCTGCCGAGCACTCTCCTTCCGCTTTTGGTGAAAGGTCTGCAACAGGTACAGACATCCATGAGGACAAACACATCGCTTATGATAGACACGTGTGGCAGAGAGAAGCTGCAAATCTGTTATTTAATGGCAGTGAAGGGGAGTATTTCACTCATAAGGGCTCAAGTTCTCTATTTATAGTTCAAATAAAGTAGAAGCAAGCATAATGTGATGCCTCCTGAACTGCCTGCCAATGACATCAACAATTACCCAGAACGGCTGGGTAGAGCGTCCGTCAGTCCACGCTTAAATTTTTCTCCTTCACACCCCAAATAGACTCAGGAGAGTATTTCTTTGTACCCAAAGGGAATAACTAAAGCAGAAATACAGCAAATTGTTGGTCAAAATAGAACAGCCCACAGCACTCTCATAAAGTCAAACTTCTTGAAGTAAGTCTCACATGACAGAAATGCCAAACACACTGTTTATTACCCAGAAAATCTCCCATTCTCTCTTAAGCTGAACACCTCGTATCTTTTTTCTGTACTGTGATGCAACTCAACACTTCTGCTCTTTGAAAATGGCCAAGAATAAGCTACGAAAACTGCCTGATGATTTTTTTTCTTTCCTTTCTGGGTATAAGGTTTTTTAGTAAAATTATCCTTAATATGTATGAATAAAATCCTTACATGTCCAGTTGATGCAAATGCATATATTCCCTCTAGGTCCTTGGGTATAAAAATAATTTTGCTTTACCAGTATGTGAGACATTTATTTAAGCATTTTAAAATAGTCTCTGGTGGTAACAAAATTATAGCCTTTGCCTCACTTTATATTCAGGAGTTCATAAGAGCTTCCCCTCTGCAACACAAAAAAGCTGATGTCCAGCTCCTTCGTAAGCTGAGAAGTCTGTAGTATGTGTAACCACCAGAGGATTAGGAACAAAATGTGACGCTTCATCCACCCTGCCCTTATCAAAGGGCTGATTCAAAGTTGCCTGAAACTCTGTTTCCAGTCTTTAATGGAGTTTAAAAAAACCCCACAAACAAACAAACAAAACAACAAACAACAGAAGAATAAGGCATGCACAGATGCTATAAATACTTTCTGCACTGAGTAGTCCCTGTACAGGTAGGAGCATTTACAGGACTCCATCCAAATCTATATGCCTACAATGAAAATGACACAAGCACACAAAGCACTCTCCATTTCAACTGTCAGTGTGCTATTGCTTTGTAAGATGTCTTCTGAGACAACACGTGTGTCACATACTGCATTATGCAACAGAAAAATTAAACATTTAAAGGTTCCTCTTCTAGACTGGCTGTGTCTCTTAATTCATTTAGCAGCAATGATCTCCTAGGATTCTCTTAGAAAAGTAAATGGGTTAAACCAATGAAGTATTTTTAATGTGTGTTGACAAAGGTCCAGAATGAATGTACAATTACATTAGTTAAATCGGGGACTACTCTGCTCAGCTCATCCCCAGTAGAAATGTCTTCCTTTTTTATTATTTAAAGCTTCTATTTTTTTTTATCATTTTATTAAACAGAAAGAAGGAGTACATCAAATGCTAATTCACTGGGAAAACATTTCTGCATTTTCTGCAAAATCACAGTGGAGAAGCCATGGAAAATGTATTTGTTTCATTTTCACACTTCCTTTACACTGAATTTGTACACAATCTTGTTTCTTTTTTTTCCCTTCTTTCATTGTAGGGTGCGAGGAAAGAGGGAAGGAAATATAACTTTTTGTCCTCCTGATTATTGAAATTATTAGAGGTGGACCCTGACTGAGGATCCAGCCTAAGATATCCAGGTCACTGCCTGTTTATGCCTCTTTCTACCCACCTACGAATTTGAACTAAAAGACATCTCAGAGGTAACCACATGCTGCATAGGAGATGAGCATTACTAGGAATCTGACACTCTGCTGTGGTATTTCCTGATAACCTGACAACACGTCTGCCTTGTTAGACACTAACTCAAGATTTCTGATTTTGTGTTGCGTATGTGGCCCTCAAAAAGGAGGCTATCCTACCCAGATCCATTAGCAGCAAAGGAAAAGCTTCCAATGATTCACAGGAATGACTGATAACTAGTTTCCTTCTTGTGTTTCTCTGAGCTATAGACAGAAAGCAATGTTGGTTTTGCTATTAAAATGACAATACCCTTCCGCCTTTTTATTTGCATTTGCCTTGTCAGAGTTGATGATATTTTGACATTTCTTGCCAGGTTGTGCCCTCTTGGTCTCAGAAGGGCAGTGCAACTCCACAGACTGACAGGAGTGAGGTACGTGGGGAACTCTGCCTATGGCAACATGACAAGTTGCTCCAAGGGAAGCTGGGCTGCCCTCTTCTTAGTTTATGTTAAACTTTTTAGTTTATGCTAAACTGAATTGGACTAATTTAGCTATGTTGCAGTAACCTTTCATTTAAATCTTAGTCTGCCAGTTCTGAGTTTATTTTAAACTAAGGATCACTAAGACAGTAAATTGAGAATCCTACCGAGGGTGTCAGAATAGAGGTAAGCCTATTCACAGGGCCTTTCATTTCAATATGCAATTGTCAATATATGCAAGCAGATATTGTTAGAGATGGCTTTGCTCTTGAAACACCACTTTCTAATGACTAAAGCCATGGGAGTGCAGATAACAGTCTCTCCAGTAAAATCGCAAGGTTTTGTTAAAGAAATCAATACCATCTTGAAAAGCAGTTTGGACAGAGTATTCATTTATATCAATGATAAAAATCAGTGGCACCATTTTCCTTTCCTGTGTTTTTAGTCCCCACAGTGACAAGCAGAGAAGTACAACCTAGAAGAAACACTCCAATTGTGATCTTCCTCAGTGATAAATTGCCTATCTCCACCTAAGAGTACAAGGTCATATGGATTTTGTATCTGGTACACGAAGATAACAAAGTAATGCTTTACCAGTCTCACAGAGGAACTCAAGTGTTTTCTTAAGGTCAAAAGATGTTTAAAGGATCACATGACATTTTCAGACAGCTAATGAACCCCTATTCCTTTTCAAAAACTTCTCAAAATGACATTTCACGTCCCACTGTCATGTGGTGCTTTGACTATGTTATTCTTTCACTACAAATCTGTCTGCCCATTTTCCTTCACTACAAATTGCAACTGTATTTCGAATGAATTGGGAGGCAACTGTGTTGTAACCTAGTCTGCCAACAGCATTACATTTGTGGTGTAAAGGGACTTTGAGTTTGACTGCAGAACCTGGGCATAAGGGGGAATTCCATTTCGGTGACCTCAGCCGTTTTAAACTGTGACACCAAACACTGCCCAAAAAACTCTGTCAGGAATACAAAGACACAGTGTAGTGATTATGGAAAAAGAAATATAGGAAAAAAGTCACATGTCCTGGAAGTATTGCCAATATATGATGGAGTCCAACATAACTTCCAGCATCTTTCTATAATCATGCCAATTTCTTGAGGAGTGGGAAAAGGCAGAAAAAAAGAACCTGAATAGGCCTGACATCCCCCCTTCATACATCACAAACTGTATGATTTTTATTTTTATCAATGATAGTACCAATTA
This sequence comes from Dromas ardeola, assembly GCA_013398915.1. Taxonomy (NCBI): domain Eukaryota; kingdom Metazoa; phylum Chordata; class Aves; order Charadriiformes; family Dromadidae; genus Dromas; species Dromas ardeola. Next base: position 13,686 of record VYZM01003671.1, read on the forward strand.
TAATAATACCTTCTCACAGAGTTTGACAAATGTAACTTAGACTTTCCTTCCTGCATAGCAGACAAGGGGCCTGACTGGTTCATTAGGACAACTATGTAGGCAAGTCTCTTTTGGCTTCCCCAACTCATCGATACTCATCTGGTTTGATGTGCTGTCTCCTTCTGCTCTAGTCCATCTTTCACCCTTTGTTTAAGCCTGGCATGTCTCAGACATCTCGCTCCAATAAGGTGATCTCAGCTGACTTGTCCAAAGACAACACTAATCAGACTCGGTTTGTCTCGTGCCAAGCTGCTCTGAAAGCACTTCTCATGCTAAGACCGACATTAAGACTGACATTAATATGGTCTAACGACTCTTTTGCACAGGAAGTGCAAGTATTAAGTACGGCTCTTCCCCCTCTCAAAGAGAAAGGTGAAGAATGGCCTGGGCTTAAGGCATTAGACTGTGATTAAAAAGTTCAGAAGTGTTTGACTCCCCACATTGCAGGACTTTGCTCAAACGATCTTCTTTGCACTTCAGATTCCTTTACTGCGTAACACAGGGATTTATTATTTGGGGTCATGATTTAAGATAAAATTATAAATAAATAAGAACTGAAATATATTATTGTCCCTCTCAATTTATCACCCTTCATAGTAGAAAAGAAAATATCTCCACAACCACAAATTTCCAAGCAGAAACACCCCAAAAACAAAGTTCATGTCATCAACTACTTTTACAATACTTGTTGCATCAGTTTGGCTTGGTTTTGTTTCCATTACTAATCACTTGCTCTTTGCATTCCCACTCAAACTAACCTACCTTTCCCAGCTCCTCACTGAGCTACAAAAAAGAGGACAGAGATTAAAAGAAAAAAGTGGGAATCTTTATTTGCATACCTTCACCAGGGATTGAGTGTATTGAGAGAGAGAGAAAGGGGTTGGGTGTGTGGGTGGGTGTGTGGGGGGTGTGTGTGAGAGAGAGAGAGAGAGACAGACAGACAGAGACAGAGAAAGGCTGTGAATGAGTGAATGCAAAGCTTTTCCCAACAGAGCTCTGCCCTTCTTGGTCCACTTCATAAATCAAGCTTCACAGCATTACGACATTTGGTGCTCCTTTTACCCACAAACGTCTCCAGAAAATCTCTGAATTTATTTTCTTTTTTCTACTCAATCTCACTTAGAACACTGTCAGCATCCCAAGTTCTTTCATTCCTCTGTCACTCCCTCCATCTCACAAGGACAGAGGCTGCAGTGCCTAGCTTTTAAATCTTTCAGAGGATTTCTGGCCAAGTCCTTTATTCCTTCACACACACACACTTATATCACAAACAGCAACAATAAGAAAATAAAAGGTCGGTACATAGCTAAAACTCACACTCGAAACTGAACAATGCAGTGTAATAAAACTGATAATTCTCCTTGTGAAGTACAAAACCAACACAAACTACAGCTCTAATAGTACCAGAACACATGGCATCATGATTCAAAGGAAAATTGTTAAATTCAGCTTTGAAGAAAACTTTTCAGTTGCTGAATTTGAACAGTGATAATGTGGGAGATTACCTGACAATGTCCACAACGTTCTCACGTGAACAGGACCCAAATTCTGTTTCCAGTTGCTGTTATTCCATTAATTTATCAGCTAGATATATTCTATTCTACTGCAGGATTCACTAATACTCAGGTCTGCTTGGTATGTGAACTAAACTGCATGTGACCTCCCTCTTTCAGTTAATTCTAAAATAATCAGGTATAAATTCTGATGAAGAACAGCAGTTTGGGGGCTTTTTAGGGAGACACAAACCCTTGAGCAGCTGGGCTCAAAATTATTTGCTGGAAACTGGCCCAGTGCCCTGACCTCTGAAGTTAACTTCCCAAGATCTTCCTGGGATTGTCAGCAACCAAAGGATTTGGGGATGTTTCCAGTATCTTTAACCAAACAGGCAAATGGCTTAAGAAACAAACTGGCGCTCTCAAGTAGAGTAGGTAGATAGCTGATCCTGAGGGAAATTTTTCTGCTTTTCATCATACATTTGTATTGTTTTCTTATTCTCCACCACCAGTGATGATAATTAAGACTTGATTGTGCCAAGAAGTGGAGTTTTATTGCCTTTGTTTGTTTGATTCTTTTTAGAAGCAGAAATGGCAGATTAGAAAATAACAGCATACAAGAAAGCAGAAAACCCAACTGTGTGAGCCTTGTGATCTAGATTAGAGCACAGCCCTCATTCCTAACACAGGAATGTGAGCAGTGAAAACACAACCAAAATGGTTACATTTATATAAGCTGTCTGTCCAGCAATACTCCCTCCACTCAGACTCTTGGGGAATCAGCAGAAATTGCTCAACCAGCTGTGAAGAAAAATCAAACAATAAAAAGATTTGTTGACACTTACTTTGTGTCAAACATCATTCATGCCACTGATTCTCTTCCACTTAAACAAGAAATGGAAAAGTAGAAGAGATTTCTCTTTTTCCAAAGTTACAAAAAAAAAAAAAAAAGACCTTTATGACCTTCTAGAAAGACTTTCCCCTTTTAGAGAGACCTTTCTTGGTAACATAAAAGCTAAAATCACTACTACTGGGTTAGGCAGTGACGTCTCAGACAAGACTACACAATCTTTCCCCCTGAGGCTGAAAACTGACCTGCCTCAAATTCTGGGAAGCTGCTAAAAAATGTCAAAAAGATGTAATAAAGATATATCTTTATTATAAGAAACATATTGCATATCTGCCATGACTGACAGCAAATGGAAGAGTTGGATGGCTGCTGAAGTTGTTAAAAGACATGAGGAGGTGGAATAGTTTTACTTTATTTATCATCAATCCTATTTATAATTTATTGTTTTCGTTAATTTCAAGCTGATGTTATATTCTCTGGTTCCTCAGTATATTCTTTACTTGTTGCAATACAATGTTTGTGAAGCAAGAAGTGCTTCCTTTTAAGAGCACCCATTTCCATTTCCTGTATTGTTGAATTGAAGCTCAGGTTAGTATGTACTTTTATGTTAAAAAACACCGTTCCTAGATATCAAGCTAGACCATGACTGCTGCTGAAAACAACTCGAAATGCTAGGTTCCCATTAAAATTAAAAAAATGGAAATTAATTCTGTATCACTTTTCCCTGTGTCCACACCACTTCGCTGTTGATGAAATTTGGCGGAGAGGGAAGAAGCAGTGTGACATCGCTAAGCTTGTTTTACTGCAAAATATGGCCCATCTACATGTATTAAAACATGACCCATCTACATGTATTAAAACACAAAGCTACAGATTTAATTCTGATCATAATGTCAATTCTTTCCTGGTGAAAGAATGCATCAGTCTCATATTACAAATAGCCTGAACATAAACAGGTTTTATTGTTATTGCTTTAGATAAAATCTTTCTTCCCTTCCAAGGCTTTATATCGTTTCACACTTACAGAAAAAAATCCCAAAAGTTTTTCAAATGGGATTCAGACACAGCTGCTCTATCATAAATCTAGAAAATTAAAATGTGCAGTGAAACAGTTTGGCTAAACACATCTTAAACATTAACAGGGTTGGGGAACTTTCTCAGAATATGTAAATGAATAGAGACAGCAAAAGCAAGAAGAAATGTAGCAGGAGACTAAAAGAGGAAGGCTGCAGGAATACACAGGGGAGCTAATAATGAGAAATAACAGACAAACAAATACTGTGGAGCCAGAGAGCACTGGAGGGAGGGGGCGAGGGAGGGAGTACATTCCCCTCAGCCAAAGTAAGATCACCAGTTGACGATAATGAGAAAAACCCACTGGAGCCACTGAAGACAACAATGGGAGTGAGAAGAGAGAGGGGCACATAATCTCGCATCATCTATGTAACTGAGAGAGGAATTTCAATTTTCCAAACCAATAAAAAAGTTACAGTGATTACCTTGAAGTCTTCCCGAATGAACTACTACACTATTTAAAGACAATTCTCTCTCTCAAAGGGCCATTCCTGAATCCTGATTGAATTTTTCCATTTCTGACTATACTTTTTCTGTAAGATACATACAGGCATCATGTCAGCCAACACTTCATACTAGATGTGACTTTTGAATGTATTGCATATTTGAGCAAGCTCATCAATGAACTTTCTATGAACAGCAGAGTCAGGATTAGTACTAAACCCAAATGTAACATATACACACATGGCATGCAAACTATTTCTTACTCTTGTACAACCAGCTGAACTGGCAACTGGCCATTTCTAATAAAAATATCTAATACCAAAAGAAATAAGGAATCGAGAATCCTGCAGGCCTTACCTCTCACTCGATTAATCAGCATCATATAATGAAGACGCTGTGGTTCATTGGTTCTTCACAATGAGGGTGGTGAGACACTGGCACAGGTTGCCCAGAGAGGTGGTGGAGGCCCCATCCCCGGAGACATTCAAGGCCAGGATTGATTAGGCTCTGAGCAACATGATCTAGTTGAAGATGTCCCTGCTTGCTGCAGGGGGGTTGGACTAGATGGCCTTTAAAGGTCCCTTCCAACCCAACAGATTCTATGATTCTATGATTACAGTAAAAAAAAAATGTTATTCCTGGTGGAAGACATGTTTTCTCCTGATACCAGCAACAAGACGGCAACTAAAAGATGAACTGTAAAAGGAAACTGGCAAGAGTTTTCCTTCCTCAATCTAATGTGGATACTGGGTTTACATTGGCAATAACATCCAGTAATCAAGGTAACCAGATTCAGGCAAGGAATAAACATAAAAATGAAGTAATCACAAGGCTTAGGAAACTAACACAATGAGCTTCCCAAGCTTGCCCATCTATCAGTGACACAGAGTTCAGTGCAGAAAGTGTTACATACTGTTCTAAGTAATACCATTGATGTAGGCATCACTCTCTCCACCTATGCAAGATGCAAAGACAATCCAGGGGTGGAAATCCTTCAGACTTATACCCAAGTACTAACCCAAATTTCCAGTGATGTCAATCACATACAACTACTCCAAATTGATGAGTACACCTTGAAAAATCAGATCCAAATTCCGTATTAAGAGTTGTTCCAATAATCAGCACAAACTGAATCTTTTTTCTCTGCAGTTTTGTCACACAGAACTACTGTTTCCTGACCCACAGCCAACACGTGCCTTTAGGCATCAGGTGCCGCAGTGTAATTGCAGGTACGGCAGTCTTTCTGGTTGCTTAGCTGTAACAATGCCCCACAAAGCACAGTCCTAAAGAGCTGGAAGGGAAGAGCACTATTCTCTGTAGAACCTTATTTATAACAGCAAGAATTCTCTTGTAATGTTCTGACAAATAGCAAGATTGAGACCATTTCATAGCTACCCAAAATTGAAGGCTCTGGGACTCAGAGCTGCAGTGACACTTTGAAGGAACAGTTTCTTGGAGCTTTGGAAGAGTCAGTTTTATTTTAGCAATCTGCATGAAATTCTTTCCTGTCAGATCAAATACACTGATTATATCAGTTTGTGCGGGTAGAATTTCAGGATTGTTCCTGTCCTTGATTTTAGATCTGGCATTTATATTCAAGTACTACTGTAACTGATGCATGTAGCTGGAAGCTTAGAAGTCATTTGTGTGTGTTTTCCTTCTCCATAATATCTCAAAAGCTTGGGAACTGAATGTCTCTCTCCAAGGGTGCCTGCTGAAACACAATCCACATGTCATCATCATTTTATAGGCGTCTACCTTCCTCTAGCTCTTTCATAAAATTGCCTGCCAAGTTCAACTTTCAGGATATAACTAGGAACACAACACACACTTCGATGATATGCTCTGCTTTACATGATGCAGTACTCAGATCACACTCACCTACTGGCAAGGCACAACAGTGGACTGTCTGCATTAAATTATGAATTCCATGGCCCACACATGAGCCACCTTTGTCTGCCAACACTGAAAAACACTGCTCCACTGTGATCAACAAGGGTGATTAAATACTAACATACTCTACGGTCAGTTTGGCCACATCATTATTTCTCAGTAGCATATGCTATCAGGAAAAATAGGATATGTAAGACTACACTAACCACTTTCTTCTCAAAACTCCTGCTGTTCAGCAGCAAAGTCCCACCAGAGTCATTTCCATGCTGGTCAAGGGCAGCAGGCCAAAGTGAGGATACCCTGAGTATGAGCTATGGTTCACCTGATGGGTGAGTAGAAAGAAGCCTAAACATGACGAATTCTGTTACCAAGAATGCTGCAGTTTAGCTTGGCAAAGTGCACTGGATGACAGTAACTATAATAGTAATAACAATAATAAACAAAGTTGAGAGCGAAGAGAATTGGCCTAGTTTCAAACATATAATTACAGTGTAGGACACCCCCAGAGATAATGTGATGCCCAGCCAGATAGATCTATGTCTCTTTGTCTTTCCTTTTCTCCCGGGTAAGTCTCACTGAGACATGTCTGCAGTACATGTTCTTTTTTTCTCACATAGCTCTTTCAGATTCCTCTTATATGCCTGATATATAACCATTCAATTTGCAATACCAACTAAAAAATACCAGGATCTGTCCTTCCACTCATGGCTATATTCTTCGCTGAACTCAGTCCGAAACAGCGTTATCAATTCCTATGCTCCCATTTCTACATCTGCAAAATTAACTACCTCAACATCGAACACGTTGTCTGTAATATTGGCCCTTCTGGCCATACTTTGAGATATGAGTTAGGACAGACTATGCCTGTATTTTAAGAAAAGCCAAGAAACCACACACACCTATGCTAGTTCAGAGATTCACTGCCCTACAAACACCAGAGCGAAAATCCCTGTGACCACTCTGTACGTTAGAAATGTTTGGTTACCTTCTCAGATAAAACATGCTTGGTTACAGGAACAGCATCACCGTTTCAATGCATCTCATCTGCCCTTGCTGCGATTTCCCCTTCCTATTTTTTCTTAGAAGGGGTCCAAGATGATCTGGCAGGATTTGCTGGCAGCTGAGTTCAGTCTGGCTATAAAGGCACTATGGACTTGTGGAACCAAGACTCTACTGTACCTTTGGGCTTTGTTACAGCCCCAGAGCATAAAAACAGTCTAATCCCTGACTTTCCCATTGTCTCTACTACCACCCCAGAGCAAATATGATCTGCAGCAAGTCAAACTGATCTGTAGGCATTCCTAAGAAAGGCTGTTTTAAGATAAAACAAAATAAGACTCCCTCCTTTTAAAACAGAAGTACAAGGCCCCAAGCAAAAACATGCATACATGTTTGATTTGTGCATGGAAATGTGGTGAGCACATTAAAAAATCAGCATACTACTGTGCAGCCGTGGGCTTCTGACTTCATGAAAATCCACCCCAATATATTGAAATTTGTTTTTTCTTTGAAAAACAAAGCCCCATCAACTAAATTGCACAAATTGAATAAATATGACTCTCCCATACTAGCTGAAAAAAATGGATTGCCTATTTAAAAAACCACAACAACAACAACAAACTAGCACTGTGGTGTCCATATCTATTCTGCCTTTTCATCAGAAAAAAAGAAAAAGACAATGGAAGACTCTGTTACATCTGTTAAAACTGTGAACACATTCATCGAAGACCTTGCTAAAAACATCCATCACATGTTCATCAGGACAGCTGTAAGGTGGGACTGTGTCATCAGTGGTTTGCTGGCCACTGCAGCTCAGAACAGGACATTCAGCCATTGGTCTCATTCCATATTGAACCATTTCCCAAGTCCCTCACAGGTCATGACAGGACATGTCCTGTTGTGTGGTCCACAGACGGACAACAGTTACACTCCAGTGTGTTCACGGTCTGGTGATAAAAGTAAATCCAGCCACATGAGAGGGGCAGGGTGTGACTTGCACCCTGCAGGGCATTCTTGAGGAGCTTTGTCCACGCCAGAACCAAGTTTGGACACAACTGCCCTAGACAATAACCTGCTCACTGCGCTGCTGAAGCAGTTTGGTATTGACATGTAAACAAATAGGACAAGCTATGCATTCTTCAGTGTTTTAACAGAGAAGCAACCAAAGACCTGATAAAGACTTGGGTTTCAAATATTAAAAGCACAAAAATACCATAGTGAACCTACATTTCAATGAAAACTTTCTTAAAATGCTGGCAGTGGGAAATGCTAAAAGAAACGTTTCAGAATTGTAGTACTCTGGGTGTTTGAAGCACTATTCTGGCTACAGATTAGGGAAAACAAATGTAAAGTATGTGTGCTGTATAAGCTCGACACTTCCTCTCTCATTTATGGAGCATCTAGCCCTCTTACTGTCCTGAACTCTGCACTAACCATGTGCTTACAAAGCAGAGCTGCCCATTCATGGCTAACACATAGAAAAAGGGCAAAGCACCTAGAAAAAGGGCAAAGCATTTGCTTCCTGTTTCTGAATGATCATCCTGGTTAGCAACACCAGCTGCAGCTGTTCTATCCGGTGCAAATGGAAGGAATAAGATTTCATTTATTGCTCAACAAAAGATGTTCTGTTGTGACTGTATGTCTGGGGTCTGTGGTACTCCTGCTGCCAAACACCTGCATTTATTCAGACACATGTGCAAAAGAAGCATCATTTGTGATTCATATTTATATTGTCAGATACCATCCGCAACTAGGTAACTAATGAACATTTACTGGGAACTCCGCTTCAACATTGCATTTTGGCACTCTTCACATACTGTATAGCACATCTCAATAACTGAATAACAAAAAGTAATCCGTTTAGATCAATATTAGGACAATTCTGCATTAGGAAATACATTGCAGAATGCATTGTGGGGGAATTCAGATACTTTATTCAGTTTTGCTTTTCTTTTCGTATTTTTCATGTCGCCTCTGAATTGCTTTCTTTTATATGAGTAGTGAGATTTGTCCCTTAGTTCTATTTGAAGTGGTATACTTTATTTATTTATGATCTTAGATAATGATGTAAAAACTGGCTGCTCATGGCATGGATGAGCATATGATCTGCTGGATCAAGCACTGGCTGGATGGATGGTCCCAAAGAGTGGTGGTCAATGGAGTTAAATCCAGCTGGCTGCCGGTCACAGGTGGTGTTCCTCAGGGCTCAGTGTTGGGACCATTTCTATTTGACATCTTTATTGATGATCTCGATGAGGACATAGAGTGCATCATCAGTAAGCTCGCAGATGACACCAGGTTAAGCGGGAGTGTTGACCTGCATGAGGATAGGGAGGTTCTACAGAGAGACTTGGATAGATTGGATCGATGGGCCAATGCTAATGGTACGAGTTTCAACAAGGCCACATGCCAGGTTCTGCACTTGGGCCACAACAACCCCATGCATCGCTACAGGCCTGGGGAAGTGTGGCTGGAAAGCTGCCTGGCAGAAAAGGACCTGGGGGTTCTAATTGACAAGCGGCTGAATATGAGCCAGCAGTGTGCCCAGGTGGCCAAGAAAGCCAATGGCATCCTGGCTTGTATTAGAAATAGTGTGACCAGCAGAAGTAGGGAGGTGATTGTCCCCCTGTACTCAGCACTGGTGAGGCCACACCTTGAGTATTGTGTCCAGTTTTGGGCACCCCAATACAAGAGAGATATCGAGGTGCTGGAGCGAGTGCAGAGGAGGGCAACGAAGCTGGTGAAGGGCCTGGAGAATAAATCTTATGAAGAGCGATTGAAGGATCTGGGACTGTTTAGTTTGAGGAAGAGAAGGCTGAGGGGAGACCTCATCACTCTCTACGACTACTTGAAAGGACATTGTAGAGAGGTTGGTGCTGGTCTCTTCTCACAGGTAATTAGCGATAGAACAAGAAGGAATGGCTTCAAGCTGCAACAGGGTAGGCTTAGACTGGACATTAGAAAAAAATTCTTCACAGAAAGAGTGGTCAGACACTGGAATAGGCTGCCCAGGGAGGTGGTGGAGTCACCATCCCTGAATGTGTTTAAGAGTCCTTTAGATGTGGTGTTGGGGGATATGGTGTAGGGGAGAACTTTGTGGAGTGGGGTTGATGGTTGGACTTGATGATCCCAAGGGTCTTTTCCAACCTGAATTATTCTATGATTCTATAACATAATCTATATATGTATTCTAAGTAGTAAGACTTCACCTGAATTGTTCTGTTTTGATTGAAGCTATCTCATCAGCTGAAAAACTAATAGGTGAATTTTCAAAAAGCAGTGTTGTGCCCTATACCTAAAAGAGTAGCCAGGTGTAATTACTAGTTTAATTATGATCTAAATAATTAAGATCTAAAGAAAAAAAGAAGATCTAAAGACAAAAATTCAGCATCGCCTTCTCAAGGTGTTATATACTAGAACATTTTCTTTAGTTATAGCAATAGAAATTAAGCACAGAAGTGAATCTGTATCTTAAGCTACTCTTTCATGTAAAATTGTTGCAATACCAGTTACGCTGCAGGTCATCAGGTCCTTCAGCTGTTTAAATGCTTTTTGAATTCCAGTTGAGCTCTTCCATGGCAGTTACACAAAACATGTCTTTCCTTAAAGATGCATAGCTGGGGTAGAAACACTGATGCAATGAACAATCTTTCCAACACATCATAGTGTAACCTTGGAGCAGCAATCATTAGTTGTAGCATGGTGGCCTACACATGTGCATCAGTACTAGACAGCTGTATTAAAACTGAGAGGCTGAGATTTTTTGCACAGCAAGAAGCCGCAGCCAGACTGGTACCACTGAGATTTGTTAAGAGCCACTCCAATTCACTCTCTCTTTTTCTACAGCATGTGAAATTAGACAATAACTTGAACAGTTCACCTGGCTGAAAACAAGAAACATTTGAAGAACCTTGGCAATTTCTGGACTAGCTTCCCACTTAATTAAACTCAGTTGATGTTCAAGCACAGTGAAGTCATATTGCATCATTTCTGACATTTACACATTTCCTCTTGTTTTGTTCCTTGTGTATAATAAATTACTTCCATATGTATTTTGAATTTAATGAATGCATCAGAGACTCTTTGTTATCCATAGTAATTACTCTGCAGTTTAAAAAAAAAAATAGATTTCTTATTTTCTTTCTTTAAAAGAGAGTAGAGAGAAGTTTACTCTGGGTATCAGTTCCTGCCGTATTTTGTCACTGTTTATTCAAGAGGTTTTTTGAGAGAAGAACATCATAAGAATTAGTGCTCTGTCTCTAGTACACAGTAGAACTAACTCCTATGCTTCCTTTAGAAATGCCCTCTATGCTCGGCAAACTCTGGAGAAAAAACACTAAAACACAGGTATAGTGTAAGTCTATAAGGCAGAATTTTTTTTGACTCCTCACAGTCATGGTCAGTTTACAATAAAAATCCTGAAAACTCGTATCTTTTAGGTTAAATTTTCTAAAGCATTTGTAAAGTTTTCCATTACTCTTAATAAACACTAGCTTTTATTTTAAAGGCTGTAGGATTATATTTTAATAACTACTTTTGTCAATGAATACAATGGACGCACTATGTTGAAAAAAAAAAAGACAAAAACCTCATCACCAGAAAGCTTTTGAATTTTTGTTTATATCTCCATTCATTATTTATGAATGTGTTACCTTTAGAGTCCTGTTCAACTATCAGAAATTTACACCTGCCGACATGTAAAGGAAAAGGAATGCAAAAAGTCAAAGGTGGTCTTTGAAGTCAGAATAATGTAAGAGATGAAGACAGAAAATAGGCACGAAGATAAAGAGAAGGGAAATTACAAATTCCATTGCTAGAGCACTGTTAGAAACCAAAACCAGTTTTCATCTAATACTGCTCTTCCAACATTTACTTCATTGCCGGGGATAACACTGCCAGATAAAAATGCTTTCCAAATATTTTATTAATAGTCCAGTACTTTAGTTACCAAGTAATCTTTCATAAAAGTTTAAGGATCAGGTATTTCCTTTCCATCCTGTATTCCCTAGGAATAAGGCTGTGATCACTTACATTTCAGTGCAGAGTTGTTTTTTTTAAACAGTTGCTGAGGTTCTAAAGGCCAAGAGCACTCCTTTCTCACAAGCACACTACTTCTCTTGCATAGTCATATGCTATTGATGTTCACACTTATTTTATACATCTCCACTCATGACTTAGGTATATAAGGAGAGGTACCTATCAATGCGTCTATTTTCCTTTTGAGGGTCACAAAGCTGACAGAGTTTTCCAGAAAAAACAGTCCAATAACAACTCTTAGCAAGAAAAAACCTACAGCTCTTCCAGTATTTCAGAGCACATTCTTTGAAACTGAACCTAGTGCTGACCAGATGAAGCACCGTAGAGAGAATGTTCACTGTCTGATACAGAATGCTCAATTATTAATCACAACAGTCATTTTATATCTTTATTTAAAATAGGCAGCTTAAAAGAAACACAAGCAATATGTTATTTTGGCAAAAGATTCAGTGTACTATCAGCATTTATGGTGTCTTTCCATTCTTAAGCATATTGATTTATACTAAAAAAGACCTTTGGGTTCACTCATGTCATTTGAATAGATTTTCATGGCAATGCTGCAGGTTCCAGTGGCTCAGCTGAAGCTTACCGAGCAGTTTTTACAGCACTAGTGTGGGAAAGGCTGTCAAAACAATTTCTCAGGTAGCATATGGAAACTTTCCCTTCATCCTCCTCAAGGCCATGCCCCGTTCTCCCTACAAATCACATGGAGATATATACTGGAGACATATAACACATGGACACTATTTAATACCTGCTTTACATACATTGGTTCACACTTGCACTTACCCTTTCCCAGTACCCACAGACTAGCCTTTAATTATCAAATCCAAGCATTTTCAACTGGATCAAGTAAAATAAAATGCAAAGAAATATTTCTTTAGATTTCGCCATTAAAAAGGAGAAACTTTTATATAGGATTTTAGCATCCAAGTGATACCCACTACACACAGAAGTTTCATGTGTAGATTGCAAATATTCAACCCAGGAGAAACAGATAATTAATATAAGAAAACTAACCAGAATTTTGTATTTACTTAGGCCTTCCTCTCTCCACTGGGCATGCCAGCAAGACTGCCAGGTATGGGGTTAGGTTTTGACAAGTAATACCCAACCACAAAGAACTGAAATAGTTTAGCCTTAAAAGAATTATCTTAGAAAGGCATTGGCAGAGTCATTTCATCACTGCCATAAATCCAATTTGTACAAGCAGCCTCGGGGCTCTTAATGTAGATTTATGACTTACTGTTACCAATTCCATAAAACACCCACAATCATTTAAGTGGCTGGATTAAAGTTAATTGTGTGGGAATGCATGCAAGTCTGTCAACTTCAATGAATGCATGTCCACCTTGCACTAATCCTGAATTTAACTTAAAATAAATAATTAGAACTTGAGTCAGGATGCATAGCATATGGTACAGTTTCAGCTCTATTTTGGAAAATGGAATGACTCAGTTATATTCTCTCCTGATTTCTTTCAACTCTTCAAATTTTTCTTGGTTTTCCCCACAGAAGCTGGGTTTACACATCCTTTCCACAGAACATGCAGGCTGATGGCCATCTTGACTTCACATTGTCATTTTAGTTAGAAGGCACAGTCCACTATCCAGTAACTCCCCAACAAGCTTGCTCTTAACAATCCAGACATGTGGCATCTGCTGCCCAAGTTGTATCACAGAGCTTTTCATCTGTGTACATCTGTCTCTGTTGCAACAGCTGTTCATGCAGAGATCTGTCTTCTCAAAACGGTTTTATTCTCCATAATAATCTAAATCCCTGGACCAACTAGAAAATGCAAGTGGCACACAATACACTGTTTTTTTAAGCTGAGGACATACAAAACAGAACATTCCTTGCAAAGAGTGGTGATTGACAGGATGCAATTTAAGACAACAATTTTCACCGTCAGTGCTGTAAGGAGCCGAGGTGACAGCTGTGGGACCATTTATCTTGCCCAACATCATCATTATGTGCACAATCAGAGGCAACTAGTGCAGAAGTTTCTCAGTTGCAAACTTTTTCACAGTGTACCCTCTACCCCTTGCATCAGGCATATATAATTCTCGGTCTTCTGGTGAGCCAATCTGCTAATGTTCCTAGTAAACTGAATAGCCCAGGTACTTACAGGAAGGATAAATGGAAGACTAAAGGATTGATCTTCATCCATTTTGTCACTAACTGACTGGTGTGAAGATTGAAGGGTGTTCTATACTAAAGCTGGTTATACGTAACACTGATCATGACAACTACATGAGAACTATGAGTAGATCTTGCAAAAGTGAGTTTCATGAACAATTAAAACCATTTTATATTTGAATTTTTAGAGTTCTAAGGATCACTGAGAAATATAAAGAGAAATTAAAGACCTTAAAATAACATCACTAGAAGTTCCATGTTTCATGACTCAAAGATCAGATGACATGTAACCAAAACATATAAGTGGTCCAGCATTTAATATTGCCTCTCTGAAGCTTCAAATAAATACACAATGTGGAGGGGAAATTCACATATATTGTGAAAAAAGGAACATAGTATCTTCAAAAAATATTACTAGCTGCCTGAATGATTTATTATTAATGTTGCATGCATACTGATCCACAGTGCATGACAAATTTAATTTATTACCTTATACGGCCTGCCACGAAAGTATTGCTAGCTATTACGTATACATAGAAACCACAAATACTATTAACGATGTGTAACTTTAGGCAGAAGTTTAGTCACAGGGGGTTTTATGCAACATGCAAATGTCTTCCTTGTATAAACATTAACAAAGTGGCTAATACACTAATACAATACAGTAAATGGGGAACGTGGGCCATTTACGAAGACTCAAGCATGAAAATCAAGGAAGATTTAGTAGAAAAAGAAATGACAAAGATATGTGAAGAACAGCTCTTCTGGCAAGACTGTTGAGGTGAGATAACAACCAATCATCAAGAAAAGGTAAGAAGGGAATAACCTTATTTCTGAAGACGACAAGAGTATCCAGTGCCACCAGACAAAAGCACACAAATGAAACCATCTCAAAGCCAGCCCTTTCTGAACACTACACTGAACTGGCAACCAGACAGAACTGCTTACTAACAGACTGGGCTGTTGGTTTTTTTCTTTTAAAAAATCACACTTCAAGTAATTTTACACGTACTAACTGGGGTTTAGCTTTCATAACAGACCTTCCAGTTGAATTGCTGAAATGGCTTGTTGAATATAGGTGTCAATTCACATCCCAAGGCTATCATCTCACAGACAGAGTGCATAACTAAAAACACAGTGTCTCACACATAGGTGAAATAGGACTATCTGAACAGATTATGGCTTATAAGACTGACACATAGCACTCATGCATACGAAGGCTCTAAACATAGTCTGGTCACTAAACCACATGAGCCTGATGCATGGTAATTTAGTACTGGCTAGAGAAAGAACCCCCACCCTGAGCTGTAGAAATGAAGTCTACAATTGTCTGGCTCAGACCTTATAATCTCACTGAGATAAAGCCCTGGTTAGTAAGAGTCATACGCTCAAGCAGCTGGAATTCCGGTCCATGCTATTATGTCGCCCTTCTATTGCATCTCAAGCAGCGACAAATTCAAACCATTCTGAACAAAACAGAGAGGTGAATGTTAAAGTCTGCAGACATTTCTGTTTCAGATTTCAAAGTGCTCAACCTTAAGAGCATCCACTGATCGTATATGGGAGAGTTGGAGCAGAGAACGATAGCCTCTAAGAAAAGGCTTTATGGGATAAATTCATTAATTCCAATTTAGAAACCAGTATGGGCTAAGCCTTCCATTCACTTTGCCAATGAACTCCCAAGTCCTCATTATCTGAAGAAGGAAGGGTGATAACACAGCCTGCCTTACTGTGGTCCAGGTGAGAAAGCTGTGATTGTGACAGGGAAGGACAAACTTCATCTCTGGCACAATCTTTGATGTGCATCCAGAAGTCCTATCAGTCACAAATCATCAGATACAAAATATTTTGTGAACTTTACAACTATTGATGAAGATTTTACAGTTGTCTAAACTGTCAGCAGCTACTGACTTAATTTTAAATCCTTCAAAGCAGTCAACAGTCCAATCTCCTCAAAGGAATTGGCAATTTCTACCAACAAAGCACTTGGTTACTTCCTGCTCTACGAACTACTGTTCTCTAAAGTGACCAGAAAAGAAAGAGGTTTTCATTTGTTCTATGTACTGCCCAGCTTCCTTAGTCACACAGTTTGTCTGAAACCAATGCACTATTTGCAGAAAAATCATTAGGACATGAACTCACCTCCACAAATGAGCAGTGCAGGTAAGATTTCTAACTGGGCACCTACTTCTAATGACACAAATACACTGATCAAAATATCCAAATACAAAAGTGGGAGAAGCAGAGGAACTAAATAATTGGAACTAAATCCTGTTCTCTGTGGTAGGGAGAAAATACGGTCTATAGCAGTCACAAATTGTAGGCTGTGTCTTTCTCCCAGGAACGACAAGATGCCACAGGAATATCCATCTCAAAAATTAGGTTGCTGTGTCTTTTTGTCTGGCTTTCACATGACAAAGTCATAGTGGTAATATCAAGTTGGACTATCAGATATTGAGAAAAGAGGGTTTACCATTTACTTAAACTGTGTGCAATATGCAGAACAATTATAAACAAGCTGGTGTGGTATCTTCAGTATAAATGCTGAACAAATGAAACAACGAACATCACAAAACTGTAGCAGCTGGGAGTGGAAGAGTTACTCTACAATGCCCAAAAGAACATGAGGCACTGAAAGGCCAATGAGGTCATATTCCTTACACTACAATGTGCACTGAGGGAAAAAAAAAAATTGCAAAAGCAGCTAGATAAAATCTCAGAAAGCCTGAACACATTAGAAATGCTTTTGTGTGGCTGAATGAACAGTTAGACAAAAATAGTCCCAGTAGACATGTTCCACAGAAACTTTAGCACTGCCTCCCCTCTCAGCCTTGTGACTTTAGGAGATTACACAGCCACAAGAATAATTTGAGAATTTCAGTGCTGCCTCAGCACTATCTTTTGGTTTTTTTAAGAGTTATTCCTTGCACCAAGAACAGCTTCAAATTGCTTGGCACCTCCTCCTAGTTTGACAGAATTCAAGTATCTGCAAAACAACTTTCTGAAATCCTAGACCCAATGTCTTTATGTAGTGTACTTTGTCAGATGGAAACACAATACTGCAGGAAAACGTAATACAGCTACATATCAAAATGAATAAAGCTCCTGATGGGAGTTCTCTGTAGGAGAAGAATAATATATTTGTCCTGTCTGGAGCCATAATGACTTTACTTGTCATCTCACAGATAAACTGTCTGCCATGCTCCACTGAGAGGTAATCTGAAAAAGGATGGAAGGGCATCAGAAGAAATTTTGACTTTCTATAACAACATCAAGTATACCTCATTTGGTTTAAGACTTCAACTTGGTTTTGAAGCCTGACATTGATTTTTCTGAAATCTTTGCATTCCACACTAGTAGTTGACAGTATCTGCACAACTCTGACTTCCTCAGGCTTCTGAACTCTGGTGCTCAATAGTTCATTAAGATTTTCAAACACTTGCCATATTAAGCCATTGTGACAATGAAAAGGCTCAATGCTCTGATCTTTCATTAAGATTGCCATGAAAAAGTTTCAAATCCACTTTGAGGAGCTGGTAAAAAGCAGTTCAGGTTAATAATGGCCAGGAGATCTCATTCTTTGGGGCTTACTTGTTATTATTTACTCTCCTGTCAACATGGATTATATTTAATCCTTGGAGACAATTTGGAACTCTTACATTTTTAAACACATCTTGCCCCCCAACATGAATTCATGAGTGCTCGTTTGTGTCCCTACAGATACTGGAACCAACACATATGCTGCAATAAATGTGACTTGAGAACATACCACAGGAAGACAGAAGCACTTTGTTTTCTTCAGGAGATCTTTGTCTCAGTGCTGTGAATACCTGACAGCTTTTTATTTTCTGTGAGGCTTGAAGCCTCTTATCAGAGCAAACAGAGTCCTGCTCATTTATAAAGGGGGTCTGGAATTCTTTAATGGGTGCCAATACTGGCTATCACACTTTGGATTTGTTTTCTGCGTGCACAGTAATGCACTTGTATTTTGCTTAACTTCTGTATAATTCAATATTTCTTTCTTTCCCTCACTGTGTCCTAAAATAACACTTTTTATTCCCAATTCCTAACCGTCATTCTGGGGAAAAATGTGTATAGAAAATTATTATGTTGGAAAGATGTATTTAAACGGTTGACAAACATGTACAATTTTAAAATAGTAAGAGTAAAAGCAAAGTACTGTGGCTTTTGGACGGAAGAAATTTTCCCTCCAAAAATCCCATTTCATATACACAGTAATTTCCCCAAAGAAATAATGCTGTTCTTGTTTATGGAATAGGATGGATCTCTTCTGAACACTGGCACGAAAATTAAGATTAACTGACACGAAGCATAATTTAACTTGAGTTCTCTTGATTAGGCATCCATTGGCAGTTTCTCTTGAACTATGAGGAATAACAATTATCTTCAGATGGAAATATGAAATCTAAATTACAGCTGCTAAACCTAAGAACAGCAAAGAGAAGATTCGATTATCATAAGATATATTCAAATTACATACATGGCACCTTTAATTTAAGCAAGTGGGCTCATTAGGAATGGCAGAAATGTGGATAGATTATGAAGTTAAGTATTTCTTTATATTTCTCAAACTTGATCATGAGCAACACAAGACTGTATCTTGTTTTTTCTCAAGCTTTATATACATAAAATCTTAAACAGCTTCGCAGCTGTTTATGCACCTCTCCCATAGGTACGACTTACTTCTCATCACACTGGTGTTATTTTCCATCCTAACTCTTCCAACAATCACTCACTCATCTCGGGGAGAGGAGACCAGGAACTGTGCTTCACACTTCAACAGAATAACATCTGATAATACAAGCAGCTTGGCAAGTGGGCCTATAGCTATGAGAAAATGACTGGTTTTTTATTTGCAATTTGTATAGTACAGCTCACTTATAGAGTATGGATCAGTGAGAGACAGATGCCAATACATCAATACACTGATACAAAATACTTGAGACAAAACAGTCAGTCTGTTAAGTGAAACTACTTGCAAAACATCTTTTCATTAGGAAACTCTTACTCATTCTTATCCTGAGTGTAATTACTACCTGATGTCATTGTTTCCCAGTTTACTTTCCCACCTATCTGCCCTAACATGGTCAAGCTACAATTGAAAGCACTAAAAAAAACCACACTGAAACACAGGCTTGCTGGATGTTCCTGGTTTAAAGGTCTTACTCAACTGACAGAACCTAAAAGGAAAGTTTCCTAGACATATTCCCCCCTATGCAGTTTCTGTAAACTCCCCCAAAAACTCAGATCAAAGCAAATCACATTTAACTGGACAGATGTTATCTTCCAGCATACCCTGATCTAGCTCATCAAACAACCCACTCTCCCCCTTGTGAGCACACCATCTCTCTCTCTTTTATAAAGACTCAAGTTTAACTAGGTTCAGATGTACCTGTTTCATCTCAGGAGGCAGAGCTGACATTCTCAACTCTCCCAAACCTCCTGCTGCTGTGCTGCACAGCGGGATTACTTCCACAGTCATCACTAGGACAGCACAGCTGAGAAAACTTCACTTACTATAATGAACTGGCGTATCCCCCCATCATATTTCTTCTTTGTAGGAGACATTAAGCAGTGAATTACCTTGAAAAGTTATTAGTGTAGCTACATCAGGACATCATCATCCTACATTTGCTACATTTGTCTGCATGGCAGTGTCCAGCTGCAGCCTGCATTTCTACAAAAGCAGTTCCAAAAGTATGCTCTTTTCTTTGCTAAGTATATCGAAACTACCAAATGGTTAAGTGGGCACTGCGGAGAATGAGATTTGAAGTTATTTTGTCAATTAAAATTTTAATGTATCAATACTGTTAAGGTGGTACATATGATACACGTAGCAAAAAGTGAAGAAAAAGTGTTACTTACAGCCTATGTGAGATAGTAGTGAAACACTGGATGGTATTCAAACATATGTAAGTAAAACTTCAGAAGAAGAAAGAATGGAAACACTCAAGCTAGGTTTCCAAATCAGCCATTGTTTTGCTTTCTTTAGTTTCTTAATGTTCCAGCTCTATGATAAGCAACTTCACTCTATTTAATAACAACAATAAAGGTTTTTGAAAAGTATTCTCTTCATCTGCTGGAAGCTGCAATACAGAAATTACAGTTTACATATTTATTTTAAAATATGTGAAACAGAAGAGCAGTTCCCAGGATTCCCTACATCTTACTGAGAAAGGCTGTAGCCTGCCAGACTAGAGTCATGCTTCTTCACCCTTTTGCCCCATGTAAACCT
This sequence comes from Dromas ardeola, assembly GCA_013398915.1. NCBI lineage: Eukaryota > Metazoa > Chordata > Aves > Charadriiformes > Dromadidae > Dromas > Dromas ardeola. Next base: position 33,910 of record VYZM01003671.1, read on the forward strand.
TGCTTTTTTTGTTTTTTTTTTTTTAAACAACAGTACAGCTTGTTTTCTGAAGAAAATGAAATGTGCATAGGAAAATGTACATAAATGAACAACAAGTAAAAAGTGATTAAGCAGATCCAAAGCTCAGAATCAAAAGAGACAGATGGGAGTCACCCCGTGCATGTAGGATCTCTGACGAATGACCAAGCATGACTATGGGACAGAGAAAGCCACTCTGGTTTTCAGAAGTGGAAGGACCCTGCCTTCTCTCCAGCTCAGTGGGAGCTGCAGACACCAGCATCTCTTTAATGTTGAGCAGAACAATAGTGCAGAACACTGGAGAGGAGGAAAACTGTTATGTTTGTGTGCTGGTCCTGCTCTGTGAGGGTTCTCAAACTGTCTGCTTTTCTGCAGGTAACAGAACAAATTTACTTCACCATCATACTGCAAGAAAAGACTCAAGACAGTAAGTATTTTAACAGTCATGCCTAGAGCATGCAGAAAAATCACTAAAACTCCATTTCATTAATTCATCAATGGACTTCATATAAATAAAATCTAGTTCCTCAGTTTGTATTAATTGATTTAAGACTGAGCTTTTTAAGTCTTGGACTTCTTTTGTTTGGGGAGCTGCATGACACAACCCCTGTCCCAAACCACTCTTCCTGCTTAAAAATTTATTAGAGTTTTATTCTGAGATCAAGTTCTCACATTTTGAATCCAACTATGCCAGACATGCTTTGAAGATATGCCTTTAATGGGCTTTATCCCAGACATGCTTTGAAGATACGCCATTAATGGGCTTGGTGCTGCTTCCCCGTCTTCATTCTTCTAATATTAAGTGACTTAGAATTTTACCACACAAGGATGTCCTTTAACAGACAGCCATATTATTGTGCCAGTACTCCATGTTTCAGAGCATCTGTTTAAACACAGGCATTGCTCTTGGACAGTTTCTACTATCTTCCATTTATATTCAGACAATGACATTTCACTATTCCCTCATATATGGTCAACTCACATTCAGTTATAATACATCATTTCAGCAGGTCACATGGGAAATGGATTAAACCAGATAAAAACCCGTAGTAAGAATGGCAGCTGAGTGATAAAGAACCAGTATGTTCATAGTGCCTTAATTAAACCCATTTTCTGGTGCATTAAGGGGGAGGAAAGAATTTATAATATAGACTAGATTTTTTCCAAAAGCATGTAAATGATTTATGAATTCAAGTTCTAATGGAAAGCAGGTGGGACTTGCACTATAATTGGCTCCAGCTCTAGAAAAGAGAAATGTTAATTGAACACACCCTGTCAGGTAACCACAGAAAATTCTTCTTTAAAAAATACAAAATCCAGAAATGTTCGATTTTTTTCACAGAGGATAATTATAGCATGTTAAATTGCACTGTCTTAAATAGCACCCAGAAACAAATGCTGGAAGCATAAGCTATGTTAAAAACTTCTATATGATTTCAAACATTCTTGCACTGCTTCTTTTTACTGTAATAAAGCAAACATCTCAAGTAAGAATAACTTGGAAAAATGCAGCAGCACTGCAGAAATGCTCACATGCAGAGACAGAATCAAAGACAGGTTTTCAGAAGTATGTCTGAAATATAAAGGAAATATATTGAAACTCACTGTGACCAATATTTTCAAGCTTAAAATTTTTGTTTTCAGTACTCCTCAGTGCTCAGGAGCACTCAGTACTCCTGAGTGCTCAGCTTCCAGCGACTTCAAGGGTACTTCTGCCCACCTACCACTTATTTAGATGTTTGGCAACTTATCTTGTCTTTCTGTGTCCATATTTGTTATACAGTGCCCTTGCAGAATTTCACAAGAGCTAGAATGGAGAAAGGCTTCTTCTGGAAAGAGTAAAATACCGGCATTTCAAAAGAAAGAATAATAATGACCCTGTCTCCAAAAATGGACAAGCTTCCCTTTGTTTTCATCTTGCATCTTATTTTGGCTATCGTTTGGGAAGGCTATTAGTATTTAAAAGGGAAATGTGCCAGAAGCTCCTTTTAACATGGTATTTTTAAATTATTCCTGAGAGATCATGTGATTTGCCCAAGGGAAGTCACAATTTCACAGCAGGGTATTAATGCAGTTTTCCATTAAAGCAGATACATACAAACAAAGCAGGTCACAGCTTAACAAAATGAATAGTACAATTACATTTGTAACTAAAGCTTATATTATGAGTGACATTTTCTATGTGAATTTTGCAATAAACATATTCATTAATTTTCTTTTAGCAAAACCTATTCATGAAAAGCCAGTGGTGCCATCTCCTCAGATGTTTCTTTATTTAATCAAGCTGTTCTTACACCATCAACTGAATTCTTTAAATTTAGCAAACGATCCAGCAAGGTTAACTTTTAAAACTTCAGAACTTCCTCAATCTTTTAAGTCTCTGCTGCAATTGTGTGGTGGACAAACATGGCTCAGGGAAGAGGAACAGTAACACCAAACTACATATGTTCCTGAGCCTTATGAACATTAGAGAAATATCAGATATCCACATACTTACATCCCCCTCTTTTCATTGCTTTCTAAGCCTTCTGTGTATCTCAGCTCAAAGAAATGAACTTTGGGTGCATTCTTACTTTATTACAGCCTGATACATAAGACTAATCGTTGTTATCATTATCATTATTATTATTCCTGATCTAGTGGAAGGTAACCCTGCCCATGGCTGATCTTTAAGGTTCCTTCAAAGCCAAACCACTCTACGATTGTATGATTATGCTGGAAAACTTCACTGTGCTCCTCCACCACAGGCCAAGAAGAAAATTAAAAACAAGAAATCACTTGTCAGTACCTTTAAAACAGCTAAAGCTGGAAACTCAGAATTCATCTTAAAAAAGCTATGAAAATCTTAACTGGATATCAGCCAATTCAAATTTCTAATCTCCTAAAATGCTGCAAGCAAAATGGTTAATTTTTAAATCCCAAACAAATTTGGATTATTCCCTCTAATCACCATTAAATCATATGAGAGATAGTGAAAAACTATTTTGTTTTAATCATTATTAGCAAAAACATGTGAGAAACATTATCTTTTAATCTCCACATAACTGAAATATTAAGACTATCAGCAATGATTTTTCTAAACCTGTCAAAAATCATGAGTCTTCCCAGCTTTAAATATGCTGGCAATAGGGAAGCTGCAGCCAACGTCACCACTATTATAAAATGTTTCAATGTTTATCTGACTGCTAGCAAGGTTTTTCCAGTGAGTACAAGCTCATCAGAAAAAAAAAAAAAATCAATAAAACCAAAACCTAAATTAGACTAAATTAGCACACATTGAAGTCATCCTACACACGATTCCAATTTTAATCTCATTCTACCTAGTTGATCTTAAAAAAGACACAGCATGCTTTCATTTTTCATCCCAGCAGAATCAACTATCTTTACCAGTCAGCATCTTAAGAAACCAATACCCACATAAGACCAAGTCTAAAAAAAACCCCAAACCCACCCATAAGATAAAAGGTAAAATACCTTTTCTTTGTCACTACCATCCCATATCAACTAAGATGACTATCCACAATATCTAACGTTAAGCTATCCAAGATATAGCAGGGTGTTTCAGTAGTGTTTCAGAGAATATGATAGCTAAAACCTGGCAAAAGGTGGGAATAAATATTTACAAACATTCTTGTGAATTTTATTTTGGCTCAGCCACCTTTATCAAAGCATAATATTATTTACACAGTAAAAGCAAGTTCCTATCTGTAAACAAAAACTAATGATCAGGGCAATAATGTATGCTGAGGACAAATAACTTTTGTCTAAGGTGGAAACAAATGTAACATAAACATTAGAACATCTAGTCAGTGAAAAACCAGGAATAATGTCACACGGCCTATCACATAGTTTGAACTGATCCTCCCAACATAATGTAACAACTATAATGATGCATAAGCAAATACAGTATTTACCTAAAACTTTCAAGAAAAGCTTGAATAAAATATGAGGTAAAATAAACCTCTCTATAAAGAAACTATAAACTGTAAATGGAAACAGCTGAAAGCTCACAAAGTAAAAAGTTCATTTACGCTACATTTTAAATTAAAAAATGCATAGACCAAGGCTAACTCAGTGTAAATGCACACCAGGCAAACACAGTGCACCAAGTTCTTAAGATGGTCAAGATCAGATAACATAGAGATGTTCTGTCACTAAGCTAAACATGCCTTAGTACAGTACAGAGCCTGACAGAGAGACAGGAACAGGAGAGTCACAACTCAGAGGTACTGTTCTGTAAAACAAGAAACCTGAACTACCTCATTCAAGTGAAAGGTGCATTTTCCACTACTGGGTACCAAAAAAAAACCAAAAAGCACCGAACAAGTGTACTTCCTGTGTTGAAAGATTAAGATAGCTCTTACCCTCCATGGTCTTCCCCCTGGTTTTATTACCACTAGCAATGCTTTAAGTTCCAGAGGGAACAAATTCACAAATGAGCTATCCTTCCCTTGCTGCCTGGGTGAGGTTGTATAGGACCTTCCCAAAGGGCAAATGTGGATTTCTACCAGGAGAGCCTTTCAACATTTGTGCTTGGCTGGGATCATCCACCGGAAGAACGGACTGGGGGAGAGATACGTTACCCTTGAATCAAATAAAAGGAGGGAAGACTACCTGGAGAAAATTATTTTAGAAACTGCAGAAGGATTCAGAATGCTGCAAAAGCATATACACAGAATAAGGAGAAACAAATTGAAACAAGGCAGCTACACACTTCATGAGGACTTGCATTATTTTGTAACCATTACTTTGCACCATTCGCTCGCATTAATCAAGAACAGCTTTGACACAAACACCTCCCTAAAGTATGAAAATAGTGAAAATAATTATATTAGTTCTGAGCATTTTCAGAGGAAGTCTTGTTGGAGTAAAGGTCAAATAATAATTATAACAATATTCTAAAACAAGAAAAACTTAAAGGCCTATGAAAATGTGAAAAATTTCACCAACACATTATTGTATTTCATAAGAATTTTCACAAAATAAATACTACAATTTCCAGTCCTCAGAAATGAAGAATGGATGTTACGATTTTCACATAAAGAAATTTAAACAAGTGTATTTTCTAGATCTTCACACACGGTGAGAAGAAAGGAAGAATTGCTACACACCCAAAGTAGGTAAGTACTATTATCCCCTATAAAAATAATTGTCAGAATTTGCTCTTATTAATGTTCAGTTTTCTCTATCCACAGGACCTCTGCTTGGCAAATGCAGATACAGTGTATACCATCATCACCACACCCAGTGAAGAACGGAGACCTAGAACAGTTAGAACTATTTCTCCATGTCTGCACCATAAGCCTGTGGCAGCCCCCAAAATAATGTAAAAGCACCTGCACAACTTTGTGTGTGTGTGTGTGTGTGTGTGTGTGTATGTCTACCATCTTGGAGCGATTCCAGTTACCAACCAGGCACTGCAAACCACTGGACTCGAGACTTCCCTTGAACTCCTTCAATACAGTTACAAGCCTCGCTGGAGTTAGTAGGGCCTTGCCATAGTGCAGCACCAAGAGCCACGCTTCCATTATCAACTCACTAGTTTCTCTCACTCTTGCTACACTGGGCATCCTTCATCTTCAGATATAGCACTTCATATTTGCTGTTTGTTGCTTCCTTTTGGATAGGAAGGGAATATATTTAACTGGTCAACGAACCAGAAATCTTTTTTTCATTTTAACATGGCATTCCCTGGCGTTCTCTCACTGAATGAGAGAGAATAATAACACACTTCTGGAACAGGCTTGGTGCTTCAGCCAGATTCTCTCTTTTCACTTCCGCCTGAGTCACCCTCTGATCCCCCAGGCTTCTCCACAGCTGGGTGTCAGATTATTTTGGCTGGGAGTTGTACTTGCACAGTTGGTACCACCTGCTGTAAATTCTTCAGTCCTTGTTATCTCTGCAGCAGCTCTTGGCCTTTCAAAAGCTAATTCAGTGAAGAAAGAGGAAGGGACAGTTTGTGCTTGATGTTTAAACTGCAAATTTGTTTTCCAGAAACTCTTCAGATTGATAGTTTTGATTACATTTTAAGAACTCATAGCGTGACACAATGAACTATCAACTCCTGCTGCTGCTGCTGCTGTCATTTAAAGAAGGCCAAATTCTAGACTGTTAAGTTGGATGATCAGTGGTATAAATCCAATGTAATGCCAAAGACTGCAATGGAATTACTCTACCTGCCAGTGACAGAGGTTGTATAAATAAGAGAATAAAAGTTCACTGTACCTCTTCATATAGATAAAAAGCAAGCTATTAGGCACAAGGCAGACTCTAGTATTTTTCTGTTTATCCCACCACTCAGAACAGTCAGCAGTTTTAGAAACACGTGTTTTTAGTACTGAGGATGCCATCAGTCAAGTAACGGGGGAGGTAACAAGAGATAGTAGCTGCAGTGGTTACAGAAACAGCTGAATTTATACTCTTGTATTTAAACAAGACTTACTTAAACTCACTGTAGCTGCAAGACCTGAACATTCCCTAAGAATGAACTGATTTATCATCAACAAGCACATTCCGATCGCTGCGGTCAGGAGATAGGGGTATGGACCCAAACCAGTCTGAGAGACGCTGATATACATTACAGTTAAAAGAAAATCTGAATTTGAGACAAGAGCCAAATTTCACAAGTCAAACCCACTGCTAATCCAAAAATAGATCTGAACAGGTCAAATTTAAAGAAAGTTCTACACTCACTTTGCCGTACAGGTAAGCGAATTTTTATTGCTGTGTGGTCTTTTTACAGGGTAGTCATTGAACAAAGAGAAGAAAGCTAATTATGTTTTGGGTATCTTTAACCTGCAAGAAAAAATGGCAATGTTGTGCTACTATGAGAAAACTGACTATTTGTTTTCTGCCTTTCCTTTCCCTTGCCCTCCTCCCTGTCCAAGATGAAAGCTTAATCCAAAGCACCGAGACGTGGAGTAGGGGGAGGAAAGTATTTTTAGGTTATATGTATTTTGCCTTTCCTCTCCTGAATGTAAACAACAACAGTTCACATTTGTTCTCAGTCATGAGTAAGAATAAACTGGGACTTCATAATAAAATAACCTGGCATTTAACAGGCACTATCTGATCTCCCCAAAAGATACAGAAAGATGTAATGCCTCAGAACCTCTTAAATGGCAAACAGGTAGGATGGAAATGGCAAACAGAAGGAAAGCAAATACTTCATGATTTTTTTAAACACAATTATGTATTCAAAGATCAGAAAGTAGCAGTAGTCATATATACCTACAGTACGATGCATACATAGTGCCTGGTTAATGTGTATTTTAATATTCATGCCTTATCAAATATGCAAATACAAATTCTCAGAGAAAACACACATCATATGGTTTAAGCCAGCCACGTGTTACCAAGATAATCTTGAAAATCTACTTCTGCACTTTAAATTACGAAATCTTCAAAACTTTTCCTTATTGTCTGCAAAATAAGCATCTTTTTCCTTCTCATCTCTCAGTTTTATCTGTATTTAGAGATGCCCTAGTTCAAAATCTTTAGCTGCCTAAATAGGTGGGGTCTTTAAAACTTCTTAAGGAATTTAATAGGCCTGGAAATTCTTAGTAGGCTACTAAAACCCCCTATAAATCCTGGCAAATTCCCAGACTGCCCATTCTCACAGGGATACATGGCCTAATTACAAATCCATTAAACACTGTGAGTTCAAGGGTCTGCTTTAACCCTGATATTATTTGATCTGCCTTACACTAATAGCTTCAGTGAAACAGAGAAGAGTAAAAAAGGACAAAGCCAATAGGAAAATAAATTGAAAACAGGGTCAGAGAGTAGGCAAACTAAAAACATGAGAAAAGTAAACGGCAAGCGAAAAAGACTAAGCAGTAAGGAAAAGAACACTCTGAGATAAAAGGGAAGACTTTAAGTTAAAGGGGAAAAAAGAATACTGCTTGCATTGTATAAGCTATCTCTCAGCCAAGTTTAAGTAAATAAAGATGTTGACGTCACGCCACTTCACTAGGTAAAGGTACGGCACCAGCTCTGTCTCTGCTGTTCAGCTGGGGCCACAGCCAGTGGCTGCAAGTGAGTAGGTATCACTGTAGAACTCCACGCGGCAGAGATGTGATGGTCACACCTTTTAAGCTGAATGTACAGCAGGTATTTGCTTTTATTATACGTGCTTAATTTAATGTATGCTCAGACATCTCCAACTGTGCTTTATGCAACTAAATATCACACACAAGCACCTAGCTAAATGGCCTGATTTCTCAGGCCAGAAATTTGTCCTAGGTCTTGATATTGTTGTTAAAGTTACTAGAAGCTTTGCCACAAGCTCAAGTGAAGGCAGAACAAGTCCTCACTGTGACCATCAATAGGGATTTATTTTCTCATTTTCAGATTCACACATACAGAAGCTTTGCCCTTTCATATTTCAAGGTAGAAAAACTAATGTAAACGATTAGGAAAAACTATTATTTTTCTCTCCCAGATCTACTGTTTGATAGGATCTAAGAAGGGTGGTTTGGAACAGGACAACTCTCACTGTATTCGGACAGTCCAGAGTCATGGGCTTTTTTCTCCCCATTTTCTATACAGTACTCACGTTATGCAAACCTTGTACTTTGTCATTCCAGATTAAGAAAAGACCAAAAAGATATTTAAGTCATGGACTTTGTTCAAATTATCTCATTGTCCAGGGATGTGGAGCCAGCTAATCTGTGACATTGAAACAGAACTTATTTTTCTTGCAGACTACTTGCTTATGTCATTTGGTTGGCGAAAAGAAACACTGATCTAGGGTGCAAGCAGCAAAAAAGAACAGAAAAATGTGACTATTGATTTGTCACTATGCCAGGCAAGGTGGCATTACTTACTGTTTTGTTAAGTTGTGGCTGATAGTTTTCCAGTGACCTAGACATTACTCAGGAGTATTTTTAATCTGTCATCCTGAATTTAGACGTTTCTTTCCTCTCATTTTGAATACCTTCCAGCCTTAATAATCTTCTTGATTGTAACTGTACTCAACACTCACAGCAAACATGGCCTTTAGTGTTTAGCATGTTTATTAGGCTTGCAGTATGTCAATGGTTCGTTGTTTTAACAGAATATGACAATGAAAAGAATCACACCCTTCGGCATGTTATAACCTGATTAGTGGCTGTACCAGTCTTGACATTTTTCCAGCCTACTGAGAAAACACATACTTTAGGATCTGTTCTTCAAAGTTCCTCACTGCTATGCTCTACTATCTATATTTAGTTAAGAAATAATTTGTTTGATATTCTGAACAATAATTCAAAGTGTTGTTGGACAGGATACTTAGATTTGTGCATGTGAGGTAAAGATCTAGAAGAGAGGCATATAAATAAAAAAAGGTCTAATCACTTTAATACACTGAAATAATTAATATTTTTTCTTTCACTTCTTTGCTGTACATTTAATTTTCACACTAAGATACCTAGGAGAAGATACGGACCATATCTTTGGTTAAGTATTGATGACATTCATTATGAGCCTCTAGAGAAGGCAATGAGGCCCATGTTTCTCAAAGGTATTGCGACTCTATGAACTCAGCAACAGCTGTGAAGACTACTGAAATATCTGGTCTCCAAATGCATCCAGAAAACTATCACACTAGAAGAAAAGTGGACATTGAAGAGGCAACTCATGAGAGCTCTTCTGAGTGCAAGTTGGCACAGTCAGTTCTGAAAGAGCATTTACGCGGTATGGCACAGCACTCATCAGCTTCTCAGGCATGCTATATTCAAGCATCCACATTAGAAGAGCTCACTTAAGACTTCACACAGTATCACTCAAAATTTCTAACACCAAGTACAATGCTAATTATTTCCCAGTAACTTCAGACCAGTCCCAGAATCTGTTCTGTTACTATGAAAAACATTACTCCATCTTTCTCAAGTACCGTGGGTAAGTTTTCTTCAACTATCTGCAAATTTAACTACAGCTTTGTACCTTGGTTCTGAAACAGAACAGCTTCAGCCAGTGCCAAGCCAGTACTTGGGTGAGTTATTCTGTGACCACAGTTAACACAACAGGGACATTCCAGCAGGCACATACCTTTGTGAAGCGGTATCAGGGCTTGGAGAGAGGACTTTGGATGGACAGCAATACTTGCAGAACTTCCATGCAAGTCATGCCACCTTCCTGGTACCACGGCTGAAGCCTGTCTCACTGTCCAGGGAAAGTGAGGCATATTTTTCCTAGAGCAAGTTGCCTGTGCCATCTGGAGGCTGCTCCAGATCCAGAGCTAGGTGGCAAGGCATTTGACAAATCAGGTGATAGTACATAGCTACTTGAATTTTGTCATCTCTTTCTCCATTCCTTTCCTGCTTCCTCTCTGATAACTAAGTCTCCGGGTGCTCTTTAATGGAATGATCATCTCAGAGACACTTTTTCCATAGAAGTTCAGCAAAGCATGACTTTTAATCTACACTTCCACCTTACAAACGAGCCTGCGTTCAAAGTCCATCTAAGAAAAGGCATGTGTGCATCAACAGCAGCATAAGTTTCACTATCATACAAATAAAAATACTGGGTATACATAATTAAAGGAAAACCAACCAAACAAAACCAATTAGTCCTTCACAGCCATTTCTTTGCAATAAAGATGTCATGGCATGAAATCTATGAAAAACAGCAGACAGATCAGTACAAAACATTCTCTCATTATTTGTTAATCTCCTTTGAATTTGGCTTATAGTTTATTTTGTGCTTCAAGATGCCTCTTAGACACTGTGAAAAGGCAGTTTGCAAGCAAACAGTGGAGGTCATCTCCTTATGATTTTTTTCTGCTGGAATTTTTTTCCACTAAATTAAAAGGTTTTTTCTTTCATTACTTCTAGAAAAGCTTTTATGGATTAATATGCATTTTGTCAATCTTAAATGAAGAAAAGACAAAAAAAACCAGAACTATTCTCTCAGCAACTGCAGAAATAAATTGCTTTTATTCATCAAGCATTACTTTCGGTCTATATTTCCTTAGCTCCAAATACAGCTCCTCCTCAGGAAAAGGTCCTCTAGGATGTTTTCACCATCCTTAGTTCTGTAGATATTTTTGATACTCCACTGAACCTTTCAATGCACCTTTACGGCAAACAACAAAAAGACTAAATATTCTGATACCTTGTGATGAAAAGAAAGGAAAGATTATTCTATTGTTGAAAAAATGAGTGATGTTAATCTCATTATTTTACAAAGAAAAGACAAGACAGAATAAGGCTGCAATTCTGTTTTCCTTAGGGCTGACACAGCCAGGAGTAGCTTCAGAACACTTTTTACTCTGTAATGGTATATCTTTCCAGTTGATAGCAAACCCCCTCCCCCTCCAGCTGCCACGTTCCAAATGATATATTCTGCCATATTCTCTACTTTCTTTAAATACCAATATTCAAAGTATCCCACAAGCATATTTGCCACAGAACTCTGGGCTACTCTGATACTCTCAGAATATGCTGTGATCGTAACACCTGGACAAGAGCCAGGCTTTTGATTTGCTGCTGCTAGTCCACTCTGTATTTTGGATATTTTTATTTTCAATGATATTGCTGTTACATTTTTCCTGCTATCAATTAAACCACCAATTAATATCCTTACTAGATGCCATTTTTGTAAACTGTATCGTGCACTTCACTAAATAATGGAATGCAGTAAGAATTTTGATGGTTTTAAGTAAAAAGTTGAATGAGGTTGCATGTTGCGAATTTAAAGTTGCCAAAGCCTGCTGCTACCATGACCTCCAGAAAACATCTAGCTTCTATCTTAATTTTCTGCACTATTAATACTGACAATTGAAATTTGTGATGGCTGATCATTGCATATCACATAGTATCTGTTCTATCCTCGCTCACATGATGGAGAAGTCAGAAACGTAAAATAAAAGAGCAGCAGGAGAAGCGCTCTTGAAGATACAGGGCCAGTTTTACTCCTTGCATTAGTGTTTCTACCAACACTGGTGCCTATGCAACACTATGAGTGTGACTATACAACACACTCAGTTTGAACCTTGGATGACTCCAAAATAGCACTCTCTTTTGTATTTCAGCAGAAGTAATTACTTCCACAAATCTGCTCGAATTCATGTATTCTCTGTCAACAACAGGACAGGCCCTTTCACAAGCTTACTCCATGGCTTCCAGTCTGAAGTCCTCTCCAGCTCTGAGTAAAGAAGGTCAAATAACAATTCCTGGACAGCTGAGTCATCTGTAAACTATGAAATGGATCCACAAACCTGTGTGCCTTTATTTGCTGGTAACTTTAATTATCTTGTACAGACACACCAGGCATTATGATTGAGTTTCAAACAGTGCGGCAGTCCACTGTATTATAAGCCTTAACCTCATTATTTAGTAGAATCTAGCTGCTATCATTTAGCCAGGGGAAATACTGACCAAGTACATGCTTTACAAGTTCCTAATTCAAGTTCCCATGTATCTCCCTGCCCATGGCTCACTCTTTGGTCAGTAAATGCTACTGACTCTCTGGCATTTCCTGTGAAAAAGCAACCCCAAAACACATCCCACGTTATCATCTGACAGGCACCACACAGGCCCCTTTGCCGGCATAACGCTCCACTTCCCAACCACAAGGTTGTTTGGCAATGTCAAGCTCTGCAATGAAGGCAAATAGGAAATTACTAGCCCCAAGGCCTAAGAATAATAAAGATGACGACAATGCTAACAGAACACAAGCAAAGTTTACGCTTTCGAGATGATGTAAGCAGCAAACTTCTCTGAAAAAAAAAATACATACATTCAAATGTGACCTGTGTTGTCAGGAAAAAGCACAAATGGAGAAGTATGGCTGATAGTTGGTGGCTGCCCCATCCCCGGAGGTGTTCAAGGCCAGGCTGGATGGGGCTTTGAGCAGCCTGGTCTGGTGGGAGGTGTCCCTGCCCAGGGCAGGGGGGTGGAACTGGATGGTCTTTAAGGTCCCTTCCAACCCGAACCATTCTGTGATTCTATGGTCTTGCTAACACAGCCATGCCGCAATGACCACTAACAATGACTACTTAGGCACCACCCGTCATAGCCCTACAGGAGCTCACACGAAGGGCTCCCTGAGGCGGTGCAGGGCTCTGGCTGTGCCCATGCCGGTCCAAGGCCTTGCCGGGCCGCCGTTCAGCTGAAGGATGAGCCACTGGCCGCCACCCCCTCAACCGGAGCCCCAAGTCACACCAGAAGAGGGGCAGCCCTCCAGAACGGCACAATTCACAACCAGCACAACAATTACCGTGTTCGCTGCGGCAGCACGGCTCCCCCCTTGGCTGCCCAAAGCCCGCCTCAGCCGCCGCCTCAGCCGCCGCCTCAGCTGCCGCACCCTCCCCCCGCGACGGCGCCCCCCG
>VYZM01003671.1:52786-93649 GCA_013398915.1 Dromas ardeola
AAAAAAAAGCTTCTCGTGACGTGCTACATTTTCTGTAGAGACTACACTGAGAACCACGTAAGCCACGAGTCGATTTTTAACATACACAACCCAAAAATAAAAGCTAATGCATTGACTCCCTGTGCTACCTAGACCAGGATCAGTCAAAATAATTTCAGCTGTCTGTTGTATCTAAGCTTTAGTAGGCAGAGGGGATCACAGAAGCATTAAGAGAAAAGAAGAAAACCGTTTACCTAGGCTTATATCTGCTTAAATTATTCTTCTATTTTTGCTGTGCTTGCAATTAGCACATAAAGAAGCCTTTACCTGGAGATCGTTAATGCAGGTGGGATAAGTTCTCTAAATAACTAGAAGTCAAAATTAGTCAGTGGTATGCCTTTAAACATGAGGAACACTTCTGCAGGAACAGAAAGATTAGCTCACTTGGAAAAACTTAGCTGACTGTAAGGAACATATTTGCACATGAAAGGTACAGTGTTTCTTGCTGCTCTAACGAACAGTGTTTTCAGTGCTCTAAAGACACCATAAGAGTCAGAAGATAAAAATCATTTCTTAAATTAGGTTACAAGTATTCAGAGGATTCTGAGGACTGGTCAGTATTTAGTCAATATAAGTAACATCTTTTGCTGCTTAATATGACTGGAAGTGAAAAGGGTACAATGGTTAATTTGCTTTTTTATTACCTATGAATTTATTGCTTACAGTTAATGCAGTGCAAATTTCCCTGCATAGCTCTTTCTTTTACATGGTTCTATGGGATTTCAGTCTTGTGTCTCAAGCTACTTGCTGATTTGACCAATAACCTGCTCTTAGGAGAAAAATAGCAGCTCATGAGAAACGTGAAAGCAGTTGTAATGGTCCCTATAGGTTTAGAAAGACAGAGGCTGGGCAGACCTTGCAGGGTCCCAGACCAGTGATTCTGGCACTGCCAATCACTTCATGTATCTTGATGTCCAGGGAACAGTGGTAAAAGGCGAGATGAGACACTGAAATAAAATGCTCTCTCATTCATTTAGAGAAACAGTGTTAATGATAGTATCCAAGGTTCCACTGAGACAGGTATTGTGTAAACACATGGAACACAAAATCTCTGTTTACTTGGGTCCATAATATCGAGTTATTTGACATCTTTATTTTATTCATTAACATACACACTTTGGTGATGTGTTTTTGCAGTGGAGGAACTAGCATTCCAGGTGAGGTAGACATCAAAGAGAGGAAGAGATTACTGGGAACTAGGGAACAGAAATCAGGCAGAAACAGAAGGTCCAGAGGAAAAGCAAAGACTGGATATCTGAAAGACTGTAGCAGCTTGAGGAGACAAAGATTAATATAAGCCAGCAATACAGTTAAACCAGTTTAAAGTAATGAAGTTAAAGTCTTAGGCTTGAGTGGATGCGGAAACCGAGGAGGGTTCCCTTAGTGCTGTTACACCGACTTACAGAGAGTGGGGAAAAAAGGGTATGATGAACACAAGAGGACTTGAATGGCCTGACCTGCACCACTGGTTGACCTTCTTGTGAGTGGTCTGGTGAGTGTAGGTGTTTCTCTTATTTATCCCCATGGAACTCTCATATGTTGCCCCATTGAGTGGAAAGGGTGTGTACTCTATCTGTGGATGTAAAGATCCCCAGGAAATGCTGTGAATAGAAACTGTTGAGTTTTCATTGTGGAATACTGAGAAATACATTGCTATGTATGTATAGAAATTTGAATCTCTGTCAGCAGCGTAAAGTCTGGCCCTGAATAAGTGGGAGCAGATGAAGAGAGAGCAAAGAACTGTATAACAGCAGTACTGCAAAAGGTGGCAAGTTACTCCTAAAGAGTGACAGAAATACAATCTTAAATCTATTGCATACACATTCCATGAGTGAGTGTGAGTCCATTCACACTCCTGCCAGTTTTGCATGTATGTGTTGTAGTTACTCCTAATTTACAGTGTTCTAACCTCAAAAGAGAGGACTTAGTTGCACTTCTTTAAAAATTACTGTGAAGACTCACTATCTTCAGTGTGAATTTGACAGGCTCGCAGCAGAGCCTGAACTTTTTTTTTCTATTTTTAGAGACAGCTGTAAAGCTCTAGTCAAGAATTGCTTACATAATATTTTAAAAAATGACAGCAAAGCACAATGGCATATTTTGACCTTTGGCATTAGATAAGTAATTGGCAGATTAAGTTAATTTTTATTCAAGCAGGGAGGCTTGCTTTTTGCTTGCTTGTGAACTCCTGTACCATCATACAAGATTAAACCACTCGAGTACATTTTAAAAATAGGCTTTGCTTTATTAGCCTCCCTTTTCTATTTGGTGGCCTCTTCATGTGAAGGAAGACCACTCTTCTGTTCTCCACAAATGACAAGTAGCAGCTCGTGGTACGTACGTGTGTGTGTGTGTGTGTGTGTGTGTATGCATGTGTGCCTGCACATGAGAGAAGAAGAGACTTTTTAATTTCATGACTGACATTCTAGTAGTGTTACAAATAATTTGAAAACTCACTCAGAAAACAACTTTGTTACTGTGCAGTTGAGGAGCCACTTTCAAGACCTATGGCTTAGTGTAAGTCCTCCAGTAAATCTTCCCTTTTCCTTTTCAGACGCTGGGTTATGGGCAAGTCAGAAAGCCAGATGGATATAACTGAAATGAATACTCCAAAACCAAAGAAGAAGCTGCGATGGAGTGGCCTGGAAATAGGGCTAACTGTTGTAGTGATTCTGTTAGCTATTGTAGCGATCACAATGATAGTTCTGTATGCAACATATGACGGTGAGTGCACTTAAACTGTCTTTGAATGTACAAACACATATGAATATAAAAGTATTTTAAGAAACTACAAAAAAAGCTTCAATAAATAGAATCCAGTTGTTAGTATATAGTAAAAAAAACCCTGAAGTTGCATTATATTAAAATGTTGTATTAGAAAAGGCTGTTGCATAATATATATAGCTGCACTACATAAAACATTAAGAAAATAAAATAATGAGGTCAGCTCAGAATTATTTGCCCAATAATAGAAAATTGTACCTTACCCAGTGTATAAAATTAGATGGTTAATAACTTCTACATCATAACCATATTTTATATGTATGTCACTAGACAGTATGACACAATTATCTGAATTGTAAAGCTGCATCCACACTTATTATTGCTGGACACTGAGACAAAACTGCTTTTTTCAAACAGAGACTCTATAAATTAATTTGTTCATGCAAAGTTGTGGTAAACTCAAAACATCTCCTGCTCTGACTTAGCAATACTTCTGTTTGTAATTAATGCTTCAGTAAGCAAAAAACTCTACAAAATACAACACTGCTAAAGAAAACCAAACTGCAGTGCTTCCTCCATATTCCTGCACATATATGAAAATCCTATTTTTTGCTTTTACAGGCTGCTGCAGCAAGGACTCTTAGTGAATGTAGTCATGCTAAGAGGTTTTGTGATTCAGCAGCCATACCAAAATATTTGAAAGTAATTCCATTCAGGGGTAAATACCCTGATAATTTTTGGAAAAGGTAATACAGAGAAGCTAAAATTACCATTTGGGGACAAACTAGAATGTTTCCTTACACTGGAAATGAAATGCTTTGTTTCACTTTAAGGTACTTTTTGTTTATACTTTTCTTTATAGTCTGGTTCAATTGTGGAATGGAAAAATGCCATTCTGAAATGAAAAATAAAAAATGTTTTATTTCTGAAGTCTCACAAGGAAACATTTTCATGTTCCTGAACCTTGTATTTTGTTTAGAAGACTTCAGAGTAAATGTCTCAGAACTTTCAATTAATTCCTCCAAAATCTTTTTGTCATTGAAGGGTATTGCTAAATTCAAACTGACTTTGCAACTGCCTTCAGTCCTTCTGCTATTTTTCTCTAAATTTCTTCTTTAATATAACAATTATATTTTGCCCACCTCTAATTGATTGATGGAACATTTTCCTCTGATGACTAAAAAGTTCATGATGAGTGACTAGTACAGAATGACCCCAAAGGGATGAAGATGATGGTATTTTTTAAAGCCTGATCCTATAAATATTCACTTACTGAGTGTAAGGTGTCCATTCATCTTTATCTTACTGTACACTGCAATTAAATGCAATTCTAAAGTGACCGTAAATGAAAATAATATTTACAGTAGGTTTTGTTATATTGACATTCAGTAAAGAATTAAGAATATGATTGTATCCTCTTTTAGATGGGATTTGCAAGACATCAGACTGTATAAAATCAGGTAAGAATCAAAATACATACCTTTTACATTAATTTGTATATTTTTAAACAAGATTACCACTGTGCAATGTTCCCATCTAACTGCAGACAAGTATGGGACATTGAGGTATGGGATCTGCTAACCTAAATAATTTTCTTATCATATTTCTTCTACAAATGTAAAATCTTGTGATATGATAATGTCAGATCTTACAAAGTCATCAGGGTCTGGCTAGTTTAAGACTTAGAAACAGACTCTCCAAAGAATGCCTCCAGCTTCAGAAAATGCTCTAAGTCAATCAAAAGATGGCTCTTCCCCACGCCCACCTCCAAGTCAGAATTCAAGCAGAGGCTGTGTCTCTGAAGAAGGTACATAAAAAGAAAGTCTTGACCATTGGTAGCCATTAAAGATGCCATTCTACTGGTTGAGGAAAAAAATCCAGATTTTATAGTCTGACAAGCTAACTTCATTCTTCAGTAAAAACTGCATTAAAAATTCTTAGTTTACAGCCTGGTCTGAACTCTACTAGAAGGCTACTAAAATGCATCAGAGAAATACTATATATTCTCCTGTAGTATGTATCCTCCCGTCTCCCTCACCTATAGTTCTCTTATCCTTTCTGGTTTCTCCTCCAGATCAATTAATGCTGGTTTCCTTTCTTTGCCTAATCTACTTCTAAATGTCCTCATTCTCTTTATAACAGTTCCTCCACCTTATTACTGCAGATTGATCCTAGGCTCAGAAGCAGCCATTCTCTCTCTCATTCCTCAAAAGAAAGGAGCATTTGCTGGCTGCACCAACATATATTTCAAAGGGGCTCTATGCTAGCTCTGCCCTGCTTTCTCCCTTCCTGCCATTTTCCATGGTCAAACAGATGACAGTTTTTCATGCCTTTGCAGCAGTCTTCTCCAAGTCAGGAGGAGGGTCCTACATTGCCAGTGTATCATCACCTTGTTATATCTGTACACCCCTATAACAGGTCTCTCTTGATTATGTGTTTTTCTGGGAAGTTTCTGAAGATGGAACCCCTGAAACTACCCTCTTGGTGTTACTTTCTGGCAGGCATTCCTGTTTTGCTTTCTCCGCCCCTGTAGAATAACGTGTCCACACAGTTCACAAAGGCTGTGGCCCAGTCACAGAGGGTGGCAAGAAATCTAAAACGAAAGGTCAGAACATGGTTCGTTTCGCAGCACCCACACTGTGACCTCTCAGCTTACGAAGCAATCATTTTGCATTTTGTTCAACCTTGGTAACCTCCCATTGAAAAGCATCATAAACATTCTAATAGCTATGTGTTATCTTCATGTCAAGTGGAACTCATAACTTCTACGTAGATTCTGTACATCATGACTGGCCCCTCTAGAAGTTAAGAGAAAAGACAGCCCTAGGAGAAACCAGAGACCCGGTATGTCAATAGGAGACACAGGAAAGGTGGTGGGGAGTCATAAAGGATTTGACAGTGAACAATGCAAGAAAAATCTATGTGCTTGCAAGCTAAAGTATATGTAATTTAAGTACAGTTGCTAAGGAATCTGAGGTGCACAGCACCCTATAGGAGGCTTCCAAAAGGTTTTGATTCATAGGCCCCATTTAGACTTACAAACATGCCAGAAACAGTGTAGAAAGGTGACTGTATTTGTTTCTTTACTTCCATGGGAATACTCGGTTTAGGTCTCATTTTAGACAGTAGCCAAAGTTAGATAGGGTAGTTGCCCCCACACCTCAGTCCTGCTGGAGTCATCCATTGGTGAAGCTCCAAGGCAGTCCATTGTCTCAATAACTGCATATTGTCATGAGCATGGTCTAAGTATCTTACGGGATTTATTTCAGGTGGTCATCACCGTCTTTTAGTTACACTTCCAAGGTGGTTTTCTGCCACCATGAAAGCTCATGTTGTGGTTTGAAAAATTACCAGATTAGTTATCTGCTTGTTTTTTCTAATCTCTGATGGTGCTCATTTTCAGCTAAATATTTATGCATATCTGTTAAAAAGAAGTTAAGATAGACTACGTAATGATGGATGAACTCAAAAAGGAAAAGCAGTAAAAAGTTTAGAGAAATAATGCATAATGTAAACTGAAGATCTAGCAAAAAGTGGCTAAATGAATTAAGCAGAATAGTTCTACTTTTTTATGCTTTGGTTAGAAGATTTAGCAGCATGCAAATATTTAAGGGAATAAATAAACATTCTTACTAAATGTTAGATTCTCAATACAGAAGAAAATTGGGAAAACATTACAGTAAGGACATTGAGGGGAGAAATGGCAGGCTTACAAAATCACATAACAGGGTGAAAAAGGACCATTTTTAAAAAATATAAATTTCCTCGATTCAACAGAGATAATCATGGTGAGGCACTGGTGAGGCTGCACCTCGAGTACTGTGGTTGGTTTTGGGCCCCCCCTCACTACAGGAAAGACACTAAGGTGCTGGAGCGTGTCCAGAGAAGGGCAACACAGCTGGTGAGGGGTCTGGAGCACAAGTCCTATGAGGAGCGGCTGAGGGATCTGGGGTTGTTCAGCCTGGAGAAAAGGAGGCTGAGGGGAGAGCTTATCGCTCTCTACAACTACCTGAAAGGAGGGTGTAGTGAGGGGGGGTCGGTCTCTTCTCCCAAGTAACAAGCAACAGGAGAAGAAGAAATGGCTTCACGTTGCTCCAGAGGAGGTTTAGAATGAATATTAGGAAAAATTTTTTCACTGAAAGCATTGTCAGGCATTGGAACAGGCTGCCCAGGGGAGTGGTGGAGTCGCCATCCTTGGAGGTATTTAAAAGACGTGTAGATGTGGTGCTGAGGGACATGGTTTAGTGGTAACTTGGCGCTGTTAGGTTAATGATTGGAGTCAGTGATCTTAAAGGTCTTTTCCAACCATAACAATTCTATGAACTATAAAATGAGAAAAAAGGGTGGATAGACCAAAATGTTCCAAAAATAGAAATACACGATGTGGTTCTAATGTTATAATCTCTTTTGATTTTTCATTAAATACAGCTTTATTTTATTCACACATTTATGTCATTTACTCACCATCATCTGCTCTGTATTCTACAAATTGTCTAGTTCAAACATGACAAGAATAGGTCTAAAAGGTGAGAATTCAGTCTCAAAACATGTAAAATTCTAGGGTAATGCTATAAATGTATTCTATGAAAGTGTTTTCTACTGACAGGAGAATGAGCTACTTGACATCACAGTGCTTTTCTGTAATCCACATTCTGCTGTCCCTATATAGGACATGAACACTGATCCACTACAGACAGGGGAACTACTCTTGTGAGTAACTACTACTACGTGTGCAAGAACTGCACACTCCAGCCTGGAACACGTAAAATTTACAACCAGGCAAAAGGTAGCTTTTGTATTTACATACCATACTATAAGAGTCCTGGGGGGCAACCAGTGTATCTTGTGGCCAAGAAGGCCAATGGCATCCTGGGATGCATCAAGAAGAGTGTGGCCAGCAGGTCGAGGGCGGGCATCCTCCCCCTCTACTCTGCCTTGGTGAGGCCACACCTCGAGTACTGTGTCCAGTTCTGGGCTCCCCGGCTCAAGAAGGACAGGGAACTGCTGGAGACGGTGCAGCAAAGGCCTACCAAGATGATTAGGGGACTGGAACTCCTCTCTTATGAAGAAAGGCTGAGGGAATTGGGTCTATTTAGTCTGCAAAAAAGACGGCTGAGGGGGGACCTTATCAATGCTTATAAATACTTAAAGGGTGGGTGTCAGGAGGATGGGGCCAGGCTCTTTTCAGTGGTGCCCAGTGACAGGACAAGAGGTAATGGGTACAAACTTGAGTATAGGAAGTTCCGTCTCAACATGAGGAGCAACTTCTTTACTTTGAGGGTGGCAGAGCACTGGAACAGGCTGCCCAGAGAGGCTGTGGAGTCTCCATCTCTGGAGACATTCCAAACCCGCCTGGACGCGTTCCTGTGCAACCTGCTCTGGGTGACCCTGCTCTGGCAGGGGGGTTGGACTAGATGATCTCCAGAGGGCCCTTCCGACCCTATGATTCTATGATTCTATCTGATTAAATTTGTAATTTAGAATTAAGTTTTATCTGTGGGGCTATACTTCAAATAAATAAGATCTAAACAGATGCAAAAGCAATGATGTCAAATTGGAACACTTACTTCTGACCATGTTGAGATCTGTAGCATTAGTATGTGTTTCTGCCTAGCAAGGGTCAATTACCAGAAGCAGCTAAAAATCTGCATGGCCTATTAGACTATTGTAGCAATGAAATTTTACAATGCAGGAAGCAGTTAGGATCAGGGAGCCCCCACATAAAGTTCAGATATGCTGGCCATTATAGAACTGTCAGTTCCAAATACTGCATCTGACTGTAAATGATATAGAATGGATAGCTCTAAGCAAAGCTGGGAATGACCAATTTGAGTTTAAAATTGTCATTTATTGACTGAGCCAGGATTTCCATGACCCACCACGCTATAATGCATTTAAGGTAGAACTTGCTATTGAAGTGCAGGGCCTTCTCCACTCTTACGTGGCCATTAAATGAAATATAGTCAGATTATGAAAAGGGGAGGCAAGTGTTGGTAAGGACGTAATAACCTAGAAGACTTGTTCCATTTGGTGGTCACTAAAGTGAGTGAGTTCTCAGCTCCAGAACCAGAACTCTGTGAATTAGGAGCCCAGAATGGTTAGCCGGCATCTACTCAGGCCTTCAGTGCTCAAGAGCTTCAAAAATAGTTCAAAAGGTTTGTCAGAATTATATAATTCAATAACAAAATAAATTAATATTTAAAAAATGCAATGTATAGTGATTAAACCAGAGAAATAAACTGTATTATTTCTGTTTAATAATAATCTTACTGGGATAATTCTACAAGTTTAGTATTACTTTAAATCAGGATTTCATAACACTTCATCTTTAATTTGGCTGCCTCTTCCAGACCATGTAGGATGACATACAGGAAAAGTTAGACAGATAGATACAGATAGAAAGCAAAAATTATTAACTTCAGAAAATTGGGGTCTTTCAAGAAATATAATTAGGAATAGACATCAAGTGAAATGGTAATGCCTTATACCAGAACCGGCCAATGCTGTGACAGGTTTTTGCAATGAATTTCAAAATTTTGCAATAGGTACAAGCCACTGAAAAAGAATGAAGTGAAGATGCTAACAGAATTTATAGCACATTTAATAAAGGAGCTTCAAATAAATGACCAGAAGAAAAAATGTAATGAAAATTCAATTGGTTATACACCGGGTAAAATATCAGTAACTGCATAACAATGTTATCCCGGTTAGTGAAATCTTGCAGTGTGGTACATGAAGATACCATGTAATTTGTGCATTTGAGCATTTTTTGGATTAGCTGACATACTCTCTGCTAATTTTCCTGAGCTCAGACAGCACAGACTGATGAGAATAAGGAATTTTGATCTCTCTCCCATCGGTTTCACCTAGGTAAGCATATTGTGTTTCTCCTATATCCTCCTCAGGTCACTGGTTATGTCAGCTTATATTACTTTATTTGTAAGCTATTAAAGCAACAACTGGCAATCAGGAATGCTACAATAAAATTAATCATTAAAAGTAACTGAGATAAGGCTCTACATTCTTCAGTGGCAGGAAACTGAATAAACAAGTGAGAATAGGAACAAACCCAAACACTGGTTCATCAAAGCAACACTGAGGACTAATGAAAAGTATACTGTGTATTATCTGTATTTGTATATGTATGAATTGACCTGTATTTGATTTAAAATAACAAAATATTCATCAGTCTCACACTTATTATTTCTGGAGCAAAAATGTCTCAGTGTGTACAGTCATGAACTTACCATAAAGCTTCTTTGGGCACAAATATCAACTTATAAATAACTTACAGGATGCTCAGGATTCTGTCCAGCCTAATTGGTCCCTCTGACTTTGAAGGGGCAATTCATGTCTCATTATGCTTCTGTGCTTGGTTGATAATAAAATCACATTTCATTGATTTTAATATATCCATGGTATCGGCCAAATAATGAATGGTTATCTTGGCATTTAGATGCAGGAATTACACTCCTGAGTATTCTTGAGGAGAATACTTAATACATACATTTTGCAGCAAGCCCGAAGTGAAAGACTACAGTTCCCATGACTGAGCTCTTTCTGTTATGTTTCTGGTATTTAAACTTGAATTTTTGATAAAAGTTGATTAGCTAATATTGGCTATCTTGGACTTTACAGGAGAAACATTATGATAGATGATTATTTTTGTGTCACAGTAGTAGGTAAGGAAGATTAAACGTATGCTGACTACAAATAGAGCAACCTGATTCCACAGTTAAAGCAAGGTTTGATATTACATAGACTGTTAATAATTTCTCACATTTACGCAAGATGTGGATTTCTCATTGTTTTGTTTTGCTGTTTTGGTTTGGTTTTTTTTTTGAAAAAATGACAAGACAGTGGATAAGAGCCATCTTTTCTTTCTGTCAGAAGATTTCTCTATCCTACCATTACTTTTTGACAGGGCTGGCACGCTGCTCTGAATGAGCCAGCTATGATATCTGGTCCTGGCTATTTAAGTCTTTGTTGCTGGATTAACACAAACCAAGATAATCCAAGGGACAGTGTTGCCCTTCAGATGGTGCTCCAGCCTAGCTGAGAGATTCATAAGGATACTCTTAAAACAAGAGATGTTAGTAATAATTAGCGATCTTCCTCTTTTACAGAAAATAGATGGAGCTAGGACAGGAATAAAGTGCACCATTCAAAACATTGCCCTTCCCCTAAATGAAGTAGAACTAGACAGAAACAAGTACCAGAGTTTACAGAATCACAGATTAGTTGGGGTTGGAAGTGACCTCTGGAGATCACGTCCAAAGGTCCTGCTTAAAGCAGGGTCAACTACAGAAAGTTGCTCAGGATCTTGTCCAGTTAGGTTGTGATTATTTCCCAGATGGAGACTTCGCAACTTCCCTGGCAACCCATTCCAGCGTTTGATGGCCTTTATAGTAAGAAGTTTTTTCTTAAGTTCAAAAGGATTTGTTATTTTTTCTTGTTTCTGTATGTGTCCATTGCCTCTTGACTAAATTTACAGGCAGAGGGGAAATTCCCTGCTCTAATAGACTGGACAGTAGAACTGGATGCTTGGCTTTCTCAAGAATGGCACGTGTCAAACTTAGTAAAAACATGAGTGAATTTCACAGTCTCTGGCTGTTGGCATGATCCTGTATCCTTTCAAATTGAAGTCAGCCAGTCGTTGTCTTCAGAAGGAAAAGAACCAGGTGCTAGGCATTGTACCTATTTCCACAGTGGTTTTTATGCTACTTAAGCAGTCTAAAATTGAAAATGCATGTGTTCATGGCTTTTTCCGTCTTCCAAGCACTGGAACATTGTGAAACCCATCAGATGTTGGCCTAAAATATAACACTTTTATGCCAACTGAAGTTCCCAAGAAAAACGAGGGGGGAGGGCAAGAAAGGCAAGTCAACATAAGTACTATATAGCCTGACTCTCCACCTCTCATTTCCACCAGCATAACAGACGCGGAAAATATTGAAAGTACTGGAGAAATAACTATAAATATTTGCCTCGCCCATGTGGGAGGAATGAACACTTGAAATCACAAACCTCACCATTTACTAAAAATAATGTCTGAAAAATGGGAAGGATATTCAGTATCCTGGGAAATTCAGAGGTACCACTAGCTCTTGCTTGACTCCTAGCATCTCTCCTTTCTGTGAGAGACTTTCTGCTAGCACACCAGTGGTGAAAGGAGTCTAGCTGTAAGTGGAATACAAAAAAGAAAAAGCACGGAAGGTTTATAAACAGCAGCTTGGAAACTCTCATCAAGGAATCAGATTTCACTAGAGAATCCCACGTCACGATCAGTCAGTGATCGGTTAGTCTTCGATGAGCCACTTCAAGAGGGTCAACAGGGACAGCAAGAGGCAGTATCAGTGCTAGAATAAAATGTGGAACAGCTCTAAAAGATCAATGTAGATTCAGGAAAGCATGAATAGGAAAACTTACTTGACAAGAACTTAAACAGTACAACAAAGTCATTATTTTATTGAAATAGACTGGATTCAGCTGAGCCCACATCATACTTAATTACTTAAATTACATTACAGTGGATACTTAACCTCTGATATGTCTTGTGCTTTTAAATTCTCTTTTTCCCACATTTCAATACAAAGAAAAGTCAGTAAATGAAACATCTTCATTTTATTTAAAACATAGCAACCACTCACAGGGAGTAGGAACATTAGAGTCAGTTTACCCATCAGTAAACACAGGCAACAGAAAAGTATATATGTTGTGGGCAGTAAAGGAATAATAATTCGTTATTCACTGATACTTTGTTTGGTCTAGAACATTCAAGTAGGCTTAAGCCTATTCTAAACTAAAGGAAATATATTTATTACTTCCCTCTTCAGAGCAAACAAATGTATTAATGTATTTTCTCTAAAGATTCTTTATGCCTTGATTTGTCTCGTACTACAGCAGCCCGAATCCTTGAGAACATGGACACCACTGCAGAGCCTTGTGATGATTTTTACCAATATGCCTGTGGAGGATGGCTTAAGAGGAACGTCATTCCAGAAACCAGCTCCCGTTATAGTAACTTTGACATTTTAAGAGACGAACTAGAAGTTGTTTTAAAAGGTCAGTGATGTTTATGTTTGTGGACTATATAAAGTTTCCTCTTTGGCTTACATGTTATCCTAATAAGATGTGGTTGTCTAGCAAAGCTTAAAATACTACCAAATATTTCAGTTTCTTTGTGTTCGGTTCAGGACAAATCTACCACAAACTGTTTGCCTGGAGAATGCTGTGGAAGTTATGCTGTTGTGTCTGACACTGGAGTGGAGCTGATCAGACCTGACCTTCCTGGTATCTGGACTCTGTGTGCTCATCTGCATATTACAACAACTGAAATCCATATCATTACCCTCATGCACTAGCAATAGCAGCCAAGCTAGGTGAAGAAAAAAGAGGTTTGCCTGTGTCCAAGTCAGATGAAATGCTAGAACTTGCTTTCTGGCAGCCCTGTGTCCTGCGTATCTGTATTCCATCAGCTAAATCTCAAAGAGCAGGCAAACGATTTTCTAACTAGTCACATGATAAACTTACAAATACTCCTTTTTCCACAAAATGTAATACTGTCAAATTGTCCATATTCTCTTTTTTCAGATGAAAATAACAGAGTCAAAGTCAGTTTATACTCATGAAACATTCTCCAAACCACTCTCTCTAGAATGAATATCCTTTTTTCACTTTGCATATTTTCTGGTTTTGCCAGGTTTGCAGTTCATGGATGCCATGGTGTTCCTTAGGCTTCAGTTTCCGTGGAGCAAAGCAATTGTAAAGGAGTAATTGTAAGGATTGGCAAGAATGGGCTGCCCCACAAGGGAAGGTGAGCCGGGAGCCAACTGTGACTGGAGGCAGGCAGGGACAGAGGCCTCACAGGCAAGGGGCTCAGTCCCACAGGACTCAGACCGGAAGAGCAGAGCAGGTCCGATGACAGTGACCAGGTTTTCAGCCAACAGACCCGTGATCACCAGACAAGTCCATAGTCATGCAGCAGGTCTGCAGGCCAGTCAGCCAGGCACGGTCAGGCTCAGCAAGGTACAAGGCCAGGTCCAGCACACCTACAAGAGCATGGGCAAGGACCATGGGCAAGGGGCTGACCTGGATTGCTGTTCCGGAGCCAACAGGCACACAGGGTGGAGGCACCAGATGAGGTTTCTTACAGTTCAAACCACACCTTGAACAGAAACAGCTAAAATCCTGGCCTCAGTGAAGAGATTACGGATTAGAATTACAGGAAAAGATGGTTACAGGCTGATCGGTGCAGTTAGAGCCTGCTGGTACGCTTAGGGCCCTGATGGCAATTCTCTTCACATGATAGCTTGGCCACCTAAAAACTGTCCCTGAAAAGTTAGGGTATTTGTATTTCGCCAAGGGTGATCCACAGATTATCTACCTGACTCCTTGATGCTCACCATATTAACACAGACTGATATAATTGCAAGCTGTATAACCTTCAGAGCTTTTTCCCCCTCAGCTTTTGAAAGGCAAAGCTTTCCTGGAATTTGAGATGGCGTCCGCCCTCTGGTCCTCAGGATGGTATCCTCTATGGTTCCTTCAGTATCTTTCCAATAAAGATCAGATATTAAGATATATTTGCTCTCTCTGTGTTTCAGATGTCCTTGACGTACCAAGCAATAATGATATAACAGCAGTGCAGAAGGCAAAAACTCTGTACAGATCATGCATAAACGAAAGTAAGTGTCTCCTGAATTTATTGCGTGTAGGATATAAATATCATCCAAAGAATCACATCTTCAGTCAGCTATACCTATATCCTCCTAGTTTCTCTGCATAATTTTTCAGAAATTCTTTGTGAAAACTAAAATGTATCCATTCTATAGAGTCAACTAAGAATGTCAACAGTAAAATTAGTATGTTTCTCCTGTTTTACTTGCTTTGATATTTTAGGTGAGTTTATATTACTCTTCAGTTACCAGTTTGCTGCAGATATTTAATCTCAACTCATCTCAGTTAAATGTGAGTTAACTTCTTTTGCAGAAATTATCAGGGATGATGTAGAAAATAATTGGCACGCCAGGCTGCTAGAAAGACAGAGAGATCATTTAATTCAAGAATTTGAGCTAGATGCTGCCACTAGAATGAGGAGCAGTAAAACAATTAGCAGTGCTTCTTAAATTGCATGTTTTTATAGTTTCTATAATGTTATTATTACTTCTCAAAACTATTATTTCAAGCTGTCTGCAGAGTGAAAATACAATAGTTCTTCAATATCATGGATGCAAGGATTTGCATACGCTGTGCAGTCATGATTGAAACATGTTTTTAAAATTAAATGTTAAAGCGGTCATACATCAGAGCATACTCCTATTGTGGTGGTGGTGAAAACACATTTCTCAGCGTCATTATTCTGAACACATTATAAAAGTATAACATTTGTGTGTTTTAAAATGTCCTGGTAACTCATTTTATTTTTTCCAAAAGCTACCATTGATAGCAGAGGTGGAAGGCCTTTAATCAGTTTATTGCCAAATGTATCTGACTGGCCTGTAGCAACAAGTAACTGGGATTCTTCCTATGGTAAGATAATCTGTGTTTATTTCCTTTACATTTAAAATTTCTAAATTTTTGTACTTTTTATTGCTTACCAAAAATAGAGACTGAGTATATCTTTCATTTGCTTAGGTACTGCATGGACAGCTGAGACAGCTATTGCACAGCTGAACTCCAGATACGGAAAAAAGGTCCTTATTAATTTTTTTGTTGGCACAGATGACAAAAATTCCTCAGCACATATCATTCATGTAAGTCTCGCTGGGTCTCATTGCCTTGCTGATCATAAAAGTGCAGAAAAATAACTAGAAGCATAGACATAAATGTTAACTAGGAGAAATGCTAGTGATTTGAATTTTAACAGAGTAAGTTGTAGATGACTGTGAATCGATGTAGTTTTCAAACTTAAATTACCAGTTTCACAGTGCACTGTCCATTCTCAAAGTTAACATCTTTATTCTATGCACTCATACATTGTTATTCTCAGTGAGATGAGAATAATGGAGACATATATATGTGTACACTGGACAGAAGACAGACATGATCTACTTACATATGCATGCAAGCAAATAAGTAAACATGATTTCTTTACCATGTACTTCAGGCAGAAAGCTCTGTCACTGAAAACCTGGGCTACAGTCCCAATGGCAGAAAGCCCACAAAGGGAGTTGTGTTTTTACAAGGTATTCAGATGCCAAAGTACTAACGGGACCTGCAGTCAGCTGGCACAGATATGAACGTGGCTGAGGACATTTGCATAAGGAGTATGTTGAGAGTGCCCAGCCTGTAAATCTAAGATGATCTCTGAAAATGGAAAATCCAGAGGAAGACAGTATTATGTCTGGTGAATTTTCACCAGCTACTCCTGAGACGCAACAGTTACAAGAGCAAAGGTCTAATCTTTCTTGTCAATGGGCGGATAGATCCTTGACTACTTTGCATGTATGAATTTCAAAGGTGCAGTAACTGCCTTGCTTGTCTGTGGACTTTTCTGTGTTCTGTACATCCACTGTTTCCACACTGGTTGAGTAGCGCGCATTGTTCAGCAACACAAAAGACTGAAAAGACAGACAGAAGGTATAGGGAGAGTGAAAAGGATTAAAGGAGGGCAACACGATGAGAGAGAAACTCCACTTTGGCCAGAAGATAATTTGGCAAGAGTCGCATCAGCGACCTGTAATTGACCAAAGAATAGTACAATGCTATGCCACTGTGTCCTTAAGCACTTTTTAATTTTTATTTGAATTTATAGATTGATCAGCCTGGGCTTGGCCTGCCTTCTCGGGACTACTACGAATGTACTGGTGCATACAAAGAGGTAAGATGAAGCTGACAGATCACTGACTACATTTTAGAAGGTTTAGACTGTATTTTCAAGTCAGACATATCCTCAAGAGTGGGGATAGGCAGAGAGCAGGAACAGTCTTTCGCCAAAGATATTCCAGTACTGCTTCTGGGAAACATCACTGGGAGAATTGGGGAAACTGGAATAGACAGGTAAAAATGATGAGCAATTAAACAAGGTTGATCTGCAGGTGAGAACAGCATGTGTGACAGACTGGAGAAAGAAGTTCTAACGTGGGTAAGTGTGCAAGAAGGCAAGAGAGCCAAAAGGGAAATGAAGAGGCTTCAGAGAAAGGAGATTAAGAGCAAGTAGAAATCAGTTAGCTAAGAAGGGGAGAGAGTTTAACAAGTGTCCTAAAGATGAGGTGTTACAATATTATGCCATAAATGTTAGTGACCTAGTTTGATCTTCCTGGCTGCGCTAGGAGCCAAAGGGTTTTTGTCTAGGATCCAGTTGCCAGTATGTACCAATTGTCTCTGCGCGGGATGAGAAGACTGCACATCCCTCTGGCATCACTACACCCTGGACATCTCAACCTGTCTCCCTTCCTGTTTCCCCTTTCTCTTCCATTCCTCTTGTCATCACTGAACATATATCTGGAAGAAAAGTTGTAGCTTTTCCACACAATTTCTGTATGATTACGCAAATCAGAAGAGGAACAGCTACTTGACTTTTTAGGCCCTTTTGGAAGGAAACAAACATGACATAATTTAGCTTTGTTACACAGCTTCTTCCAGGCTTCACAGCTGAATCAAGAGATACCTCATTTAACTGTCAAAGTTGTATTAAGATAGAATATGAGTGCTTATGGATCACTCCTGTTCTATCACTACAAAAAGGATGCCATTTCTGAATTATGATCAACTGGTGTTGATTGGCAAGTGCTGCAGTGTCAGGGGAGTCCAGGTGGACTAATCGTATCACTAATAGTCTTAGAAAGAAAAAAGGAACCATTCAGAAACAGACACGCTTTTCTGCATGAAAGATCTGAAAAGATCACCTTCCCCTAAGTCAACTGCTGAATAAAATGCAGCAGTGAAAGGATGTGATATTGTAAAAATTGCTTCAGATGATACCTAAAATCTCATACGGTCTTCTTTAATTCATGTTTAGTTATTCATACACATTTTCATTAACCTGTTAGCACTGACACTGTGTATCCCTCAACGCTAATCTTGGATGGGCTTTAAGTCCTTGAGAGCTGAAGTATATGTATTTGCTGAAGTCATGTGGTAGCTGAAATTGCTACCACAGTGACCTTTAATTAGACAGTTTTCTTCTGTGTAATTAAATGGAGAAGCAATAAGAAAGCATACAAAATGTCTGGGGTTTGTAGGTATTTTGCTGACATGCTAACAGTTAATACTCTAATACTGATCACATTTAATTACAGATCATATGCGAGTAAAGACAATTATTACCATATTAACTGTTCAGTTACATTATTATCATGTGTTATGGCCTTTAGGAGCTGGGTTATGTATCACAATTTGCTCCCTTCCTTGTATTACACTGACTGCATCATAAAAGACAATTCCCGCTCTCATCTTTGACCTATCAGAAAGTATCCTACTACTCCCCACTGCTGGAGGAAGTATTTTTAAAAAAACACAGATTTATCACTGAAAGGCAGATTCACAATATTCTTACAAGCATGAATACTTCGAGCAAGAGATATTCCTCCTTTCAGTCCCTGCACTCTGATAGCAGCCTTTTCTTGGCTGTTTCCTGCTGTGTCATTCTACTCTTTGAACTGTACATAGCCAACAAGTTATCTGCCTCCTGCACTTTCACCTCTGGCTTTGTCAGGACTTGCCACCTCAAAGCTACAAGTGGAATCTGTGAACAAGATATTTTTACAGTCTTTTCTCTTGTAAGGTACAGGACTCCTGCTCATACAGGAGTTATTCTGGCATCTAAGTACCCACTTTTTTGGTCTAACATGTGGATCATTGTATGGTCAGGTAGCAAAGGCCAAAAATAAAGTCCATTGATTAGTACCTGAAGATGACTGTTAACTTACTGGTTTGGTCTATATTGAATTTTTATAAATTGTATTTGGATATTTTAAAATGGTGTTTACAGGCTTGGTATGCGCGCCCTTTTGTGACTTGCAGCTGTTAGTCGTTTCACAGGCTTTTCGCTTTCTGGTAAAATAATCTCTCTTGATTAAAAATAACACTGAGAGTTCAGTCCTTCAAGGTGCTGTGAGTAACCTGTCTTTTTGAAGTCTGCTGTCAGTACTTTCCATGAGCCGCTCAGAGCTTTCCAGCGCACACAGCCTGTTTTAGCGCAGCACTCTTGGCAGGTAGGGGAGGCTGACAGGAGATGGATGGCAAGAAAGGTAGTTATCAGAATGGCTGTATAAAGGTAGCTTTCATTAAAGGGGTGCATCCTACTGCCTTAGGAGCTGAACATATAAAAATATTTCTATTAATAAAGTTGATGACATGCACACCTTATTAATCCTGGGTTTTATCACTGTTTTAGTAGATTACGCTATTTTGCATAAAATATATTTATTATTAGATAGCTAATCTAGTATTATGTATTTTTATTTGCATTTTAAAATCATATTGAAAACAGCATTTCTGTTGATAGAAAAATGAGTGCATCTTAAAAAGGAATTAGAATAATATTAAGTTCTATAAAATGTAATGAGATCTGTAAATATTTGACAGTGTAACTTTTAAGAGAATATAATTGCATATTTCCATTCTTATCCTTGGTGAATTCTGATATGTTAAATTTAATATATACTGTATTGTCTATAATGTATCTATGTATACTAAATTTAGATACAGCAACATGATTTCTAAATGTTCCAAGAAGCAATAGAGGAGGTAGACTGCTTCTGGGAGTAATTTTCCCACAATACTAATTCAACACAGTCCATCAGCATTTCTCTCGGTTTTATGTTTCTGGGAACATTGCTCTTTGGAAGTAGTATTTTTGGAAGGTGTAATTAAAGTGCGCTAGAAAAAAACACGGGTGATGGTTTAAACATGGACATACAAATGTCTCATTTTAAATAATGAAAACACAGAGCAGTAGTTGAGACTGTTTAGCTTTGAACAGTGCTACCAATTATACAGCAATTTTCCATGTGGGAATTTTCAAAGTTAATTTCTATTTGTCCTCTAACAGTATTTCAGAATAAATTACTATTAAACTATTTAAGAAAAGGATGAAGAACTGTGGTTCATAAAAATGAAGATGAAATCTTAAAGATAATCAAGGTATGTTAAACTTTGAAGAGTTGTGTGTTTAAAATGTTTGTATTTTTTCTTGCAGGCATGTTCTGCCTATGTTGATTTCATGATTTCTGTAGCTAAACTAATCCTTCAAGAAAGAAATATTTCTTTCAATGAGAGCGAAATTTCTGAACAAATGAAAAGAGTTATGGACCTGGAGAAAGAGATTGCCAATGTAAGAAAAACATTTTTAAAGTATCCTTTAAATAACTGACTTTTTTCTTAATCCCCAAGAAAGCTAACTGTAAGCTGAGTTGTTAAGTTACTTGCTAATATTATTTTGTGGGACAAAAAGCTGACCAAAAATGTATGGGGCCTGGAACACCTAAGAGGAACGCATAATAAGAAAGACATGCCTTTAACGAGCAAGGGAAAATATTTGAGTTAGCTGTTTTCCAAATAGCAAAATGTTTTATCCTAATCTGTTCACAGAAGCCCGTCAAGAGAAGAAAGTGCAAGAGAGAGACAGACTTGGTTTCTGTTTAGTCTGTTTTAGAAAGTGAGTTTTGGGAGATGCTTTCAGGCATCTTCTCCCTTTGCCCTTTTCACCCCCCCTCAGGCTGTTTGGTTATCAGAGCAGTAGATTCCCAGCCCTTGGCCTGCCATGCAACACAAAGTAATGTTTGTCCTGCACAAGCTGCTCCACAATGCTGATTGTTCCAAGTGCATTTTTAATCAAACGCTGTTCTCCAAGTATGGCTTGGAGAAATACCTAGAATTTGAACTTGCACAGAGAAAAACAAATGTAAATTCAAGCATTCATGATCAAAAACATGGCTCATGATTATTAAACATTTCCGAGGGACCTGAAGCTGAGGATGACTGTAAAACAAGCCAAATACAAATATTCTAGCGTCAGCTATTTTTCAAGTTAGACTGATAGTAAGGGCACATGTTTGGCAGAGGAAGACCTTTCCCCCCCATTTGTATAAACTAAAACCATCTGATTTTGATTTTCCTCACATTTTCCTGAGAAACACACCTCTGGGCTTAGATCAGAGATGGAAAATTATTACAAGAAAAGGAATTAATTGGAGAAAGATTTGAAGAGGAGTACAAAAGGAAACCACAACTGAAAAATCTCTACAGCAGTTGCTGCTGGTAGAGAGTACAGTTGGTGATGGGTAAATTGCTGTTGCCTCGGGTTTCATCAAAAACTCACCACCAGCCTGAATGTTACTGGAAGAGAGCTGGCATTGTGCTCTGAGGAACTTGTTAAAGAAAACGCAGAAAAAAAATACTGAATGCACAATAGATTAGGAAAGAGGCAGCAGAAGAGAAATCTTTTGTAAAAAAGGATAGAGAGAGATAAAATCCGACTTGGCGTGGCTGTTTATTCAAAACAGTTTAAATGGGTAAAAACTACTATTCTTCCTCCTGACCAAGTCAGTTAAGAGTAGTGATGTAAGTTCTCCCATCAATTACTGTCATGGATCACAAGATCACTCTTTTCCCGTAGTTGTTTGTGTACTTGCATTTTCTATCTTTGCCACCAAAAAAAGTGTAAGTTAAAAGGGGGTGAAGTATGAGGGGAGCAAGTGCTGATGCTGTCACAAGGTACTTCTGCATGAGAATGAAGGTATGAAAGAGGATACAAGAATGCTCTTCAGAAACCCTGCAGAAGCATCCTAGTGAGAAACACACTAGTGTTTGAGGAAAAGAACAGAAAGATACCCAAGAGAGTATTCAGAGACAAAGGGAGTAGTTACCATTAGGTGCTTGTTTTATCTCCTCTCAGTCTACATTGTCCACACCCTAATTCCAGAGACCTCCCTGCTGACAGTTGCTGTCTAGAGACTCCAGTGATTAACTTCCCTCATAAAGCACCACCACAGACCCAGTTCTCTGGCAGTCAGGCAGTTTTATTGTCTGTAAGAAATGGCCCTAATACAGTCATTCCATTAAGGTGTTAACATATGCACATTTTTAATACACTGGTGCAAGCCCACATTGCCTAGACTAATAAAAAGCTTATTTGAGTTATGACTCCCTTTATATACAGTGGTTCCAGAAAGAACGTATCAAATAGCACATTCATCCTGATCAGAACACGCACACTGCATTCCTACCACAGCACACTGGTCACTCTATTCTCAATGAATACATCTCCTTTATTCCCTTCTCCCAAGATTTTACACCTTGCATCATCTCAGGAATATCATGAGCACATTCTTGTGTTGAGTGTATCTACTTGTAAGTGTCTGTTTAGTGCTTTGAGTGGAATGGGTCTGTGTTTCAATCAGTGTTCCTGCACAGCCTGAGCTGTTCATGCTCTAACACTGAAAAAATCCAAAAAGTTAAGTTCCATTTTACTGCCAGAAATTTAGTTCATTTAATCTGTCCTTTTATATGCTTTTTATCTATAAAACACTGTCTATATTTACATATAAGGTACTTTGCAGTTAATGCAAACTTGTGTTGTAAGCCAGAAATACTTATTTTCTTTCTTTTTACTTCCACTTACCAAAATTCCTGTGAACTGACTCAATGTAGTTAGTAATTTTCTCATGATTAACTTTGATAGGCAACAACAAAATCTGAAGACAGAAATGATCCACTTTTGCTGTACAATAAAATGACCTTGGCACAACTCCAAAACAACTTCTCACTGGAAATCGATCATAAGGTGAGTGATCAATAATCTGATGTTTTAACCTCTAATTTAAGACTGATGAGATTAAACGACGAAGCCTGACAATTTTTCTTTTAAAGACATTTTTTTCTTGAGCTTAGACATATTTGAAACTGAACAGGGTATGTGATGTGCACACTGTATTACCTAAACATCTGAAGACATTAAACTATATGTAAAAGACCATGCTTCTGTACCCACTGTTTCTCGTAACTTGAAGGCAGATCTTGCCCTCTGCTTCAACATAAAGAGATGGAAAAGGACAAAGGAAAAAAAATATGAGTTTGACTTACCCTTATGGATTCAGGATGGTAAATTTTGCAAAACTTGCACATACATAACCCTTGCTGGAAGTCAGAAGAGTATCTTTTGCAGACCACAAATAAATTCCCTTCCTATAATTTCCACAGCAGCTCCAGAGAGCCTGGGACAAAAGTTATGACTGTAGCCACCAACTGATTCAACTATGTTGTAGTGTGACTATTCAGGCCTTCGCTGTTATCCAGAGCTGCAGATTCAGAACAAAAAGCCCTGTTTTTCCATCATTCTCTCAGTAAGATGGGCTCCCAAAGCAAGCAGAAAGGAGGCCAGGAAGTCCTGATTATGAATCAGGAAAAGTCTCCCCATTCCTTCCACTGTAGCTCCCCCAGGATGTTTCAGCGGTGCCTTTCTCTTACCCTGAGCCATGTGTCCTTTGTGCAGTATAACCTTTAATTCATGGCACCACAAAGTCCAGCTAAACAATAACCAAAGATCTGATAACATAGGTGTGCCTCCTCAGTAACATCACATCTTACAAGACATGAGGGTTTTTTATCATAAATGACTTCTGCTTCAGTACCTTGCACAACACGCAAGCAGGTGAACTAATGTGTCCCATGGAAAGCACCATGCTCTGGCTGGCAGGAGTGCATCACTGAGTCTTTTGAGACCAGTAATGTACAATGAAATACTATTATTCCTACCACAATTTCATAATCACTGCTGTTTTTATTGATTTTAAATTCTTCAACTTTAAATTGTATGACAGTTCACTTCTGCCTAGCTTAATTTGTTTCATAATTTACCTTCTCCCACAGGTCTTAGTTGAACAGTTACCATTACAGTCATAATGTCAGAAACTAACTTCTCTTGTCACAGAATGGTATTGCCCTGGTTATTTTTAGTTCCTGGGGAGTGCTGCAGATCAGCAATAATCATCTGCTCTAAATTTATCCAAAAATGCTCAAAAGACACATGATGGGAGTTGGTAGCATTGTTGTAATGGTCTAAGGATAGAACAGCAATTATTCCTAAGGTTAGCTTGAAGTTTTCTGCTTCTCTTTCAAACGTGAAATGATTCTGTTCCTGAAAGCTTATCTGCTTTCTTCAGCTACATTAGTTTGATGAAAAATGTTACGTCTTCCAATGTAACTTTCCTCTCAAAAGATACAGACTGGGAAGAATCACCAATACTTCTCAAAGTAATAGGCATAACAAAAATTTTAAAAATGAACAAAAAAATTTTATGAAAAAAAAGTACAAAGATTATTTGCTTTTCTTAAATGTAACACTCTCCTTTTCATTACTGAAGTGAGTACCTACCCAATGTGGTAAAAGCACCGAGTAGCTCTAGAGTTCTAATGGTCATTTTCAGCTTCTGCTTTGAATCATTTTCTCAGTCAGATGGTCCAGACAGAGGCCACAGATTAGGAAACCTTGGGCCAATGTGGAGAATTTGAAGCAGTGTATATAGAGTTAGCTGTAACGTCAGTGTCATTTCCTAACGAAGTACATGGAGAAATTGGAGGAATATATAACACTGCACAGCCTACAGTATTCCAAGCTGAAGGATCTCTCTCTCTCAGCTGGTATCATACAGAGGAAGACAAGTACCACACTTCATACTCATGAAAATACTTTGCTTTACATCAGCTGCAGATGTGAACTTCCTGAGTAGGGAAATGCGGAGGTTATACCCTCCTGTTAATACTACTCTTGCTTTGGGTTCTGTGATGGAGGAACAGCAACGTGGCTGCACAGTCTGACTTCTTTGCCCACTTCCGGCATGACTGCATGGGTCAGATCCCAGCGCTGTGTAGCCCAGCGCTGGCCACAGGCTATGTTCTTTCAGTAGGCAAGAGAATGACTGTGTTCTCCAGGCAGTCCTTTGATGCATCTACTGTCTGAGGCACACCATATTGCTAACCAAGGACTGAGCAAAGGGAAATTATTTTTCTTACCAGCAGACTAGTAAGAGTTTCCAGTTTAGAGTGCCCACACACTAAAATAATGCTCTGTCCAGACTAGATGGACGCTACAGAATGAAAACAGAAAATAAATTTCATGGGTGTGGGCTCATGAATGTTATGTGGGCTTCTCGCAAAGGTGAATACCAGCATAAAGAACATGGAGGTTTAGGACCAGAGAGGAGGATAATGAACAAGAACTCTAACCTTTGTCTGAGAATTGTCTGTCGCAGCATGCTGCAGACTGATCCGCTATCAAATCAGTTGCTTCTCCAGTATCTAGTACTATGGCATGCAGAGGAAAATTCATCATTATAGATAGTGGATTTAGTGTGTCTGTTTTAAAGCCTATTAAAATAAATCCTTTTATGGACTTCAGTGTACTTCAGAACAAGTCCTTCCCATACACTTAAGAATGGATTGTCAAGTATACCACAGATCTTAATGCCCCATAGATATAGAGTCATACTGTACTGAAAATCGGGCTTTTAGTCATGCTTTGATTTAAAAGTTCTTAGCCAAATATAGCGAAAAGGCAACTGAAAATTCTACTTAAAATACTATTTGTGCTTTTCCATGCTAAAAGGAAGGGGTCATAACATTGTTTAATTGTGTTAGTTTGAAATCAAATCAATGTCTCGACCTTTTCTGCTAAATACCACCCTATTTTAAAAGGATTTAGAGCACAGAGAATATAAATTAGCTCAGATCAGTTGTTATTATTATGATGACTCCATTTAAGTAGAACAGCTATTAGGAAAACTAAAAGCAGAACATCTGTGTTATGGAAACATATTTAAACTGGAAAAAAACCCAGCTAAATACTGTTTCTTTACGATTTAATAATGCATATTGATTTTCCAGGTATTCAACTGGTCAAAATTCATAAATGATATAATGTCAACAGTACAAATTAACATTGAGAACACCGAATATGTCATTGTTTATGATCCAGAATACCTTATCAAGCTGAAGTCCATTCTTAATAAATACACTCCTAGGTAGGTATGTTAGGTATTTTTGTAATGTGCATTTTATTTCCAGTAAACTTAAAAAGCCTAAAAAGATTACCAGCTTATTATTGCTGTTTTGTTAAACAGAGACCTTCAAAATTACATGATCTGGCGATTCGTAATGGATCTTGTCAACAGCCTAAGCCGTAACTACAAGGACACAAGGAATGCTTTCCGTAAGGTGCAGAAATTAATCACTTTTTAAGTTGTAAAGATGAATTTTGTGAACCACGAAAGATAATTTATGTAGTTGTAGTATATAAAAACTTAGTGTATTTTGAATTTTGCACACAAAATCTAGATGTGTTTGCTGAAGCTTCTGCTGGAGTGTACACATTGTTTATGTGATACATGCTTAATAGCTGCAGTGGATCTGAAAAGCACTGTTCTGGTACTTGGTCTCCATGTTTTTCTGAATCTAAATTAATCCCCATTTTGATAACCGAACCGTCCCATTTGTTTAGAAATTATTACTCTACAGTTCTTATTGACTTGTTACAAACTCTTCAGCATCCAAAGTAGTACATTCAAAGTCAAACATTATGGGCTGAAACTTGTTTTTTATTCATTTGATCCTCCAGATATTTTAATACTTTTAAGGAAATGCTGAGCAATTTCACAAACAGATTGGAGATGGAAGCCCTTTGTATTTCCACAGTAGAATTTTCTAGTTTGTAAATTTGCTGTGCTCCATTTAAAAAGGTTAAGGTCATTCTGTTTTATCTGTTAGTGACATAAGAAATACTTTAACATGCACATGCAGCTTTTTAAAGAGATTGTGCTTGTTACAGAAAAGGATAATAATTACCGGAGGAAGTCAACAAACGTTCAGTTCAGTCAGTTTTATGTATCTGAACAGGGCAGTCTTATTCATTGATTATCTGGCCTTTCCTCTACTCTTTAAAGTATGAAACTATTCTAATATAAAGCTTTGTATTTGCTTGGTCTGCATCATCAGGGAATACTATGTTTTGCACTCTATAAACTAAAGGCATTCCCCACTGCATCTTAGCTCATCACTGAGGAAGTTTTGTTTAGAAAAATGTCAAAGTTTGAAAGACCAACAGAAGAAGATTTTACTATAGTCTGTGTATAAAAACATACAGTTGTCTGCTAATTAATTAATAGTATATGATATAGTATAGCTGGAGCTTCTCACACTAAATGCAGTGGAAATAACCTAGCATTTGTCTTGTTAAGTTTGCTTTCAAATATAAATGTTAGGACAGTTACAGCATTCCATGAATCTCCCATACCATTTTTTTTCTGAGTTACGTGGCTAATTGGTCATTTATTCATTCAAAACTCCATTTGGTTTGAATACAGAGTGCTTAAAATGTGCTACAGAAAGTGCCAGAGTCCTAGCAGAAAGATCATTGGATCTGCAACCACTTCCTTATCAAATCAGCAAAAAGATCTCAACAGATTATGAGACTACACGTGTAGTTGGGCTTCTATGTGCTACCGAGGGGCTATGCTGTCACTCTAATTATTTATGTTTGGTTCTCCATCTCAAGGTCAAATTCTCCATTTGTAGTGTAACATTTGCTCAAAATTGTGCCCTTCCAGCAGAGCTACTGTCAAGATGCCCAGATGCAGGGGTGGAAGAACATGCAGAGTAGTATCATGACACTAGTTTAATACTTACAGCTACTGGAACTGTATCCTCAGGATACAATTACTCCCACCAACGAAACAAATCAGTGTCTTTCTTTTTTTCCAAGATTTATTTAAAGATAAAATAAACTGCACTCCTTACAATGTTATAGTTGCAAATTTATGCCCCATGAGATCAGGAGATGTAATTTTAGATGCACTAGCACTGTACACGTACAAAACCACAGTAATGTGTTTTAATTGCATGTTATTTTTACTAATATGCAGGTAAGTTTCTGCTGCTGTAGAAAGCATCGCTTGTTTTTTCGTGTGCACCTCTGGTGACGCTAGGCTGACATAAAAAGAGTCTGTCTCAGGGTTCCTGTGAAGGGCAATCCTGG
This sequence comes from Dromas ardeola, assembly GCA_013398915.1. Classification (NCBI taxonomy): domain Eukaryota; kingdom Metazoa; phylum Chordata; class Aves; order Charadriiformes; family Dromadidae; genus Dromas; species Dromas ardeola. Next base: position 80,523 of record VYZM01003671.1, read on the forward strand.
TTAATGCAAGTCCCACCATGGTCTCAAGCAGCCCTCTGCCCAAGTCATGCTGAGACCAGTGAACCAGGTTGGCTACAATAAACTTGAGCAGCGCAAAGTGATCTACCAGAATCTTCATTGCCTGGTCATTCTGAATTAGTTATTTGTCGTGGTTTAGCCCCAGCCAGCAACTAGGACCATGCATCTGCTTGCTCACTCCCCGCGGTTGGGATGGGGGAGAGAATCAGAAAAGTAAAAGTGAGAAAAAACTCGTGGGTTGAGATAAAGACAGTTTAATAGGCAGAGGAAAAGCTGCACACACAAGCAAAGCAAAACAAGGAATTCACTCCCTGCTTCCCATCAGCAGGCAGGTGTTTAGCCATCTCCAGGAAAGCAGGGCTCCTCGGGAAAGCAAGGTTACTTGCAAAGACAAACGCCATAACTCTGAATGTCCACCCCCTGCTTCTTCCCCCAGCTTTATATACTGAGCATGACATCGTGTGGTATGGAACAGCCCTTTGGTCATTGGGGTCAGCTGTCCCGGCTGTGGCCCCTCACAACTTCTTGTGCCCCTCCAGCCTGCTCGCTGGCGGGGTGGTGCGAAGAGCAGAAAAAGCCTTGAGTGCTTAGCAACATCCAAAACCACCAGCGTGTTATCAACATCCGAAATCTGAAACATAGCACTATACCAGCTGCTAGCAACAAAGTCAACTATCCCAACTGAAACCAGGACAGTTATTAATTTAATTAAGCTCGGTACTGCTAGTGTTTATTAGTGGGCTTGCTTTAAGTTCTGTGGGGAGAGGGGTTGTATTTACTTTTGCCATATAAGCTGTTGCTATGTAAGCAAATGACTACTGATGCAGCCTGTATGTGTGCAGGGAGTATCTAATTGTAGTCTACTCAGCTGTTTGTCAGTAATGAGTTACAAAAAGCTCCAACATCACAGGCTCTTCAGGGAGATCTGCAGTAGAGATCTCTATGCTGTGTTGTACCAGTAACCTTTTCAAAAGACCATTGCTGTGTCCCTAATGCGTTAGGGTGAAAAGATACATTAGTCATTTTCCTTTTCAATACAAGTAATGCAGATCAAGGTGTAGCAGTTGCAGAGCTTTTAACACCTAAAGTTATTGATATGTACCTCTGAAGAGATGGGGAGCTGCTTCATTATGGAGTATAAACTTCATTATAGAATATGATTTCAGAGAGTTGCCCTATAATGACACTGTCTGCTACAATCCTTGCATTCAGGTGTCATACTATTATAGTTTAACTATGTGATGAAGCTGAGTGGATACATTATGACAAAATCCTTGCATACCTTGTAGCAACATCACATAGAGTAAACCAGCTTCTACTTTGCAAGCTCCCAAAGGTGGAAGGCTCTTGCAGAAGCTGCTGGTTGGGCAGAAAACACAATCTTACCACTACAGAAATTAATTTGCTGCATAATCACAATGGCCCTGTCAGAGCTGGAACTGCAGTACGCATCCCTGTAGCAGTGAAAGCTTTGTGTTGGGGTATTTCTCTTTAACCTCTCCCATTCTTAGCTTTTAGAGTAGTTTTCTTCTCTCTACCTTTCACGTTTTGGAAGAATAAAGAATATTGCTAATGTTTCTCATATTTCCTCAGCCTGTGACAGCTGTTCACATTACAGAACGAGGCCACCTACCTGCCATAAACACAAATGTGAACTAAATGCACGTATTTAAGGTCAACTAGGCTCCTCTGAAACATGCATCTGCCATCACGCACCATTCTGCTTCACCTTATGCGGGCCCAGATGTCACCTAATGTTTATGTTTCACAGGCACTTTACGGCACAACATCAGAAACTGCTGTTTGGCGTCGTTGCGCAAACTATGTCAATGGCAACATGGAGAATGCAGTGGGACGATTATATGTAGAGGAAGCATTTGCTGGAGACAGTAAACATGTGGTAAAGCTTTTAGCAAACTTAGCCTGTGTGCCATCTAAACATCATTTAATTGTCACTTACCATGCAGTTCTTTACACAGCTTTGATTACACTTTTTATTAATCTTGTCTATATAGCAGGCTCACTTTCTGAAAAACCTGACCTTCAGATCTGCTTCTCAATCAGTGTTCCACTGAGGAGTAACAAGAACGTGTGTGCTAGGAGAGATTCCTTTGCACCCAAGTACTTCTGCATTACTTGCCTTGAGCTGGCCTGCCTTCCAAGCAAATGACCACAGTGTGAAGCAGCAGTTGAAATATGATCATCAATGCGCACTTGGAGGGAGAGAGGCATCTGTCTGCTCCGCCTGTTCTGTGAGCCGGTGTGAGCCTAAAGCCCCACTGGCACATTAGTGATTGACCAAGTGCAAGCCAATACGCACACCCAAGGAACAGCACTTACTGAGATCAACAGTCACCGCTTGTTCTTTGAGACTGACCCTAGTTTGCATCCTGCCAAAGTGGGGCGCAGGGACAATTGGTTATTTCTGTTTGTCTTCAGTCACACAGAAAATTGCTGAAAATGAACCTGGAGTCAACCCTTAGTTTCCTCCTATCACTCCTACTGTAATCCAAACTCAAGATGCACCATTTTTTGTGGCTGACATACACACAATAGTTTGATCAGATGCACGACATCCAACGGATGGAGATCTGTCAGATTTTTTGTAACCTCAGTAACTAAATTGCATCACCTTGTGAGCTCATGCTCATTCCCTTTCCTCACACAGGACAGGCTAAAAGTACTACTTAACTTGAGCTCCAGATTTTGAGTGTGGCCTGTAAACAGCACACACTCCAGCAACTAGTGCAGGAAAAACAAGTCAGTAATAAACTATGACTATGGAAAAATAACTGGATCATTTTATGTGGGATTGTAACATACTGCTATTTTTTCCAAGGTTGAGGAAATGATTGCAGATATACGTGATGTTTTTATAAAAACCTTAGATGAACTTACCTGGATGGATGCAGAAACTAAAAAGAAAGCAGAACAAAAAGTAAGTTAAATCTTAAATATTGGTAAATCTTCAATATTGGTAAAGTTGTGTATTTCTATCAAAAATCAGTCTGTTTAGTCTGGAAAAGAGACGGCTGAGGGGTGACCTAATTAATGTGTACAAATACTTAAAGGGTGGGTGTCAGGAGGAGGGGACCAGGCTCTTTTCAATGGTGCCCGGCAATAGGACAAGAGGTAATGGATACAAACTTGAGTATAGGAAGTTCCGTCTCAACATGAGGAGGAACTTCTTTACTTTGAGGGTGGCAGAGCACTGGAACAGGCTGCCCAGAGAGGTGGTTGAGTCTCCATCTCTGGAGACATTCCAAACCCGCCTGGACGCGTTCCTGTGCAACCTGCTCTAGGTGGCCCTGCTCTGGCAGGGGGGTTGGACTAGATGATCTCCAGAGGTCCCTTCCAACCCTATGATTCTATGATTCTATGATTTCAATTGCTTTTCCTGAAAAAAAAAAAAGAGCAGTAACATCTATCACTATTTTTTATATACAAAACCATATATATTTGTGTTTATATAGGCACAGCAGCTTACAGACTTCCTATATCAGATTCAGATTACATGGGAAGGGGCCTCTGGAGATAAGCGCACAAGATAGGAGATTGAGACCTTCCAGGCAACTCAGTGATTTAGGGACTAGATAATGAATATCTACACGAAAGTAATACTGAAAATGAGAATGAATGATTTATGGTGATTTGACCAGTTATTAGGAGTGGTAGGACAAAAACAAAAAGTCAAACCACACTCTGGACATCACCAGTGAGTTCTCTTTCAGAGGAAGATGTAGCTTCAGACAGTTCCTGTAAATCTGGAGTAAGTAACAGAAATCAATTGTTGAGAGCCCTGAACTGGGAATGAAGCGACTGAAAGAACTGTTTATTACATCTCCATTTTGTTATACTGTGGAGATAATGAAAAATCTTCAATTTTGCATTTTTAGTGATAATTTATTACTAAAATTAATTTTGAAAAAGCTTGGGAAATATCATGGTTTAATTAATTATAGAGCGGGGCCTGGTGTTTTTCTCCAGAATTTTGTTTTAGAAAATATTTTAAAAAAATAACTAAAATAGCTATCAAAATATTAAGTGCTTTATCAAACAACTCTAGACTGTAAAGTCTACAAAAAGTTACAATTACAACAGATAGCTAAGACAGTCACAGCATCCAGTGAGCTTATACTGATTCTGATGTGATCAGGCAGTAAAGATGCAGTTACATGAACGGGTGGTTATGTACATTCCTAGTGTTACCTCCAAAGCTACACATGCTCATCAGTTACAACCACACAGTAACTTCAAATCAGGAATGGCAGTTTAAGTCAAGTAATAAATTGAAAATCCTAAATAAATTCTGTACTATGATTAGACATAGACCGTGTATGTACAAAGTCTATGAAATACTTTCACTGTTATGAACAATTTATTTGACAAAATGAGACACAAACTGTCTGAAAAGCTAGGATCAGAAACCCATGTACTCTCTACATGTTGCTTATAATGTTCACTTGTTTGTGGGAATAGCCTATATCATAAAATTATTTGTATAAATAATGTGATTTTACTGCTAAATTTATTAAGACACATTTATATGGAAATAGTAGAAAGAATTGCTAACGAATCATTTGTTCTTTCATTTTTTTAATAACTCCTGACATTGCCATCAAATACAGATCAATACTTGGCTATCAAAAGAAACTGCGTACGGTTTGGGTTAAAAAAACTTTGTTCAGGACTTCAAATTGTCAAAGTTTGGGAACATTTAAATAAATCATTTCACTCCAATGTAGATGCAGAAGCTAGTTAAGAAATTTGGATACAAATCTGAACTGAGTCAAACTACAAATTTCTGGAAATTTGTAAATGTGCTTTCCTATAATATATTGAAGTTAAAAACCATCCAGTTATGAATTTTATTTCTATTTTAGATGCTGTGAAATATGTCAAATATTTCAGGAGATCTACTATTTGCTTCAACTAGAATTTAAACTCAAAAGCACAGTTGAAGTATGTTTGGCTGTCTTGTGCACATTTCTGAAGTTTACTTATGAAAGAAGGAACAGAACATACTTTCTAGAATTTTACATTGTTATAATTAACCATAAACTTTACAGTGCTTTCAATGAATAAAAATATGTAAACAAAAGCCATATATAATTAACATTCTGGAGTTTCTGCAGTTGCTTCCATGTTGCATTTATTATGTCATTTATGACTGATTTAAAAATATGGGTGGATTTGCTATGGATATCAAATTATCTTGTCCCTAGGCAACAGCAATTAGAGAGAGGATTGGTTATCCAGATGAGATTGTGACTGATGACAATAAGCTGAACAATGAGTACCAGGAGGTAAGTATCCACAATAGGCAGTATAATTAGAAAAGGGTCTTAAGAGAAAAAATGGTGCATTTGCCTTCATAGCCAAGCCAAATCATATGCATCTGCAAAGACTAACTCAATCCTGTACTCAGTTGCACAGGTGTAAATAAGGAATAATTAAAAGCCAGTGTAGTACAGTTGATCTAGTACAGATGGTGATAAGTATTTGATGGTATTTCAAGGAAATGTACAAATTCTGGAGGAATTATGCTAAAACAGAACATGGTGCCAATGGTGTTGAGTCCAGTATTTCTAAATCTGCCACAGATTGACTGGCTGAAGTGGGTACCAGTAGACGTAACTTAGTGACTGTGCCTATTTATCCATAGATTGGAATTAGTCCCTGAAGTATGACATTGGACTACCCATATAATTTAAACTGCATCTGAGCTTTTTCACTGCAAATTGTGACCTCAGTGTTCTTTTACCTTGTAGGTTCATTTGTAAGAGTAATTCCATTAATGTATTTAGTACACATGTATGTTCAGGCAGAATATGTCTTAGAAGTCAAAGTTTTAATTTTGAAAAATATAGACATATAACCAAAATATGCTTTTAAAAACACTATTTGAGCCTTATTCATGTGTTCTTTCTAAGGTGGAATTGCAGCTTACCCGGCTGGTAGCTACTGGTTTCAAGTGGGCAACTCCAAGAGGTTAGGGTCAAAACCAGCAAATGCTGAACTCCACTCAATATATGTATTTAAAGAGGGAATAAAGATCTTTGGAAAAAAAAATATACAGCTGGTAACATATATCCATCTACAAAATCAACTCTGTGATGTAGCAGAGCACTGCAAACCAAGTTCTAATTGTAGATCAAAAAATATTCTTAAAAACGCATTGCTTAGCTCATCATGCTTAAGACTAGATTTTCCATATCCATCTCTTTTTTATTGCAAATCAATAACACCACCACTTTTCCCCTCTTCCTTTTTAGTTGAACTACAAAGAAGAAGAATACTTCGAAAACATTATTCAAAATTTAGTATTTACCCAGAAGAAAAGGTTGAAAAAGCTTAGAGAAAAGGTGGACAAAGAGGAGTAAGTATTTAAAAATACTGTGTATAGTCTTTCATCTAGTTTCCACAGGAGGAGGTACTTGGTTGTAGGGTAATCAGTGATGATTTAATGACATTCCTTCTGCACTTTGTTCTCCATGAAGCGGGCAGGTAAGAGGGCATTGCTCATTTCTCAAAGGCTGGACCTACATTAGCAAGTAGAGCAAAGAAATTAGGAGATGGTATAGAAGGTGAAGTATTCCGGAGTAGGTCTAGTCTGGCCCCTTAGCTCCTAGAGTGGATTAAGTGGACTCCTGGAGAGCAGCTTTTTAATTAAATTCATCTGAAAGATTAATTTCATCCCTGACAATTTCATTTCTCTTGCTCAGAGACTGCTGAGCCAAAGAAAGCATGATTGCATGAGGATGAGCAGGAATTTACTTCAGAAATGTACTCCTGCTCTGAATTAAAATTTTAATGTAGAATGTAGATGTACGAAAAGACTGACACAGCAAATTCCCTAGCTCTACTGGCTACTCTTCCTGTCTCAGCTCTGACCCATTTGGAAGTCAATTTAAGACAAATGAGAAAAATGACTGTGGTCACCATAGGCCATGCTAACTTTGCAAGAGTGTTCATTTGAATAAGGGCTGCAGAGCTGGAATTATCTTGAGAAGAGGATGAGAGATCTACCATCTACCTTTGTACAGTCTAAAAAAGAAAAGACTAAGGGGAAGTCTTATTGCTCTCTTCAGCTGCCTAATGGGAAGCGATATAGAGAAGCCTGACTCGTTCTTGGAGACGCACAGTGATAGGACAAGTGGGAAGAGACACAAGTTGGAACATTCAAAATTCTGACTAGGTGTTAGGAAACACTTTTTACCATGTGGGTAGTCAAAGAAGACATAGAGAGGTTCTGAGTTCTCCATATCTCCAGCCTTTGGAGATACTAAAATCTTGAATGGACATGCCTCTAAGCAACCTGATCTACTTAGCTTCACATGGGGCCACATGACTTCTAAAGGTCCTTTTTACCTCAATTATTCTATGATTCTGTGTTTCTGTTTTAATTACTTTATCGTTTTCATGGTGCTGTTCCAGACTTCTTTTCTAAGAAAAACAATATCAAAACCTGCAACTGTTCAGACTCTTTCTAGTCAGTCATCATGCATCTTCAAATTCTCACCTTTTCAGAAGATGAAGTATATACTTCCCACCTCTGGAATCACCACTATGACTTTTCCAAATCCTGTCTCATAGCTTTTCAGAACTATAGTCATTATGGTGGATAAATAGTTCCAACTGTTGCTTTTGCTGTTCTACATTTCCATATCATTAACTGAAAATTTGTGTTCCACCTAACAGCCACCTCACTTCTGTTCTATTTTAACTTCAAGCTGTGTTTGTGCTTGGCTTGTTCAATTGCTTCAGCTTAATTTAACACAACTCCTATTTTGTTCTCACAAGCATGATAATTAGGAGTAACTACCATGAGTTTAATTGCATTCAAAGATCACCTGAAGTGAGCCCAGAAGTATCAACAACAATTGATTATCCTTGGATAGTTATAATTTATTTTGCAAATTAATTTTCACTTAATCGAGCAGTAGCCACTGTTTGTGGCTACTCTGGCCATTGCATTGCTTATGATTGGCGTATGCAATACAGTTATCAGATCATTTATCATAGAAATTAATTTCACTCATAGATCATGGAGCCAGGAAATACAACTTCTGTTGTGTAAGGCCCAGCTATTTCATTTTGTCGAACCGTTACCTCATTTTCTCTGACATCTTTTCTGAAATATTATGAAGTGTACAATAATGACCCACATCAAAACACTAGCCCTGCTTGTGATCTTAGGAATTTCAGTAGGCGATCACTGATGAAAGCCAGTAGAACTGTAAAGTAGAAAAAAAGAGCAAAAACTCATTATTTCCCATGTGTCAAGATGGACACAAAAGTATTGCTGAGAGCCTTCATCAAGGAAAGCAGGTATTATTTAAATTAAACAATGCTGCGGTATGATCAGAAACAAAAACTAAGTATCATTATTAATTGGTTTGGATAATGAAGCGAAAGGGCTACTAAAATGAAGGGACTGGAGTGTCTGACATCCGATGAGAGGCTGAGCACACAGGGGCGTTGGACTTGACAGTGTCCAGGAGTACCTTCCAACCTCAATTCTGTGATTCTGCTATTCAGTTTCTAGGTTTGTTCCAGTAATCATTAATTCTGCCTTTAAGAACTGAAATTCTAACATTTATTCTTCTGTTGTTACTAGGTGGATAAGTGGAGCTGCTGTTGTCAATGCTTTTTATTCAGCAAGTAGAAATCAGATAGGTAAGGTTTACCAACTTATTTACTGGATACAAATGTAATGACCAAATTATTTAAATATAGGTATGTATATATTTTTAAAATCAAGAAGTGAAGTGCTCTTAATATTATGGGGTTTGCAGAAGGGCCTCAGTGCAGCAAAATCAGAGGTTTCATTCACAGTGTTTTCATCTCCTCATGTTTTGAATTACCTTTGTGCAGAACAAGCACAGAGGCTTGAGATTCAGCCATGAAAGCAATAGCAGTGGGGAGCAGTTAGAAGTTTAATGACCAAGGTAATTTTGTGGCCCCAGCCTTTTTATTTTTCAAGGGATGAACAGGGAGTACAGTATCACTTTTACCTGAAAGAGACACTGACTAGAAGTAAGTTGCAGAACTTCCTGCCATAGAGTACACATGGCTTCCATTCCTTATAGCCCCTTCACAATCCCTTTGTACAAGCTTATTTGGTATGACTTTGGGAAGGATGCTGAATTTCATCCTGCTGGTTAACGAATACACCACTTCATTGGCTGAACTGCTCAGAATCCTGTAACGTTTCACATGGTGGGCCATAATCGGAAAGCCTCATACTTGTTCTCATGAAGCAGTATGCTTTGCTTTCCATAAGGGTAATTACAGAGAATGAGACCAGTCTAAAACAAATGTCAAGGCAACAAATGTTCTGCTTTGATGAATGAAATAATGCTGAAATATTAGTGCAAAAACCAGCTTATTCTCAGTTTCTATTTCCGCATCTCCAGCACTTTCCCAAACACAGCTGTAAGATCCAGCGCTCAGAAGACAGACTACAGCGATCAGCTTCACATAAGCTGTGCTGAGCCAACTGTCCCAGGCTGCATGGGACTAGGAACTTACGGGGTCACTGCTTCTGGAACATATGGTCACTGTTCCAGAGCTGCATCAAGTCCCAGGCAGACAGAAATCCGACATGGCGCTCTCACCACCTTCTTTATGTAAAAATATGACAGTTGGGCTCAATGAAACCAGCATTTCCCAACAGCCAGTTTACTCAGAAAATCTCTCACCAACTATCTTATCTATAGCACTTCAAGATCTAATTATGAACCACAGCATATAAGAGCTCCATACTAGTATTACTTTAAGTAGTCCCATTTAAATTGCAATTCTTAACTGTTAGCTATCTTAAATGCAGAGTTCTAACATACATTCTTTCACATATGGCTTAAGAAAAGTTGAAGGAATTTTGAGGCATCCTTAATTGCTGTTCTCAAGATTTAAACTCTGACAGATGACTTCAAGTTCTCTGTCTGATGTGTCATTTAATTCTGCTTCTGTTGTGTGGAAAAATGAAAATGTAAACCTGGTAGATTCAGCCAAGTCAAAAATCAAATTTTAAAACTAAAAGACAAGCTCAGTACAATGAAATAGTTTTTGTAATGCTTTTGAGTGTAAACATTTCTAATGTCAGCCTACACAAAACCATCCATAGTTAAAAATAACTTAAAATAGAAGAGAAAGCATTAAAGTGTTTTTAGAGAAATAAAAAAAATAAAAATCCATTATAGCTAAAGATTAGAACTGCAGGAAGCACTAAGGTTTCTCATCTTGTAAACCGTACCAGCTCTCTTCACACTGGTGCAGTCTTTCAAGAGTCACAAAACATTTTACAACATTAATTATGCCTCACAATATTTCTGTCATATCCGTTCTGTAAATATTGTTATTATCCACATTTCATAAATTGCAGTGTCCTTTCTAAGCTGTTAGTGAGGTACTACGATCCATGTATAACTCCTGAAAACAAGTCTCTAAAAAGTGAAAACACCTTGCCCTGCAGGGCCCTGCACAGAAATGAAACAATGTTATTTCTTTTTTATTTATGAAGGCTTCCAAAAAAATATTTGGTGGAGACATTATTTTCATTGCCAGGGATCAAATTACCACTTCTTTTCAGTCTTCAGTAATAGCTTCCAATACAGTCCCACTTCTTTTATCAAACGAACCATCAAATCAAGGTGAAAATGGTCAGGTACTCTCTTTCACTGGGCTCTTATACTACTAGTGTCAAAAATAATGTCACTGATCTGCAAGACTGACACTACCAGCAGGACTTCCAGTAGCACCAGAGGTAATCAAAAGCTTTATTTTGGGATCAAGTGTCATACCTTATTACATGTCAAAAAAACCACTCCCTGCTGTTCAGTCTGCAAGCACAGCTGCCCTAAGCTGAATGGATGCAGTCTTCTTCCAGTTTTTACAAGGTATATTTAGTACAGCATAGTAACATTTTCACAGTTGGTATTTTCTCCCAAAGGAATTGCACTTCTCTTCTTTAAATTTCTACTCAGAATGTATGCCACTGTGGGAGGAATGCTTGGCCACTTCAGACATGTATTGTGTAACAGAAGTCATGGGATAAGTTGTTTTCAGAAGGGTGGAGTTAAAAATAAGTAAAATCTACTAATTCCACCATTTTATTCTAGAAATGGGTGAGGTGACAGGGTGTTAATTAAACTGAACAGAAAGTCCTGGGTAACTGTCTGCCTCCAGCGGTTTCAAGCAAAAGACAGGCTGAGGTCCAAGCAAGTTACAGCTGTAATATTTGAGGCCACCAGTACTGATGCGTATCACTCTGCGTAAACCTCTTGCTAGCACTGCTCTCCAAAAAGAATCGCATTCTGATGCTGTACACGCCAGATATCACTCTGGTTTGCCAGTCATCAAAATAGCCCATCACACAGTAAGGCATTTACACTCATGTCTTTACTATCAATACTTTCTGATAATAAGATAAAAACGTAGATATTTAATTGCATGTCGAACTAACGGCATAATGGAATCGCACTGAGAGTAGGCAGCAGTTTACACAGGACAGGAGAAATAGGTTTTTTTCTAACCTGTTTATTGTTTTTCAATTTTCCCATGGTTCTTTCTCCTCTTGAAAGGAACTACTAGAACTGTACTGGATTTATGCTCAAATGCAAGAAGTATCTCTTTTCTTTCTTTTGTTGTGTGAAAACTGTCATCTAATTCCTCTTTTTTGGTCAAGTTTTGTAGAGCTACATACATCTCATTCACAGTGAGGATTAATACTTCATATTGCTGCCACAGGCTGAAATATAGGGAAAAGGCCTGCATGAGATATAAAGTCTAACCAAATTTTTTATAGTTTTTTTTAATTCGTTTATAAACAGATCACAATTGCAACATGATTTATTTTTACTATTTTTTTTTATTAAAAGCCTAGAAAAATGAGCACAGAAGCGGTTGAAAAGAACTGCCTTGTTCCAGTTCTTTCATTGCCAGCTTGGCCTATTTTTATTGATTCTAGTGGGAGTTACTGGTATTTTCAGTGGAAGAATTTTAGATTTGTGGTGGGAGCAATGACTAAATAATTTATTTTTCCAGGGGAACACCCTCCCACTTTTCATGATGTTGTGAGGTTTATTTAATCGTGATACAGGAGTCTGAGAATGCGAAGTGCTGTAAATTGGAAAAGTAAAATGCTTTTTTGCAAAATAAAATAGTAACAAAGTAAAAGCTGATCGTGATTTTGCAAGTGTCTGCTTTACCCCAGATGTGAGGGGGTAGGGGAGTGGTCCTGCTGATCTGTCCCTACTATCCTACAGCCAGTACCATGTGTCAGTTCACTTACTGTTGCTGGTAAATTTGAGGGAACAGCATGACTTTGGTTGAAGCCCATAAAAGCGGTCTGTTCACACTGCGCACACAGGATAATGAGGCAGCACCTTAATTGTGTTTTGGGTTTTTTTTGCAGTCTTCCCTGCTGGCATTTTGCAGCCCCCTTTCTTCAGTGCATCCCAGCCCAAATCTCTGAATTATGGTGGCATAGGCATGGTCATCGGTCATGAAATCACACATGGTTTTGATGACAACGGTAAGGCACTGAGTTTCTAGTTACAAAACTTATAATGCACAGAATGTTTTACATGCTTTAGTGCTTAGTCATTCCAGAGAACAGATAAAATGAAGAAGTTTCCATATATAAGACCAAATCTGCATTTCTGAGGCTTTACAGTATTGTTCTCCATGATGATTCGCAAAAGCATGATCCAAAGAATCCCACAGACGCTCCTGTAGCTGCCAGGCTGCAGCAACAGCCCAGGATGTGGGCCTGCAGCAAATGAAGACTTTTAATGTAGTTGCTGGTCGCTTGCTTTACCCAAGGGCTATGTCAAAAACCATCATAAACTATACATAATCGTGAACAGGCTGTGTCACTAGGCTGGCAAAGGTGTGAACTCAAGTGTCTAGCTACCAGACCTACTGCCCAGCCACATCATTCATTTCCAGACCCACACTATGATCAATCCAGCATTGAGTCACAGGTCAGAACCGTACCAGGCTTCCTAAAACAGCCTTAATCCTGTCTTCTGATTCAGTCTGAATTAGTTTGTTTTCCTTCTCTACTGAAATATATCCCTCTTATGGGGAAAAAAAAAAAAAAA
>VYZM01003671.1:93682-114690 GCA_013398915.1 Dromas ardeola
AAAAAAGAGCATCACGTGTATCACTGCCTCATTACAGAGATTTTTTTACGTGAGTGATTATATCTACTTGCTGCCCCTCTTACTGTATCAAAAACCTCTTTTCCTGTATACATAATTCTGTTAACATATTATTACAGGCAGAAATTTTAATGAGAATGGAGACCTTGTAGACTGGTGGACTGAAGAATCAGCCCGCAATTTTAAGGATCTATCCCAGTGTATGGTGTACCAGTATGGAAACTTTTCATGGGACCTAGCAGGTGGACAGCATGTATGTCATATTTATTTGTAACTACCAATGTTATTTTTAATGAGGAAGTGCAAAATCTTACGTCCTACACATGCAAACCCTTATTCACATGAATGCTCTCTTGGCTTATGGCCAACATTGTCACCTCTACATCAAAAAAAAAAAAAGGCAAAAGAGATTCTTAAAATTAAAAAAAGTTGTAAAATCCCCACACTTACACCGACTGTTCTGAAAGAGAGAGGATATATGTTTTGAATGAGTGGCAGTCCTAGAAGCCTTTCTGGGCCCTCAAAGGCTCTTTTTTAATTCCATAAAGGAACAGAAAAAAAATTTTGGAAGTCTGAACCTCATTTCCTCAAATCTTGATGCACAAATAATATATATCCCCATCAAAACAAATCCTGCCTGCTGCTTTCCTTCACTTAAAAGTTTCTTGCCCTTTCCCCAAGATAAACATGTGGACTACAGACCAAAAAGGTCCAAGAGAAATCAGGTACAGTAGGAGAGGAAAAGATGATATGGAGATTTAGGAGAGGCAGGCAATCTAAATGTGACTGCATTTGTAGCATTAGGCATTCAGTGTAGTGTCTGTGTCTGGAAGCCCTAATTTCACAAGAACAGTTAACAGGATCGGGTCTGTTCTGTGTCCCAACAAGATCAATATTCCATTAATTCACAGAAACAAGGGCTAGTGACATTATAATTACTCATACTAAACAGGAGACCAGTCCTGTCCTGATTAAATGCAACCTGCAAAACTGCCACTGGAAGGAGAAAGCCCTGTATACATAACACAGCACTTCGCAGCATGCCATTTCAGGGGTGATCAAATGCTCTGCTAATGCACCTGCATTATCTCTAGTACACAACACAGCTTTAGTCATCTGGAGACAGTTCAACCATCTTCGCACTGCTCCCACCCTGCTGCCGTAGGGATTTTACTGTCCCAGGTTGGCAGCGCACATACTTCAAAGCTACAGATAGCAGATTTCAACCGCAGTTACTAGCTGAGCTGCCATTGTTCTGTCAGCAAAGGTACATACTCTACCAGCGCAGTATTTAGTTCACAGTCCTGCATCTTCCACATGGCAAGTGACATGACAAGTGAGTGTCAGCCCCTGGATCATTGCTGCGCAGTGAAGAAAGGAAAGCTGTTTACTACAGGAGCACTCAGTTGTGTTGCATTGTGGAAGACCACCTACTTTTAACATCCACTTTGTTTATTTTGGTCTTCACTGGATAACCACATGCAGCATTGAACCGTGTCACCACCTGTTTTTCTGTAAGGAATAAAATTTCTCTTGGATGGGACCTCCTACAGTTAAGTGGCCAATAAGAAGATACTTTACAAGAAGCTGTTTCTCTGACTACTACTGTCTGTTTTCGTAGAGGCTGATGATATATTCCATCATAGAGAATAGGGAAAAGATGAAAACTTCCAGACCTGAGGTTTTCCTAATCTGTGTGTTAAACTGTTGGGACTCGTAGCCAGGCCAGTAAAAATAGAGAAGAATATTTCAACATATTTTTCTGCCTTTTTTCACATATTAAATTCAATCTAATGATGATTCTAGGTTTTGCAGCTTTGAATATCATAGCCCGATATCTTGAGCTAAAGGCTGAAAATACAATTTTTTAAAAATAAAATTACAGATTCCCATTACCAGAGCTTCATTGTTTTTAGTGATACTGACTTATGAATACTATACCAGCTAAATAGCTATCTTCTATGTATCTTGCTACCAAAGAGCTACCTAATATACAGGAAAATACTTTCTAGTAGATTTGCTGATGTCTGTTAACTTACCATTTCAGCTATTTGGAGTTTGGATTTTAACTTGTTTTGTAGACTATACAGACAGATTCTGCCCACTTCCTCTAACTGGAACTGTAGCAAGAAGCTGAGCGTTAAAGACATGGAGGAAATAAGGATGAATGAACAATGACTAAGCATCAGAAAATCTGGGTAAAAGAGAAATGAGAGCCTAGAAAGCTGTGTGTAAGGGAAGGAAGAGGATTAGGGAAAAGGATAGCAGCTGCATGGATTCTGAGACAAGGGAGGCAAAGACTTTTCAGAGTCATTAACATAATCTGCTAAAACTTCAGATTTTAACGGAATTCTCACCTTTAAAAAGTGAAAAACATACAAAGTTTGACGCGACAGGTACTGGATAATCTTTTCTTTGCAGAAAACTATACTGTTCCTTTCTATTTTACAGCTGAGTGGAATCAACACACTAGGAGAAAACATTGCTGATAATGGGGGTGTTAGACAAGCATATAAGGTAAGAAGTATCATTTTTCTAGTTTAGCTGAAACCATCATAGATTAAGAAAATTTCAGAGCCTTTGAAGAAGAAACATTATTTTTGTGTTAGGGACAGGACCATACCTACTGTGTGTCATCGAGGTATGGTTTAGAACTATTGACTAGCTGTTGTATTTCTTTCATCCTATTAATTATTTCCTGATGCATATTATCTGTTCCTAATGCGCTCTTTTTCAGCTGACTTCTTTCTCTGTTGGTTTTTTTTTTTTTTTTTAAATTTTCTTTTTTCGTATTGTGCATAGGGAATTTGTAGAATGAAAACATCTAATGAATCACACTTGGACCATCACCTAACTAAACTAATGATACTGAGCAGCTGTCTCCCTCTGTCTTCACCAGCGTTTTTTATGCCAGGAAGGAGGGACAGAATGATTTTCTTCTAAGCTCTACCCATAAACAGTCTCTGCCTACATAGAACACTAACACTGTTCAAAAAACTGTTGAAAAATATCATCTTATACAAGTGACTTGGGTCTCCTGTACAGGTATCCAAAGATGTCAGTACCACCTGGACTCCCTGCGCAAAGCCCTCCGTGGGAGCTTGTATGCTTTTTTGTCTTTCCTTTCATTCTCTTCCTGAAATAGACACTTAACTCCTTAGATTGGCCAGCTTTGAGACTGAAAGTAAAAGCAGAGGTCTTCTCTTTGTGAATGCAAGTTGGGAGGTGAGAAGCAAGTCAGCTTATCTGTGAACTTTTCTTGTTACTTGCAAATCTGATGGTTGCAGGCCTTAATAACATGATCCTCCCTCTCCTTCCCTGAACACTTTGTTCTATGGCAAAACATTCAACACTTGTCAACTGGAGTGCTGTCATTCCTCAACAAAGGGCCCATTGGGATGCATGGACCAACTCACACTTCTCAAAGTTATCACAGCTTCTGCAAACAAAGCCATCAGCAACACTTACTTCACTAGAAATATACATGTTTGAGGGCAAATACAATTATTAGCGAGAGTTTAAAGAATGATTTAGAAGCCTAAAAGAGGCGTTAGTATGGCATATTACATAGTCTGATCTTCAATTACTGGAACATTTGTGCATTTTTAAAAAAAAACAAACAGCACACACCCATGAAATGGGGTACTTTCTGAAAGGAATGCGAGTAGCCAAAGAAAAATTAGAAGGTCAGAAGTATTAAAAGAAAAAGAATTACGTATTCATAATTATTATGACATCATATAAACAGTAAATAAAGGTCCAAAGGAATCCTGCGAGGTCACGTATTCTACCCCCCTCCTCCTAGCAGGTAGAATCAAACATTTCTATATCATTCAAACATACCGTAAGAGAAGTTCTGCTACCTCCTTGCTGCAGTTTGAGTGCCATCATGTCTTTGCTTTCAACAGTGGAAGCAGAGAGCAATCTGTTCCTTTCTTTTCTGCGACCTTTTACGTATTTGAAGACTATTACATACTTGAAGGCGCAGACTTCTCTTCTTTAGACTAAACAAACCCAATTCTTTCAATCTTTCCTCATAGGTCATGTTTGCTAGACCTCTGCTCATTCTTGCCGCTTTCTTCTGGACTCTCTCCAGTTGGTCCACATCTTTCCTGAAGTGCAGTGCCCAAAACTGGACAAGAGTGCTCCAGCTGAGAGCTGGCCAGTGCCAAGTAGAGTAGAAGGATTACTTCATGTATCTTACATAAGGCACTCCTGTTTACACATCCCAATATGACACTTGCCTTTTTTGCAATACTGTGGCACTGTTGGCTCTTGTTCAGCATGTTATCCACTAAAACTTCCGGAGCCTTTTCAGCAGATCTTCTAGCTGTTCATTCCTCAACTTGCACTTGTGCAGTTGATTGGCTTTACTTGTGTGATAGCTTGGCACTGACTTTAGTCAGAACATTCCTCCAATTTGCCAGCATCTTTCTATCGATAATGATATACTAACAACACATTGTTTGACGTATGATCTTTATAAGAAACATGAAAGCAGCTGCTCTTACTATGGAAAGGTTTTAAAGTCTTCTGCAATTCGTTTATTAAAAAAAGAACAAAACCACAACCAAAAAAAAAAAAATCACCTTTTCATAATGCAACATTAGATAATTGATAAAATAGATAAAAATTATTTATTATCCCAGCAGAATCAGTTTTGTGCTAGTAAAATTGGGTCCTGGAACTCTGCATTGTATGCACGGAAAGCATATCTTACCATAAGTGTGTTACTTTAGACTCTAACCCGATAGCTGGCCAAAAATACGAAATACACTTATGGGATAAACATTGGAGAGAAAACGAAATTGTAAACAGGACAGCAAGTACATGTGTTCTGTAGAATCAGAGAGACGAGTGATTTTTTGCAACAGCTGAAGCTTTTTACTCCACACCTCTCAAGTCTAATGGAAAGAAGAAGGAAAGATGATGCTCCGTCCTTGGAGATGTTCAAGGCCAGGCTGGATGGGGCTCTGAGCAACCTGGTCTAGTGGGACGTGTCCCTGCCCAGGGCAGGGGGGTTGCAAATAAATGGTCTTTAAGGTTCCTTCCAACTCTAACCATTCTGTGATTCTATGAATAAACAGGGGAGGAATGAACCCTTAGATCACACCTTGATTGTCTTGGAGATCACTTATGCCTCCTTGAGCAGAGGCAGGCTGGGTTGCCCAGCCCAGTCACTTGCCAGGGATCCGCACACAGGGAATCCCCAAATCACGTGAGACACCTCAGGTATGCTCGTTTTGGGACTGTGCCTTAGAAAGCAGCACAAGCAGCTTTTCTGTGTGGATCTGGACCGTGCAAGGTACCTGGTGAGGGTAACTGACAGTAATGCCTGACCCACAGAACCTGCAGGAGACAGAGCTGTTGCAGGTGAATCTTTATACAGACAGCTCTGAACCCCAACAGTCTGGAGGCTGGTTTAGCACAGAGCCTGCTGATGCCTCACTACACCTACCCTCAGTCGATGTCAGAGAATCTCACAGTCATTTCCATTACAGAACATATTCTACTTTTTTAACAAAGAGCCACCTTGCTTTATGCAGTCACTAATTAACTTTGAAAGGATTTGCTAGGTAAATATGTAACAGTCCAATTGATTTTACTACATTAGTTATTATGAAGCTTGCTGAAGAATAGTACTAACTTTCTGTAGCTACTGTATTTCAGAACACAGCTGTCCTCCTTTGCATTCTTAATTTCTTCCCCTGTAAAAAGATGCATAGTTACGCAAAAATCTTGTTATCTGGATGTAACCATCTTACTGAAATTATTCCATTAGCCTTGACTTCTTTTTGCTACAATAAATTGCCTTCTTTAAGCCTGTTTCTCTTACCATTTGTTCCAATATAATTTGGGCAGCTTCACTAAACCTGGTGTAAAACACTACTATAAAACCCATTCAATGAGAAAACTGTCTTGATTCTGTCAGGCCACTGGTATCACAGCACTGAGAAATGGCCCTGTCATATTCTCTTTAAAGGTGGCATGTGGAAAGATGGATGGCCAAGGTAGTCAATGATTAATTAAGTCAGAAAAACCCCATGTTCCTCCTTTTCATCATTTCATTTTGACTGTCTGGGCTGGAAGTTGAAATATTTCTACTCAATTCGTTCTACAGGCCTATGAAAACTTTGTGAAAAAGCATGGAAAAGAAAAACTTCTTCCTGGTCTTGAAATGAACCATAAACAGCTGTTTTTTCTGAACTTCGCGCAGGTATTCTATACTTTTTGACTGAAGGCTTTGAAAATCACTTTGAGTTACAGTTTAACAGTAAGTCAGAAAGAATAGGCTGACTTTCACAGTTTCACTAAGAGCTGGCAGAGTTGCTAAGCTGAGCAGTGTTCACTACAAAGTAGTGAAAATAAAGTCGTGCCTAAATGAATTCAGCCACAAATAAGTCTGGTATACAGTTTCTTGTGCCCAAGTGCCGTTGTCTGAGGACAACACTATACTTCTTTTTTTGAACAAAATATACTTTTTTTTTTTCCTATGTTCAAATGTGAAATTTATTCTCATGACATTAAGTATTTCACAGTGAAATGACAGCAGGTCTCTTCCTGGACAATCTTATGGCTAACAAATGCTTTTCTTTGTTACATGCGTAGGTATGGTGTGGAACATACAGACCAGAATATGCTGTGAACTCCATCAAAACTGACGTGCACAGCCCAGGCAAATTCAGGTCAGCATGTATAATAATCTTCAGTGCAATTCCCAGGTGCAACACAGCTTTTAGCTATAGAATTTAAAGAACTCTACACAACCTCTACATACGCAACCTCTACAGGTTGCACCTATCGGAGTAGATTTACGCATACACACATATATAGGCATAGCACACTCAAAATGGTTAAGAGAGAGAAAGACAGAGTGTCCCTCTACCTCTCCCAGCCCTAGCATAGCTCTGTGCTGACAGAAGCAGGCACAGTCCTTCCCAGCTAGCTCCACAGGCAGCATGAGGCTGTGAAGGAGTTGTCCTCACCCTTGAGATGATACAATTTAATTCTATCCACTCTATTGAGAGGCTTTGAACAGTCATCATCACAGGACAAGAACACTATCACATGGCTGTTACCAAATGTGCATGATGAGCAGAGTCCCAGTGACTGTGTCTGGAATCCGGTGCTCTTCCGGAAGTCCCTTGGCTCCCACAATAGCTCCTGACTGGGTTCTCATAAAGACCAAAGACTATGGGTGGAGTTCTGGCCTCCACTAAAGTCACAGGTAAAATCTCCAGTTAATCTGTGGATTTTACTCTTCCAAGCACGGAGAATTCATCTTCTTTTAAACAGTAATACTGGGATGAGAGAGAAATTACCTTCTGTCCATAGCCTTTGCTATCATTAGAATGAGGAACGCCTTTGCTATCTAGAGCTAGAAAGATGTTCTTCTGTTCCAACAGAGTAGATTGGCCCGCCTTCGCTGTTACCAGCATTACTCATAATGCCTGCGGCCCGGAACTGAGGCTCTGCTGTGCCCCAGGTGTTATACAAGGTCACTGTTTGTTCTCTCTTAAAAGAGTAAGAGAAGTGAGTTTTAGGTGGAAGATCACTGCCCCTCGATCACTAACAAACCCGTATGCTGTGGTGCAATAAGCAAATTTGTATTTTCTGCCCTGTGTACTCAGTTAGCCTTCCCAAGGATAGGTGGGCTTGAATTCAGCGGAGTCATGCAGGAAACTTGGCTGTGCACGGTGGAAGCCTTTGGGCCAGACTAGGTTCTTTTCTTTTGGACTTAAGTCAGAGGAACTTATTCATCAGTAGTGTACAATGGTTTTGCTCTAATAAATCTGCTGAAATGCTATGAGATCAGGTAGTGATGTAGCCATCACAACATCTCTGTTAGCTTTGAAAGGCTGTGTCATCTCCAGGATCCACATACACAGTAGCCAATTTCTCTCCTGATACAATTCAGTACATTAATTCCAGTATCTTTCTTTCAACGGCTTTTCACCAAAGAATTATACTGTTTATCCCACGTACTCAAATATTTAGTGAAAGCAGTGACTGTTCCTTCAATGGCTACTTGACTGGCATTTCACCGTGGGTGGTTTTTGTACTATCTGCAGATCTCTCTGGAGGCATCAAGTCCTACAATCAGCCAAATTTGATCGCAATGCTAACGAGGCTCTGCAGCAGTTCTTCAGAACTGTGCCTCCTCTTTGCATATCTAATTTGTATGAGTCATGAGTCCTTTAAAGTTCACTAGTTCAGCATCTCTGTGTAACTGTATTTGTGTATGTCTTGGATACATTACATCATGTGTTGTGCTGGTTTTACATCAGTATGAAAAGCTATATAAACTTTATATGGAATTACACAAGTATTAATGAGAAACCATACTAACGTTTTTAGAACATGAAGTGATTTTCAGGAGGAGGCCCCCTAAGAGCTCTAGAATAGAAAGCATTTCAGTACCTGAGACATACCCACAAAATTACTGCCTAATGATACACTATTAACATAGTATGTTACTGGCTCCCAATGTGCCTTATTTTTTTTCCATTTGGGGGTTGGGTTATTTTTTTTGTTGTTTGTTGGTTTTAACACATGCTACACTAACTGCAGGCTATTTCTCCTTACAGGTAGGACAGGCAGCTCTTCATAAAAATTGTTAATTGCATGGTACAGTTTTTGTTTATGGGCTAACAACTCTGAGTACCGGACAGGTAGAATCTTTTCTCCACTAGAAAAATAAGTTAACAGCAAGATGCCTTAGATCAGGCAATTGTCAGAGGCAGGTGAAAAGGAATCTGTATCTGAGCGTTAAAATGCAAAATTAAAACATAGCAAGTACAGTAACAGATATAGGTCAAGCCCTGCTCATGTACCAAATCCCTTTAGTTCTGGGGATATTAGTAAATGAAGCAGGATTCTTCTCCCACTGCTGTTTTCTCTGTTCGTTAATAATAAACGTAAGTAGAGTTTTATTACACCCAAAATACTTTTTGTTCTGTTTCTGGCAAAATCCCATTTTAGCAGTTCTAGTCCTTAAGAGCAAGGAAGCACTGCTAGATCACTTAAATGCATGACCTTTTTTGTAATCATTTCCCTGTGCCATCTCCTGTGCTGCTGCTGGCTCCTGAGACCAGTTAGCAAATAGTCTTGCTTTTGGTCTTGTAGAGACAGTCAAATTGTTGCAGATGTCAGCTCCTGAACTTCACCTCAACTTCTGTGGACGCTTCCTGGTTCTGATGAATCTAATGATTGAGATTATTCACAGAATAATCACAAATTACTCAAAGAAACAGTTCTTCAAATAATTCCTGGTCCACAACCAATGTGCACCAGTATCTATATTTGACATTTGAAGCTGTCTTCCTGCATAGGTATGTGCATGCTGTATTTCCATTCCTGAAGGAATGAGCAACTCCTAGCAGATATATTCACATATGTTCACAATTACACATATAAAAACTGCTTTAGCTGGAATGTCCTCATACTCACTTGAAAGCTGTTCTTTGTATGAGCTTTTTTTCCAGGAAACTCATTCACTGGAACATTTGTGGAGAATGCCCAGAAAAGCAGTATGATCTCAGTTAAAACTTGATTGGTGTAAAACTGTAAATGAACGTTCACTGAAAAGTTACACCACAGTCCGCTACCTCAGGGTCTTGTTTTCCTTTTGCCAAGAAACTTGTCTGCAAAACGTAGCTGAAAAAATTCTCAGTGAAAAGTAACAACAAGCAATAAACCTGTTCTTAGTGAAATAAACGGAAGTTTTGTGAGAGCCAGTAACAAAGAAGGGACAGGTCCTGTATTCTGGGGGCTGCAACAGGGACCATACAAACTGAAAGAGAAGATACGGGTACTACTTGAGGCGAAATGGAAGCAATAGGCAAGAGTTAGTTCAGAAATATAGGCGTTTCCCACAGTATTTTGAGGTGACACCAAAAAAAAAAAGAAGAACAATGCGGGTTGTCTTGTTTGTTTTAAACAAAGGCAAGCAACGATGACAAGATGTTGTTTTGTTTTAAAGGGTCATCGGATCGTTGCAAAACTCTCCAGAGTTCTCTGAAGCCTTTTCATGCAGCAAGACGAACTACATGGATCCTGCTAAAAAGTGCCGAGTTTGGTGACGGAACTGTAAACCTCACATCTCAAGAAGCTGTCCAGAAAAAGAGAAATTTTGAACTAATTTTGAAAAGGGGAGGAGGGAAGAAAACTGTGGGAAATATGCTAGAGTAGTCACTGTAATTCTTAGTAAACAGGCAAAAATAATAATAAAAAAAAAAAATCACACCTTAAAACATCAAATGAAGGATGAATGCCAATGAAGCAATTGGCTGCTCTAGCTGATTGGCTGCTTTTCCTGTCACTGAACCCTGCAGAATCTAAATCTGTGTACAGTAACAGTCCACTTGTAGTTAATCCTGTTCCCCACTGGCCAATGGCTTTTGGGGTTTATTTTAAAATGTCAAAGTATAACACATTATCTCCCACTGGTTGGTGAATGTATATTTCTCATCAGGCAGAGGAAGGAAATATTAAGTAACACACAGTTTTAGACATCATAACATGATAATGAGACAACAGTTTATATCCTAAGTGTCAGACTTTGTACCCTCTCCTGTTATGGTAAATCTGTTCTACCAAATGTTTTCATTTTTACTTGAAACCATTTATATAAGAGGAGTCCAAAGACCTGCTGTACTTAAGTAACTTCTCACTAATTATTCCAGTGTGTATTATCTGAAGTCACTATTTACAAGTTTATTTACTGCTTTCCAGACAAACTGAAATTGTAGGTAATTTATTAATTTTTGAGCATATAATCTGTAAGATTGTGATCAAAGACCCTTTCACAGTTTTCTAAGCTTTTTCTTGCTTTCTCTAAAATTGGTCTTTTTTAAAGTTTCTAGTAATGTATAAATCATAGTTTTTATATTTAAATCTGAGCTACACTTTTGACTTGAAGTATTGTAATATATTTTATCAGTGGCTGCATAGAACTGGGAAATTTCAGTAAAGCATGGTATTAGGCAATAAGACGAAGTCTACAAAACTGAGCTCTCTGATGGAGTATACCAATATTCAAGGTTTCAGGCTGACTTTCTCAGTGTTTAGGGTCTGTAGGGTCTGATCCTGCACATAATTTATACCTGTTCTGATCAATGTCAGTCCTCACATCAGTAAAGCTGCACAGCGGATTGCAGGAACAGAGCTTTAAGTAAGAAGGTAAAAGGCTTTAAATCTGCAATGATAGGTATTAAACATCCTCATGCAGATTGCAAAGGAACTTACTGCTTTGTATATCAAAGCAAACAGATTTCCAAAAATAAGTACCAGATACCTCAGATGACTGCTACAATAGGTATATTTAAAAACCTATGTTCCTTTTAGCTTTCTGGGTTTGTCATCTGATAAAAACATTTTGATAATAAACTGAAATTATAAGTCAAATGCAATGTGTGTTCTTTATAGGAAATACAAAAGTACCAAAAAAATTTCTCTGCAAATAAATTTCTATACTCGCCCCTAAGCACCACACTTCAACATCTGTAACAACAGACAAAAGGAGAATTCAAATCATTTTGTTCTAGTTTAAAAGTAGATCTTAGTAGGTTATTTAGTATCCAAGGAAATCACACCAAAATTGATCACAGAAAACTTCCTCTTCCAACACTTTTCCCCAACAGTATGATAAAGAGAGCAGAAAATATATTCCTTTTCATGAATTCCCAGCTGGAAGAGTCACGTTTAATGCAAGAGCAATAGCAAAGGCATTCAGTAGCAGCCAGCACAGCTCCATTGCTGCTGGAGGTATGGTGGCTGTACCTTCAGTTTCTACGAAGCAATGGAAGGATCTTGGGTTGTGGTGCACCCGACAGATCAAGTGTCCAAAGGCAGCCACAAAGCACGTTTCCACAGGCCCTTCTGAAGGCATGTGACGTCCAGGGCAGAGCGGAGCTGGAGGGGCCTTGCACCCACACCAGTCGGGCTTTAGTCACTACCGCCTGTATGTCATGCCTGACCACAAAAGGGAAGCAGAGTGAAAAATGACAGAAGTTAGAGAAAAGAGGTAGAAAAAAATGAAAAAATTGTGTTAACAGGGTTTTTACCTCTCTGCTGGGCCCCTTCACTCCTCTCCATGTATTTGTCAGAGATCTTTTTATACTCTCCATCATTAACCTGATACATCCAAATGGAACTCAATCCTTTACAAATTCAGGCCCATAAAACTATGGAACAGGAAGTACCATTATCCACATTTTACAGCAAGACATAGTAACACGCATCAAGGGCAGAAAAGAAATTCAGAAAGTAATTAAAACAGTGTATCACTAAATACAGAATAAATAATAATAAATGTAACGATCAATAAATACGGAATGACTAATAATCAGTGAACAGAATAGCAAATGTAATATATTCCTTATAGAAACATGAGTAAGTCAATACAGGTAGATCAGTTCTAATGTCTGTTCAATAGCGTATCAGCAAGCTTTTCTGATACACCTCATGTTTCATTTGCCTGCTAGACAGATGAAAACTAGAAAAGCATATTTATTGTCGGAGATACGGATTCCTCCCTTTCTTTCACCATCCCATTATGAAATAAAGCTTCCCTTATGGAAAGTATCCAGCAATGCTCTGGCCAGAGCAGCAACAGATACTCTTTAAGGAAACAAAACATCGACACATTTGACAGCTGGCTTTAGACATGTCATCGAACCCAGCTTTTACATTCATGAATTATATGACTCTCTTCCCAAAACCTCCATTTCATCACTGCTTCCCTCTCCCATCTATTTTATTACAAACAATCCAGCTGTAACAATGAGCTAGGAGTTTGGAAAGAAGCGTGTGAAATATAAACCAAACATAATGCATATGACCAGAAGAAATGGCAAAGTTTCACTAGTCATTGCTGACTGCACAAAGAAAGGGCCAGAAATATCCTCCTTTCATTGCATGAAATCATGAAACCAAGTGAATGGACATCTAGAAAACAACCTACAAACACTCCATGATTTGCTACAAGTAAGTGAGAAAGGTTTGAAGAAAAAGGACCTGGTCAATGTAGGAACCTAAATAGTCAAACTGTGTGTAAAAGTCATGTTTACATGTGCCCGTGCATCTGTACCACTTCCAAAAACATTCCCCTGAGAGATACCCTCCATCCTTCACACAACTATATGGGCTACATCACCTATAAGTGCAATGTAGGTGCAAATGAGGCTACTCATTTCCTTATTCCCCCTTTGGAGTAGGTGGGAAAATAAATGAAAGGTTGGCTTTACTCCTGGCTAAAGCAGCTGAATCAGAACTGTGTGGGTAGCTGTGACTACTGAAATCAGCCCTAGTAGGAAATGACTACGTGCCAGAACTAAGAGGAAACAAAGAAATCATCTGCAGTACAGATTGGAATCTCTGTCTCCTGATACCAATCCTAGGGCTAGGCACATCATACACATCAATTCAGTCTTCTCCAAAGGTCACTTGGCCCACCAGCTAAGTGCAGGGAAGCCTTGTATTAGCATTTAACAGAAAACTAAAATGTAAAATACATGTCTTGGAAACCAGGCTTTAACCAGTGGCAATTATGATTTCTTTACTCATGGAAAAGCGAAATTCAGGTCTTACAGAGTGAGAAATCTGACATTAAACAAGCAGTGACAATCAAAACGTACCTTTCATCACAGCTTGCAAACTAATTAGTGCCAGCAAGGATTTTCCTCCTAAGAGTGTTAATATGTCAGGAAAGTATTTATAGACAGGCCGTGGAAAGCATTTACCAAAGGCCTCAAAACCAACAAATGAGTGAAGGACATGTCACTCAATGCAGCATTCGTATTTTACTGCTTCCTCAGTTACACATTTAGACACTCTAACAGATTTCACAGTAGGAGTTCAACTTGTGTGCAAGTGTACTGGTTCTTTCTAGCATTCCCATGAGCTTGGCGTGAGCCACATGTAAAATTGTCAGATTTACTGATGAAAGTTATAAAAACAGTAAACATGGTATCACTAACACAAACAGTGCATTGCTAGTGTTTGCATTTTCTGTGAATTCAACCTGCCTTGGCTACATTGCCTAAGAAAATGTTTCTGTTTTACTGAAAAGATGCTTAGAATCAAGTTGACATGATCACCAGAGATATGAAGAATTTATTACAATATGTAGAAAAAATATTGACTAGTGCTCTATGAAGTGTGCATCAGTGTGTGTTTCTTAATCTTCAAAGCCAGGAAGAGTCAAATAAAGCAAAAAAGAGAAAAAAAAAAGTCAGTATTACCTCAATGGAAGGGAAGGAATTTTTGAAGAGGAGAGTATTCCATACCTAAAAGAAAAAAAAAATAATGTTAATAACTGACAAGTATTTAAATTGATCTTGATTTGTGGATGAATACGGGATATCTCCTCCTTATTAGATTCCTCTGATTCCCTTGCCCTTGATATTTTTATTCTTGATTTTTGCTTTGCAGCCACTGAAGTCACTTTCCTTCTGTGTTCTCTTAGAGAAATCAATTCCCTGCAAATAACCACACAACCACATAGTCCATCTGCTGTGTTCCTCCTAATTTCCTGCCCATTTAAGCTTCAACTTCTCCCTCTGCTGTATTTTCCTTTACATTCATTCATACAAATTTTGGCACTATTTTCTTCGGTACAGAAAGCAGTTTTGGAGCCTGCTACTGTGTAGGTCTACTCTTAAATCCAACATCTTACGAGTTACAATATAGCAGGAATATCTGCTCCTATCTGTCCATTACTGTCAGATTGACCTGCAGTTATAAACACCCGAGCAAGCAGCAGCCAAGCAAAAGCCACGGTACAATGGTACAAACACTGGTTGTGTAAACAGTTAACACTGCCCAAATATCGGTTACATCTATCCACCTTCATTTCCTAACCATCAGGGGATGAAAAAAGGGATTATATATTTATATAATTCTAAATGAATTATATAAAATAACTTCTGTTCACTTACGAGCTGGCTTTGCAGAGCCGTTTCCAGCATCTGGCTACATGAAGGCTGCTGCAAATCCAGCGGGATTGACACTCGTCAGTCTCAGGGACAGAAGAGGTCGCCTCAGGAGTATTACAGTCCCTTGCCCCCAAAGGTTGGTCAGGCTGCCATTGTCAAATCCTGACTCGCCTTCTAAAAGCTCTGGGGAGAGCTTCTTCTAAAAGCTCTGGGGAGAGCATCAAAACGTGAAGGGAAAAGCTGGAGGGAGCGTTATCTCTTTCTCATGATACATTTTACATTTTTTCATTTTGGCTAAAATGTCAGCTCAGCTTTTTGCTTTATCACAGTATCCTTGTTAACATCAATGAAATGTACAAATAAAGCCAAAAACATTTACAGGTATGAACAAAATATTTTTTAATAAACTTTAAACTTTCTCTGATCTACTTCAGTGCAAGAAGGGACAAAGTTAAACCCAAAACTAAGTTTAATAAACAGTGTGACTGAGATACAGCAGGATCCGATAGGCAAACAGCTGCATTTGTTCATACTTCTGGGGAAAAAAAAACCCACCCAATTTCACCTAAAAAAATATATTATAAACAACTTAGAGTATCTCTGTCAGCTTCCATAAAATCTAAGAGTCGGTCACTATAGTTCTACAGGTGTATTTTAATTGTTTCAGATGACTTGACTATCCACAGAAGCAGGCTGACAAAACTTCTGTAATGCCTAGTGGAAACCCACAATACAGCAAAGCATAAATAAGATACGGCACATACTGTGTCCAGAGGAGCCATAATGGCTTCACACATCTTCTACAACATTGCTAGGAGAGCTTTTTACCCAAACGGGTAACAAGTAATAATTGCCCAAGAAAGGATTTTCCCCAGCATCGTGCTTAAACATAAAGAAAAATGTCAGCCAACTTAAGAGGAAAACTGAAGTGATTCAACCCCACAACCGACAGGCAGTGTTGGATCTGAAGTCAGAGATACTCTGGCATTCAGTCCTGCCCCTTGGTCATTCAGAGCAGGCCGTGCGCTGCGCCCCAAGGTTTCCTTCCAATACAAAACAAGGCACGAAGGCAGCAACATGCAGTTGCAGCCCATCCCTGGTACCTTAGTTTCTTTCCTCAAAGAGGTTAACCGTGGTCAGTGAAGTATTTTGTTCCTTCCAGACTCTAGCACCACCACATCCTAAACTAGTTCACAGTTTATGTGAGGACACATTCTGATTCAAAGGCTACCATGCCCTCGTTTCAATTCTCACAGGGACAGAGTATCTTGATGTTAGTCCTTTACCTTAAAAATCACCCTTCACTCATAGCAAATTCAGGTGAAAGCAAGAAGGGTAACCAAAAAAACCCCACAGGACATAGGATGAAATGTTTATCAGTCACAGATGTCCAGAAGTGAAACTAAGGCTAGGCTGTCATAGAACTGAGATTAAACTTTTTCCCCCACTGCATAGTTCAGCACTGACCCAGAGGATGCTTCAGCCTTCCCTGTACAACCACCACCTCTGCAGTACCTGCCTGCCTTCCCGGGAAAAGCCTAGCACTGGGGAGCTCTTTCTCTGGGATTTATTCAGAGTCCAAATTCCTTGTTCATCTTTCCACCTTCTCCAGGGCTTCTTACTTTTTAACTCAACATGGGGAAAGTTTTGATATTACTGATTTTGATATCACGGTATTTGTTAATTTTCCTTTGGATATGCCCCAGTGCTTTTCTTACTTGACCAGCTGCTGACGAAGACTGGTAAGTCCAGAATGCATTTTCTTAGCTAAACCATCAAGGAATTATTACACCACAACGAGCCAAAATCTTTGCAGCTGCTTTGGGATGTATTCGCTCCAAGTGAAGCTCTTCCATACACCGACTGTTATTACTTTACATCCACACAGAAAGAGACAATTGTATTTCACACAGACATGCACATGAGCTCAGTGCACGTGGCTAATTACTGGTGTTTCACTAAAATCAGTGGGTCATTTTATTGCTCTGTCACACTTACACAGGTCTTACTGGCTTTGTAAGGAAGGCCATGAAGAAGATTGCTACAGGAACACAGCCTACTTACAGTATCTACAGCACTAAAGAAGTATAGAAAAATAAGTAATGATTTTTAAAATAAATTCTGAAGCTGTAATATTCATAGAAGGTGGTTAACTATCTCAAAAGTTATCTGAGAATTAAGTCCTCCCACTAACTTAAATAAAAGTCAAAAAATTATTTCATCAGGAGGTACTGGAATAGATTTTCCTCCAGAACATTCAAAGATGCACATATTGAGTCAGTCACTCAGTATGAGTGAGTAAGCATAGCAGAATTTGGAATTACTTTATATAATACAACCAACTTGACACTACTGGAGCAATATTCCACAGAATGGAGAGCATTCAGTTGAGAAAACAAATGAAAGTGGCAACAATGATCATAAAAAAAAAAAAAAATACTGAATTTTGACAGCAGGCAGATTTTTCCCATATTATTCAGATTCCACGCATCTCAATGTCTCCTTTGGTCTGCATCAACTCAAGCTGTTCTTGTCACATCACACATGGAGATATCTGAACCAAATAAGGGAGGAAGTGATGGTGGTGACTCAAGACAGAAAAAAAAAATATTTTTCTTCATAAAATCAGTGTTTAATAGAAGTGAGTCCTAATGAGTCCAAACGAGCCTCTCAGACTCAGTAATGGGCAGAACGCTGGGTCTGTGCCCTGGTGTCCTACTCACCTCCTCTTTTATGAAATTACATTCATTCCTTCATGCAGGCTCAGCTGGCTTTTGTGTTGCCTGGGATTCCGCTGTGTAATGGCAAATCTTTAGTACACTTGTCAGCAA
The DNA here is from genome assembly GCA_013398915.1 of Dromas ardeola. Taxonomy (NCBI): domain Eukaryota; kingdom Metazoa; phylum Chordata; class Aves; order Charadriiformes; family Dromadidae; genus Dromas; species Dromas ardeola. Next base: position 111,468 of record VYZM01003671.1, read on the forward strand.
ACGTGATTACCTCTAGTAAGGGAACTGTTTCCTATATCCATACAGGAATATGTGCACTGACTTCCAAACAATGCAACCCCCTTAGAGCCTTTACAGGTACCATCCAAAATCTTACAAACACAGCAGGATCTATCAATCATACATGCGGGACAAAATTTCTCATGCTGACACTATTCAGACTTCCCACTCACAGCTTCTGTTTTACACTGATCTCCTGGCGACAGCAATACCATTCAGTATGCTCTCCGCTGTCCATGCAGACCCTCATGCACCAGTTAGATTTTACGCTACTGGCAACAACAGAAAACAATAAAATAATTTGGAATAATCCTTTGTGAGATTACGCATTTAAGGCTACTAAGCAGACAGTTTTATTGTTCTAAGGTTTCCTTCCTTTCCTTTATTGACATTTTAAAACTATCTGAGAAGACTCTGATCTATTTCCACTTGATTGCTATCATATGTCCCTATCTATTCCAAGTCTTGTATCTCAAACATGACACAACAGCAGAATAGTAAACAAGAATAAGCTTGCTATTGTTCTACTTGCTACAATATCAGACATGCAATACAGCATTCACTTTCATTTAGATATATACAAGCATTGCTATATATTCACCTTGGAGGAGACACGGTCAAAGACGCAAGTATGGTGCAAACAGAAAATTGTATGATATATTTTTTGTTGGACCTTAGAAGTCAGAATTCATTCCAGAGTTGAACCAGGTCCTGAAAAAGATCCTCCTCTTGCACAGGTCACCTTCTGGTAGTTACACAATGTTTCAACAATAGGTTTGTCAATTATATTCTTCATCCAGAATCGTTCAGATCATCTAGTACTGTTTCAGTTAGATCCGTGAACATAAAGACCAACACCGGCAACTTGATTTCATATTTTACGAGAAGCTAATGGAGGAGCAGAAGACAGTTGTCCTGCTGGTGTTGAGACCTCCTACCCTAGGCTGGACTTTCTTACAGACTGGGCTTCTTGCCCACATGAATTATGTGCCTGTAGTCCAGCTACAAGGTGATGAAGTGAGGCAAAGCCATTGATCACCATGATGAAGTATGGTAACCTAGACAAAACAGATGGCAGAAAGCATAACTCACAACTGCTGTTATAGAAGAGCTCATGTCAGTGAGGAAGCCAGCAGTAACTCCCAGGCTCTTTCCTAAATAAACCATTTGTCTGGTGCATCTTCAACCAGATGCAACTACGGGAGGCTACAGACTAACCAAAATGTTTTCACCTGTTTACAAGAAACACTTCCTACCTTTGTTGAGGACAGCTTTCAGGACTGGACTCAGTAAACCCATCTGTCTGTCAGCCCTACGTTCCTAATTCTAGTTCACTGTTGCTCTCCAGGAGGGCATCTCATCCAAATACTGAGCTTCTCTAGTGACCTTCTCCCACCCTTACCACCCAGAATAAGATACTTATACAGAGCACCAGTAGCTACCATTTGATTATTAAATCAATAAGCTATTATATCAGTTTTAACTAGTTCAGCCTGAGGCACATAATACTGGCGGACTAACTTCATCTTTTTAAGACTGTCTCCAATGACCTCAGCTACCTTGATATACAAGGGGTTACAAACATTAATTAAACCATACAACTTCATAAGTAACAACAGAAAAGGCCATCATAGGTGTGAACCCTATTTGCCTCTAGCCTGTCATTACACCTCAACTGATAAATCACTGGCACTGAAATGGTCACTGACTATTTACTTGCATAGCTCCAGGCTCAAGATCTGGAGGGCCTCATAGCAGCATTGCTGTAAAAATGTTAAATACCCATGTATTTTAATCAACTCGCTGTGACTGCAAACAGGTATAAGCTGACCTCTCTGCAAATGACTGAGGAACTGCAACGCTCTTTCTAGACAAAGAGAACAGAGTAAGGACTTTGGAGAGATGGCTGGAGATGAAGGATGGGCCCCAGCCCTCAGAGGGATCCTCCATCGTGCTCTGCAGTAAGCGCTGCTTGCTCACCGCGCCCAGCTCCTGCAGGAACGTCAAGAACAAGTGAGTGCTATTAAGCCTGACCTGCTGACAGCTACCGGGAATATGAAGCACCCAGTTTGGGATATGCCCGTGTGGCTGCCCCCAGAGGTCAGCCCCTTTGACCTGGATCACTGCAAGGATGGATTCATCCCCAGCTCTTACAGCTGGCGAAGCACAGTAACATCCTGCAAGTCAACGGACCTAAACAAGCCACCAGTTACCCAAGGTCAGTTTCTTAAATGTCAGTAAACAAAAACTGCAACAAACAAAATACAATCTTGCTACATAACTCAAAGTATTTGCTTTTAAACAGAAACAAGCCTCTCACAAAAAGGGAAAAACTTAGAAGTCTCCATTTTCACACAGGAACCAATGTTCTCTGTAGCTTTGTATGAGAAAAGTATTTTTAAAAGCAAACATAATTAATCATGTGCTACTGAGCCCAGTAAAGGTACAAGGCTGTAAAGCCTCCGCTGCACTCTCAGATGGGAGCTGGGAATCAGTCCACAAGCTTAGGCAGGATCTGAGTTAGGCCTCAATTTCTACGCACAGGAAGAAATACCATTATGGTTGTGCTTGGAAGTGTCTGAGTTTCACGCCCCACAGGCCTGATGCACTCCTGATACAACAGAGGGTTACCGAGTCAGCCAGCTACGTCCAGCTTTAACACAAAACAAAAATTGCTCCTACCTGTGGCGGCCCTATCTCTGTCGCGGTTTTCAGGTAAAACGAGGTTTTGGAGGTCTGAGCCAGCACCCCATGGCCCTGGGGTGGGCTCAGAGGGGCCGCCTGGGCCAACCTGTGCTCAAACACATCCCAGAGATGGCTTTAAGGCCAGGCTGGTCGGGCTCCCGCCCCGGGGAGAGGTGCTGCAGCTGCATCCTGGGCTGCTCCTGCAATGGCTGGGCTGTCAGGGAAGGCCAGTGGATGGGCAGGCAGCCATCCCCCTCCTCAGCCCCGCCATGGCGCCCTCACCCAGCCGGCCCTGAGCCCCCCTGCGGCCACAGGGCACCTTGCCAGGCCCCGCCCCTCGGTGCCCCTCTGTAGCCCCACCTCTTCCAGAAGGTTCCCCAGGCCCCGCCCCTCAGTGCCCCTCTGTAGCCACGCCCCTTCCAGAAGGTTCCCCGGGCCCCACCCCTCAGTGCCCCTCTGTAGCCACACCCCTTCCAGAAGGTTCCCCGGGCCCCACCCCTCAGTGCCCCTCTGTAGCCAC
>VYZM01003671.1:114708-144747 GCA_013398915.1 Dromas ardeola
GCCCCCGCTCCTTCGAGCGACGTCCCCAGGCCCCGCCCCTCAGTGCCCCCCTGTAGCCCCGCCCCTTCCAGAAGGTTCCCCAGGCCCCGCTCCTTCCAGAAGGTTCCGGGAGCCAGGTCTGCCCCCTGCCGGCCGTCTCCCTGTGGGGCAGGGAGCGCCTCCCGGCCCAGCCCCGTGCCCACAGCGCCGCGCTGGGCTGAGCAGGCGGCCGTGCCCCCTCCAGCAGCGCAGAGGGACGCTGCTCACGGCGAGCATGGAGGACAGCGCACGCCCACCGGGCTTAGGGTTCCTGCGCGGGGACTGCCGTATCAGGGAGGAGCAGGCAGGAGTGACTGTGCGTTTTTCGCTTTCCACTGTAACTGGAGAGGAGATGAAGTGCAGGGAAGCGTCCTCCATTAACACGGCTGGGGAAGGGGCTCTGTCTGTACTGGTGGGGTTAGGCCAGCGCCCACGGTTGCTGATGCGGTTAACCCCAGGGGCGGAAGGCACAGCTGAGCCGGGCCTGGAGCCAGCAGGGGTAAGAGCAGGTTGGGTGCTGGTGTTGGCCTTTGGGGCAAAAGAGACACAAGAGGTGGCCAGCGTGCCCTTTGCATGTAGGCCTGGAGTGGAAAGGTCTCATTAAGATAAACTCTGGTCTACAGCCAGGCTTTCTCACAACGGCTCGGCTCCGTACACAGCGGAGAGGAACACAGTTACGCTCTTGTGTATACTAATATCCTTAAATTGGATTACAAGCATTAAACAAATATAAACTAGAGACTGGAACACTGGCCAGGAAGCCACACGCAGCATCCTGGGACAGATGGACAGAGACTCATCCCTAATCAACTTACCCAAATAGCTGTTCAGTGGCTAACAGGGAAAGCCGAGCAGAGGCCATGGTGCAAACTTGGCAACTGTTCTCTGGAGCAAAAGGAACGCAAACATTCCCACTTAGCTTTTGTAAATAAAAAGATGAATAATAAATTAATCAGTAAAAAAAAAATCAGCTTAGAGCACAGAAAACATCACTCTATCTGGAAGGAAACAATGGAAATGAAAAGGGGGCTTGAAAAAGATGCCCACCCTCAACACACGCAGGCTGCCTTGGTCACTGAGAACTGGATCTCAGGTGCTGCGATGCAGCTCTTCAGACCTAATGGCATGATGCTGTAACGAAGCCAGAGTCCTCTCCAGTATCATAACAACGCAAGTGTTCTACGTACTGGCACGGTGACACAAAACCTGACGCTATTGCCACTCTTTAATAGCAATGCGCCTGAATTTCGGAAGAAATCTGAATGCGTATGTTTTTTTCTTCTCCTAAATCACTAGCATCTCTCTGAGAGAAAAAAACTTAGCACTAGTTTTATTTTTCAAGAATAAAAAAACCCAAACCTTTTGTTAGCCATTACACCCCTACAAGTGTGGGAAGCTTCAGCGATCATTGTACGTTTCATTATGCAAAGATGCCTGAGTAAGTTGTCCTGAAGGTGGTTGCAAAAGGCCCTTTTGCGGAGTGGCCAGCGCACTTTGAACAGTGTGTGGGATGGATATTTTCTTGGAATAATCCTCTTTTTATTACTCCGCAAAACTGGCAGGAACACATCTTTTCCTTTGTATGTTAGCAAGTCAGCTTGACAATATTGAAGCCAACCTGGAAAGTTATTTTGTTTTGCTCTGCCAAATCAGATATTTCTGCTCTCAAAAATCAGGTAAAGCTAGAACATATTGTAATGTTTATATTTTAGCTCTGTAACATTTTAATTTGAAACATTTGATTTCAAAAGTTGTTAGACACCTGAAAAAGCCGTTTGGGTCAACTGGGTCTTTCAGAACTATTTTCATCAGTGCCTGGTAAATAAACTGAAATGTAGAAAATATGTACGTGGTCACTATGAAGTCACTCCGTGCCCCGGCGGGGCAGCTCCCGGGCAGCTCGCACACCCACCCCAGCGGTGCCGTCCATGGGTCAGGGCCCAGATCAACGCTGCGAGGCAGCTGCGGGAGAGCTGCTGCTGGCTCCGTATCGTGCCGCTGGCATAACACAAACCAGATACAGCTGACAAGTTGTGCGGGGTAAGAAACTCGCTATTTGCTTTGGCTGCTCGCAAAAGGAAGAATGAGCTTGTAAGACGAGATATAGACTGGGACTTCATGTAATGGCAATCAGTTTCTCAGCACAAGGTTTTCTGGGAGATCTGGTGTAAAAAACACCGGAGAACTGAACTACAGGTGCACCTAGCTCTGTCTTCAAGGAGCCTAACTGTTGGCTAGAGTTCGGACAGTCAGAAATAGTATCAGACTGGATGGTCTCAGTCTTAGAAAATGAGACATGAGTCCTTAAAATGAGATAATGAGGTATCTTCTTTAAGTATAAGCTAAGAGGCTAGTTTAAGCATACGTAGTTTACATGTGCAAGCGAGTTAGAATGGATGTTCTTATCTGGAAGTGACTAGAAGATGGTGTTGCTGGAGGTCCTCATATGGAAGCAGCAGCTGCTGCAGAGACTGGGAATCTCCAGCTTTCCAAGAGACAGCACCGTTTTTCCCCTCTATTTCAGGACATTTGATGAAACAGGATTGCCCCTTTGCCCTCGGTTTATTTGTAGGCAAAGTAACTTGGTGTTAAGACAATTCCTAAAACTGAATGTCACCACACTTCAGTGCTTCTGTTAATAGCTGCTGGCGTTGCAAAGGAGTTTTCATGGTTGCACTATGGCCAAATACATTTCTGGTTCTTTTCCCTTCCTAAAGGATAACAGACACTGACCACAGATGCAGACAGGATGACCCATTGATATGCCTTCCTCACGTTCTCAAAATTATACAAATTGCATGAGCAGGAGTCAAAAAATAGTTTCTTTCTCTATCTAACCCCATCAGGGGTCATTAAGATTTTTTTCACATTCCCTTAAGCAAACATCTTGCTAGGATCTTCAAGACATGCCTCACACAATCAGTTCTCTACTTTAACCGAGGACTGAATTATTAATGATTTAGTCTTCTGAGAACTGAAACTTTTTAGCATAAAAATCTTCGAGCTCAAAGCTGTCTGTAAAAATACAGTGTCTCAGATTATCTGATGATCATTTCTGATTTAAATGACCGGGTCACAGGAAGGTCTCAAGGCACATTATCTAGTGGGTGAATATAATTATCTCCAATTAGAATGAAAAAACCCAAAACCTCTAGTACAGGATAATCAGGAGGCTGCAATGCGTCTGAGCCACAATTGTAGACATGCTATGCTGTACAACAGACCTCCCAACCTTAAAGAAGGCTGATGTTTTCTTTTTGAAGGACATACATGTTCCTGTTTCATAACAATAAATTCCAAGACATTTTCCCCATAATAAGGCTAAAAATACTTCCCCAGGCCTCACAAAGAATTAACTCTTGCCTGTTTCTAAAAAATTTGAAGTTCCTTAGCTGGTAGCAGCTATTTAAAGAGTTTGATATTCAATGATGTGTTATCTAAGGCCAAATTCCTAAAGGCAGGCACGAATACCATACCAATGCTGATTCAGGCGACACTGCAGTATCTTCAGATGACTTCAAGGCAGACAGTTTAGTATACCATGTTTTGGTATGTCATATAATACCAGTCAGCGCTTGCATGGTCGAGCCAGTCTCACCTAGAGGCCTGCGATCCTCTCAGCTTTTGCCCGTGTTTGATAGGTGAGTCTGAACTGCCTCGGTAGCTGCATGTGAGCACGCTGACATCAGAGCACGAAAACTGGGAAATTCAGAGAACCAGCCCACCTGCCCTTTGGATCAAACTACAGAAAAGCTTCTCTCGTGCCTCTCCCTCCTCTTAACGACTCAGGAAACACCTAGACAGCTTTAAGAACATATAAAGTTAAAACATTAAATATGTGACAGAAGGCTCAGCCCTTTCTGCTACGCAGTCCACAGTTAGATGGAGAGGACGGATGTGCCAATGCATTCATTTGAACATTGGCCTCCATGGTCAGTCGCGTTGCTCTAATGGCACTGCTGCCTTTCTTCACATGGCTTTACCTACGCACCGCATACGTGATCTGCGGCTCACCTCCTGTTCTGCGTTATACAGACTTTTCCTAATACTGCAACCAATATTAAAATGTTTTCCTGTATGCCCAAAAGCCTAATGTTTGAAGTAGTACTTGCCTGCGGTTACCATCACTTGGTTCTGTCTCTGCAAACAGTCACGCAGAATTTCATGGGAGTACTTACAGTCATGGAGACTCGTGCATGAGGGGATGTCAAATAGTTGCCCTCAGGCACCAACTCAGGATCACCTGTATTCCTGCTGCATGCCCGAGGGATGTTTGTCCATCTGTTCTCAAAGGCCCCCAAGAATCAACAATAATATTGATTATTATGCCTAAAAATTTCTTCCAGTACTTCTGTTCCTTTACCTTACGGACAGCCTGAATCTTACTTGCTAGTTCTTCATTACTTCTTGCCCTGTGTATCACCAATGAGAGATTATTCCCGTCCTCTTTCAAAAAGTCTGATAATACTTAAGACTTACATTTTCTTCAGCCTGCTCTTTCCTAGGCTGAACCACTCCGGTGTGCTCATCTTCTCACTGGTTAGATGTTACAAACCTCAGTTCCCCTCTTGCTGCTCTCCCCGAGTTCCTTCCCATCAGCCCACAACTGGTTCCTGTGGTGCCCAGGCCAGCTGCAGCAGGCTGGGGAGGCCTTACCATTGCTGGTAGAGCAGGGGGGTGATTTCATACATCTCTCAGGCCATTTTTCTGGTATTTGTCCTAGGACAATGTTTCGCTTTTCACACCAACATTATGACATTGCTGACCTGAATTCAGGTTGTGATACATGGCGATTCCCAGGCTCTTTTCTGAAAATTGTTATCCAGCCAGCTGTTCCCTGTCCTGTATTTGTGCTTTTAAACAGTTCCTGCAAGGTGTAGAAATTGAATTTTCACCTATTGCATTGCATTTTTTCCAGACTAGTTATTTAGTTTCATTTTGAATCCTACCTTTGTTCTCCTATCTCCCTGGACTCCGGTGCCAGCAGAGGGGGGCTGCCGGCATGCCAGAAAACAGGGATGGAATTCCACACAGTCTTGATGCAGTTCAGTGCCCGCCGAATCCAGCAGCATTTAATTTCACAAGAACTAGTTTGGTTGCCAATGGAAAAATACAAAATTGGGCCCTGAACATCATGTAAACAGAGGGACCAGCAGTTCATTTGGTATTTATCTACAAACTATTAAATAAAAACCAAATGTTTTAGGATTTATAAAGTCCAAGTCATACGTTTTAGGATGCATTACTTCCAGGTAACATTCCCTGGCTGCCTTTCATTTTCTAAAGGACTTTTTTTGATTTATGCGTTAGTATGCTTGTATGACTGTTTGTTTGCTTTCTTAAAAAAGCAAGTTAATGTAGTTGCAGAAATTTTATTTAGACACTAGCACTTCAGATCTTGGGGCAGGAAAAGTGGACCACCACAGTATTTTACATTTAATAATTTATTTTTTACCACAAAACCTTAAAAAATTGTCCTAACTCACTCAAAACTTTCCCAAATACATTGAGATACTTCTTCCCCAGCTCAGCACATCTCACAAATGAGCTTAACTCACTTCTTTTGTCCACCATTGCATCACTAACACTGGGAATACTGTTTCCAAAACTGCTTAAATTCAAGGTGACAATACACAGGCTGCAGAACAGGCAGGTATCTGACCTACCACTGGACTCCAAAAACTACTTGCTCAATTACAAACCATTTGAAAACTAGGAAATTGGTTTGGTGATTCTTCCTAATGCCCTAATTAGCATTTCAAACTTTTGTTGTGGATAAAAAGTGTACACCTTGTTTACATTATTGATATCAAAAAGAACTCATGCATATTTTAGTAATCAGAAATTTCAATTTAACTTCCAGGTTGTTCTGATCAACATCATTGTAAATTCTTCTGTCCTGTAAGACAAAGAAAATTACGTTTAAAAAGAAGTCAGTGTAAACCAAAGAAAGCACGGATGGTATATGATACCGGGCAAGTCACTTACTTTCCTCAAGAGAAGACAATGTAAACCATTAGCGCACAACCCACTATCCAGCCAACTGCAAGGAGTATAGGTACAACGAGACGTGAAAGGGGGACTTGGGCTGAAAGAGAAAAGATGGTCTTTTTCAGAAAGGCCACATTACATCGACGATGAATTCACTAAATTAAACACATCAAAACCACAATTATCACAGGGCAAAAAGATACCTGTGAGCTTAGGCCACGTTATCTATGATTGCTATTTTTAGCATGGAGTCACCATATCTTGGCAGGCCTTCCAACGAGAATACATAGCAAAAGCCCAAAGATTTCCCCGCTATGGTCTCTGCTATCAGATAGTACAAGGCTTATCACTTCCAAAAGCAGCAGGGTACAGGGAGGAGACAGGCATGGTTCTGTCCTTGGTCCCCATAGGTCATCAGGAGAACATCTGTACTGGACTTTATTGACAGCAGCTGTCCCAACAGATTCAGGATTCAATCTCTGACATGTACAGCACCTTCTAGAAGTCTCTTTAGGTTGGCAACGGTATATCAAAAATACAGTGATTATTTAATATTGCACCCATTTAAGATCAGTGTGCTGGGGCTGTGCTGAGGGGATGCTGTATGAGTTCCCACACCTCAGAGGGATGTTTGCCAACGGCTGCGTGTCAGGGGTTCACAGCTCATCTCTGTGTTTTCTGCGCACAGTGCCCGACTCAGCCCTCTCCTATCCTGCCACTACAGCGATACGGGGTTGTTGAGGTTGATGTAAGAGTGTTCCCTACTTTCAAGTAAGAAAATAACAAGAGTTTCCAATGTGAATGTACCACCTGCCTGGCTGAGTTGGGCCAGGCACAAACAAGTGACGTCTTGCCTGTATTGCCCACCGGTACTGGAAGAAGCTAAAAAAACTACATGGAGATTTGGAGTCCAGTGGCAGCAATGGTTCTCCAAGGAACATGCAGAAAGCAGGACTAGCACTTTATATAAATACGTTTCTTTACAGCATCAGAATTCCAAAGACCCTTCTATCAAAAAGGCAGAAAGCAGCATATCAACCTTTGAGATCACATTACTTAGCAATATATTACAACATTTTAAAGCACATCTTTCTGCAGTTAAAAGATTTCCAGGTTTTTGAAGGGATTAATAAATAATGTAAAACCATTCACAACACCTTGCACAGTTTAGATCAAGCAGACAGACTTCAGAGGGATGCTTAATAATTCAAGGATTTCCACGTTACTCTTTTAAAGTTATGCAGAACACAAACATGTCTCACCATGATATTGCAAGGTGTATTTACCAAGAGGGAAAGAGAGAACAGATAGATAGAAAATCTGCATGTGCTGCCGTAAAATTATTAAACAGATAAGCAACCACACAGTAAAAAGGTAAATCCTGCTCTATGTCCTTTTGCCACAGGGGAATCCCTTACCTGTTTCATTTAAAGACTGTTTTTCCTTTGACACTTTGTAAGGTAAAGCTACTTCTGTTGGGAACCATTTCTCTTTAGTTGCCATGTTTTCTAAAGGTCCTATTACAAATAAAGGGCTGGATCCCACTGGGGTACATGGAAGAGTTTTGACAGAGCTCTGCTGAGTTGCCATTGCATCTACTGAATATGGTATTTTGTTACATGAGATCCAGTTTAAATGCAGTACGATAAGAGAGGCGAGCAAGTCCTGATGGGTCAAGCAGGAACGCTGTGCCCAGCATTTGTCATGAGGCAGCACGCAGCTGGCTCTGAGGGATAGAGTTTCATAGGAGCCATTGGGAGTACTTGTGTTTCATAGTTTAGGAACAGAAATGACCATGAGATCATTCGCTCTGATCTCCTATGTGTCACAGGACAGATACCCCAAGACTTGAGTTAGAGTAAAGCAACTGCTTGAAAGAGTATATTTTATGCGACAAGCAGGAGAGGCTGAGGTGCGAGACATGCACAAGGCTCAGGCTAGGCTGCGTGTGACGTTTGAGCAGGTAACCACTTCACAAGGGCTCAGAAGAAGGTGACAAACTCCAAGGTCCCAACATTTGGTCCAAGGAAAACTATCCTGAGTCTAAATCTGAGAATCAGTGTTACCCTCGCCATGAAGCAAAGCTGTGCGCATCAACAGCCCGAAAGAGAGCATCTGCATTGTCTGCTTTGCAGCCCGAGGTGGAGAGGGAGTGCAGAGGGACTAGCAGCAGAGGAGCAAAGTACTTTTAAGCAACTGTATTTTGGAAAGAAAACTCTTTACTGGCCCCTGCAGGTAACCAGCTCAAGCCCTAAAGCATGATGTTTCACTGTAATCACCATTTAAATGAACGCACATGAAAGCGGAATACTGAGGCAAGTGTGGGTTATTGCAGTCACAAGTACTGCTTTCAAATAGACCAAGGAAACAAAGACTGGCTTCTGGGGTTTGAGCCAGAGCCTGCTGAAACAAAAAGGCCAATTCTGGATGGCAGCAAGAATAAAGAAAGGAGCCTTACTGTGACCTGTGTATGTAAGCTGGTGTTCTGGCTACAAATTACTTTCTTTTTCCCCCCATTATAGTGATTTTTCTCTACTTCAAACATGAATTTATCTCAAAATAAACAGAAAGAGGCTGGTCAAAGCAGTAAACACTCAGCACTTTTGCTGTGCTACAGCAGGGTTCCTCCATGTGTGATAAAAAGACTCCTGAGCTCTGTGCTTCTGCAGGTTGGAAGCTCTGGGAACTGCCCACCATGGGATGCCCAAGTACCACAGTGAAGCCAAGGATCCCTTAACTACGGGGTACAGCAGGACAGGCTTCTGAGCTAAAATACCGGTAAACTTAATCTGATCTCTATCTTCCATTTTTCAGGGGCTTAGCTTTTATCCAGAACCATAAGTTGACTTGGTTTTGCTGTCTGTAGTTGGTCAAAACTCCTACCAGTTACCATGAGAAAAATGATGTCTCTGGTCTCACTGAGCTGCCTTCACACCTGAAATATCCAAGTACAACACTGACAAAGGCACCCCAAGATACCAGGCAGAAAATCTTCCACTGACTTTAAACAGGCAGAGGCTTGGCAGGTAAAGAAGGGAACGTTTCCCTGCCCGAGCCTGTCAAGCTTGAACTCGCAGTCTTATGTTTCCTACTCCAAAATACCTCAGAATTTCCTCTAAGTTTTTGTGTGTTCTATCTCATACAGGCTACACATGCACACACACAACCAAACCACTAACCTGTCACTGGGATGGCGGTTTGAACACCACACTGGCCAGCAGACTAGGAGGGAATGCGTGGGCATGGCCAGAGGACCATGTCGCCTGCATGTCTCCCAGCTGCCAGCCCCAACAGACAAGTTTTTCCATGTTCCTTATGTGCTGCCAATTAAAGCTGTGGTGCTCCGAAATCTGATTTAACCACAGAACTGATGTGGACAGGCTTTGGTGTTGATGGCATTTGCCAGCTTCTTATTTAAAAATCCTGTGAGCCCTGCAGTTACTCATTTCGGCAAGGTTGCCCAACCATTTCTAATCCGGGGTCGGGCTGGAGGCATGTGCGGACGAGAGGCAGTCAAGCCCAGCGCTGCGACTCCTGCTGCTGCCCCAGGGCTGGTGCTGGCGCCAGCCCGGTCCGTCTGAGTGATTACGGCCACATTGCCTTTTTATTTTAAAAAAAAAAACAAAAAACAAAACAAAACACAAAACCAAAAACAAACCCCAAACTTTAAACACAAATAACAATACACACCCTACCAATGCAAAATATGGTTAAGTATAACTCCTACTGGAATACCAGTATCAGTATAATTTCTGTGGATATCAATGAAAACTAAAACTAAGAAACAGCATTCAGAATCCTGTTGTATCTGAGTTTAGTAGAATTCCACTATCCTTCTTAGATACCAGTGGTAATGGTGCAAGAAAACGGAGATAAAAGTCCGTAAAACTTTTAATAAAGCTATGAAGATGTATAAAGAAGTTACTTTTACAAGGAAAAGTACTACCTGAAAAACTGTGTACACAGCCAACACCATATTTAAAATTATAGTCATTTCACCATCCAAACCTCTTACAGTAAATAGAAAATGACAATGAATATAAAATGCATATTTATAAAATGCCTTTTCTCCTTGGAAAAAAGTAGAAATGTGCTTATAATGAAAAGGTCGTTATTAAAATTTCATTTTGCTCGGCCACTTCGGTTTGCGAGGTTAAAATCTAAATTATTGTATGTTCATCTAGCACTACACTCAGATTTCAGCTACACAGACAGTATACTTAAAACACTGTCAAACATAATTAAAAGGAACCATGTAAAATGAGTTATGTTAGTCAACTTAGAATCACAACTACAAAAAAACCCCTAAAGAAAACAAAACTGCTAGGATTCAGAAATACGAGAGGAACCCAAGCTACTTTCACCTCATTGCTGTTAATAGAATTAGCTTTCTTAATGAAAAGTAAAATATATAGTGTATCATACAAGAATAGAAAGAGCTAAGTATTTTCACATAACATTGCTCAGATGTATGAATTTTAAAAATACATGTTACATCCACATTTAACTGTGTATCTTACCTGGTTCTGCCATTTCTCCCTCTGCTGGTTTTATTGGCAAGTTTTAAGGTTTGCCTCTGCAGTTGTTCTCGTGAGCCTTGGGATGCTTTAAATAGAGCAATATGTGGAATGTGCTGCAGCTGCCTTGCTCACTGATGCCAGTTTTTGGCTATATGCATTCAATTGTCTAAAAAGGCAGGAGTTCAAGGGATTCAAGGTTACCTCTTCTTGCAACTGCACATCTGTTTCAGAGAAAACTGAATAAAAGGACATTGTTTTTTGAAGAGGGAGAGAAACAAGGGCAAAAACTGCTTTATGGTCTCTTTACAGCCATGAAACACCACATGATAAGCTCATTTATGTGCATCCACATATTTAGAGCATGACAGGGATCCAGGTCATTCCAGATCTCCCACATCTTCTCTCGTCCCTCTCCTGTCAAAAAACCAAGCCAAGTCCTGCTCAGTAATACTTGTACATGTGTTTCTGTAGTAATTAGTTACTTGCTAAGCATCACCAGGTATCTCGTACTACACAAAGCACAGAAGTATGTTTAGCGTCTTCCTTCTGAAAGGTTACCGTGTACAATTGCAGGTTTTCGTTACTCCTGGGGGGTAGTGGGTAACAAAATGCAAGGGAAGAACCTAAAGGGGGATCCTAAAGTAACTTGAGAATGATTTTGTCCTGAACAGGACAAATTCAGAAGAGAAAAAACATGGAGATGAGTGCCAAATCTGAGCCAAAAGGACAAACTGCACACTAGCTTGTATCACAGAAAAGGGGAGCTCCATACAAAGATCCCTTGGAGTGACCCTGGCCAGAGTTTTTGACCAATAAGCATAAGAAACCCACTCAAAGTTTATTAGGGAAATTAAGTCCTATACAGAACATTCAGAGGGACACACAGGCGCAAAAAGCCCCTAACCAAATGCTTTTTTTCAGGCATGGGAGGACATTTTATCTAACGTTCAGCAAGTTTATACATAATCCCATTTCAGATGCTAAATGAAACAGGGATTCTTCCTGTGTGTTTCTTGAATGGAAAAGGACACAAATTGCTGTTCAAAAGCTATTTCACATAGCAGGTGCACAGGATGTTTTGAAGTGATCTAATCTGGATGTTTGTGTAGTTCAGAGGAATTGGTCGTGGGCTCCCAGAAAACAAGACAGCGCTCAGAAACACATGATACAGATCTTCTAAGAGAGATTATCCCTTTTTTATGTGCTCATTGATTAAAGATTAAATACTTTACATACGAAAATAAATTTCAATTATCACCTTTCTTCAGAATTGCTTCCTCTCTTCCAGTGACTGTGGAGATCACATCTTCCTTGGAGCTATCATATCAGACAGCCTGAAGGAAAGGAATTAAGCTAAAGTTAGACTCTAGATTACCAGGCGGAAAAAACACTGGCTTTTCATACCAGCACTTGTTGGTGGATATAACTTGTTCTAAAGCAGGTTCCTAACTCAAGTATTTAATTTTGAAAGGACTAGAAGTGGTTATGATGGAAATGCAATGCCAGTCCCTCCCAAGGAAGGGTCTGTCCCTGAGCACAGGAGCTGCTTTCCGGGGATCCCTTCTCAGTTCCCTGCCCAATTCCTGAGCCCCGTGACTGCAGAGGCAGAGCAGAAGGGTGCAGATACATATCCAATGCTACACCTACAAAACAGTTGGGAGAGACAGCCTTCAAAATACCCCTAGGAAATGCAATCATATGTCTGGTTATCTTTACAGGAATAATATTTTTTGTCCTAGATGCAAGAATGGAAACTATGGGCCCTGGGCTACATGACTTGTGTCCATCTGCAGAGTACTCTCATCTGGAATGAACAACAAAAAAGAATGGCCGTAGAATATTTTAAATATAATTATTTGTATTGCTGTGATCAGTATCTTAGAAACCACGCTAACATACAAAATGTGTGACCGAACAGCATTCAATGCTGGCAAAACTTTACTGAAGACAGTTGTTTTACATCAGTGATGAATTTAGCTTTGTATAGATTGGTTTCATTACATACTATAAACAGTCCCCATTTTTTTGGTCTTTTGAGTTTGGCATGAATTCTAAGATGATGATTACAGAAAAATAACTGAAGCCAAATCATGTCACCTAAGGAAGTTTTCATCAATTTCTGCAATCAATATCTTGACCAACTTGTTCCTCAGTCAGTTTGTGCTCACTGTCTGTTAGGTTCTTGTGTTTCTGTTCGTACAATGAGATATTTCAAAGCAGGTACTTTGAGACATTATTTCCAGTTCTGCAGATGCAACAAAAGCATCAAGCTTTATTGTCTGCCCACTAACACCAGGGTCCCTACCAATAAGTCCTGCTGACAGCAGGACTCTGCTGGCTGAAGGATCAGACTCACGCTTCCTCTAGTAGGAGGACAAGACTTAAAGGACTTTTTGGAACCTGAAACTCCTGTCTACCAATTAACAGCAATCATGTGATCACAGCTTTTTCATAAATTTTAACATCATCTTAAAACCAGCAGAATTTCCTGGACGTGCTACTTTCTAGAATTTCCCACTGGCTGCTTCCCAGCAGCTGTGACAGCATTTGCAGCATCTCCAGACCTGCACGGGCTTCACAATAAAGGCTCAACGAGTCTCCGTAAAGGATCATGTTCACTGGCCCAGGGAAACTAGTCAAAGGGCTTCCACCAGTTTTTAGAGATCACTTTGACCAAATGGGTACGCTAATATAACAACTGAAACAGCAAGCTCTCCGAGTACAGAACTTTTCTGGTACTGGATATGCCTACTATGTCTCCACTGACGGCTTTTGCCAGTCTGTGTTCCTGAGCAAGATGGTTCTCCTTAAAAAATGCTTGCCTTTCCCCAAGCACCACGTAAGGAAAGTGATTTCATTACTGCTTATCCAAGATGGGTCTACTCGTAAAATAAAACTCAGGGCTATATAACATTTTATCGTGCCATCTATGCTTCAGTGCATCATGTCATTTTGAGACACAAGAATAAAATGCAAGCTTTACATTCTTTGTCTAGCTTTGCGATAGAGCAGACTTTTTGGGATAGGATCCAATTTGTTGTAAAAAGAAATATGATTCTGTTCTCTGTGCAATAGATTTATTAAAAAAACCACACCTCTGATACAATAACTTCATTGGCTGCATAGCTGTTCCTGTAATAATCCTGTCTGTTTTGGTTCTGCTAATTATATATATATATACACATCTGATCTAATGGAAATAATTTCTACCAGGAACCATGTATTCCTAACAAGACAGTCTGACCTTCACAGATTGGGATCTTTCCAGGCCTAGTTGCCTTAAGCAAGGACAGAGAGTCATTGCTGTTCACAACAGTTTTGCTAACTACTACCCTAATTTAGCTGCAAGCATAGTAAGTATTGTTCTGCAAGTCTAAAGCGTGAGGTTAAGGATATAAAAGTTGTAAATGCAGCAAAGAATAGCGTAACAATATAGACATTATTTTAAACAACACATCTTCTGTTTGGAACAGAGGAATGAACTGCAGACATAAATCTACAATAGGTCTCAGTCCAACAGCCAAAAAAAAAAAGCAGGGGACAGTTTCAAAATATAAAAAACAAGGAGAGTACACAATGCTTAAGAAAAAACTCGAGAATGATTTGTGGCAAAAAACATCTACTGTTTTGCCTGAAGAACAATATAGAAGAAAAACAATTCCCTCATTTTTATTTTTGTTTCAAATTACATTATAATTTGTGTATGCTTTTTCCTCTGCGTTTGTGCTGGGATGATGAAATACTCAATATCCAGAGTTAGATTTGGATGGTTAGTTGTGGTCTGAAATGAGATCTCTTTTTTAGCCTTCAGTTCACTGAGGTACTCAAACAGATTTGTCTCACTTAAAGCAGTCTTCTGAGAAGCCTTGTTGACTTCGGTCCCCTTAACTGCTCAAAGCTAGGAATGCACTTTAAATGCTTTAAATGCCTTCAGTACTCTAAGTGAATGAGGGCCAAAATTAGGAGGAACTGAGTAAGCCAGCAGGGCTGCAAGTCTTTCCGGAAGAAAAAGCAATTTTAAGTGGGGAAAAAAAGTACTGATGTTTTAGAAAATATTAAATTCTCTTCTTCAGATCCACGTGGACCTTGCCAAAAGAAAAAAAACAACAACAAAAAAGCAGTGGCTGCTGTTGGATTCACTGGCTGGCTGGTAGTTATGAATGCAGCCTTTCACCAACTCCTGCTGTTCCCCAGTGTGGCCGCACATGCCGTTGGCTGCGGCGAGAACCCTCTGCAGGCTGCTGCATTGTTTTGGTGCCAAAGGTTTGGTGAAGGATTGGAAGGAACAATGTCTCTATCTGTGTTCAAAAGTAGCCCACCTCATTTTACAAAATGCATTATTCCACTGATGGCTATCTTTTGGTTATTCCTTCAGTCATACAAAGGAGTCATATGAGCCTGCCATGGTTTGAAAGACCTGATGCTATCCTTGTCCAAGCCATTTAACTGCTTCTGCACTAAAATTGCCGGGGAAGACCTGGAGAGATGTCAGTGCTGCTGCATCAGTGGGCGCCTTTGCCACATGAAACACAGGACCCGCAGCATCTGCCCTTGAGCATGGAGGGGACCGACAGCTGAGTGCTCATGGAAAGTCAACAGTCAAGGGGGAAATTAAAGCCAGAGTTCGATCCTAAAGAAAACAAGAAAGATCAAGGCAACACTAGTAGAAATTTATTTGTACGGCTCCTTAACATGTAGACTGGTTATATAGGAGCTTTCCATCTGGCTAACCTAACACCGTAGCCACAAGGCTGACAGGTACATTGCCACAATATGGTGTTGGTAATTTGTTTTCCTGTAACAATAATGGGCATAGATCTAACCTCAGAAACTACAGCATCTCTGCATCCCTCAGCCCACCCGCTGTCCTGCATTTGTACATGAGGGGTATTACAGTGAGCAGAAATACAGGCTGTGCGTGTTCGGAGATCTGAGCCATAGACGCTCAGCTTTGTGACCTTTGGGTTTCCTCTGCCTGAGCTGGTGCTGCTTTCTTAGACAATATGTTAGGGAAAGATTTAGCTATAAACAATCATGTATCACCTCAGTAAGAGGCAAACCCTTCCCCTTTTGTACCAGAGACAGGATTTCTTCATAACACAGTCCCCTCTGAGGAATGCTCAGAATACAATAGAGAAAGAAAATATCATCTGCTGGGTAACAACAACATGGAAGCATTTACTGTCTGATGTTTGGGAAACAACTGTCAGAACACCTCATTAAAATACCACCCATTTTGCAAAGAAAATTGGCAATGTTTATGCTTAAATAGCTAATATGTTTAGAGTACATTCTAATCTTCATAATTTCACCAGTATCTAGATACCAAATATTGTAATGTCAAATTTATATTTTTGTTAGCCATTCTTCTAACATCTGTAAGTCTACATGCAGCATTCAGTAGACTGGCAAAGAAATGCTTTCAGTTGTACAAATCCTGTAAGATTCGTATAAATAACTGTAGGCTACACTGTTTTATATTAGATTAGAGGGACATAACAACTCATCTTCACAAAAGGAATACTCCAAGTAATTATAGTTTTGTAATACTGATACTAATTTTTGTTTAAATTACATTTCTTTCTTTCAGTTGACATTTTTCCTTTAGATAACCCCTCTGATTTACTAGCAAATCAAAAGCCATTACTTTGCCATACTCTTCTTGTGACTTGCAGACTAACATGTGAGAAAGTATCAGATTATTGCATTTACAAAATATGCATATGT
The DNA here is from genome assembly GCA_013398915.1 of Dromas ardeola. Taxonomy (NCBI): domain Eukaryota; kingdom Metazoa; phylum Chordata; class Aves; order Charadriiformes; family Dromadidae; genus Dromas; species Dromas ardeola. Next base: position 130,965 of record VYZM01003671.1, read on the forward strand.
GGAAAATTTGTCTGATGAGATACATTTTATTAGTCACATCAATCTTAGCATTTGAAAGCTCCCTTAAAAATTGCTACAGATTACTTCCACTCACATTTACATCATGAAAATAAAGACTGATTGTTGATTTATTTGATAACTATGCAACTGAAGACCTGAAAAAATCCATTTATTAAGCTACTAAATATTTAATTCCACACACTGTTTCCTAGGGCTTGGGGTATACATGTCATTTCTCTTGGCAGAGCCAGCTGAATGCCGAGATATCTGATAAAAAAAAACTGTAAATATAACGGAGAAATGGCAGTTCAGTGTAGACATCTACATGTACAATGTCATTTCTGGATTAGTTCCCCACTGGTGTCTAAAAATAACGTCGATAACGATGTGGGTTTTGTCTTTGTATAGTTTCATTTCAATAGCTGCTGAGTGATTGGTAAATACCTTTCTAGCTGGCACAGTGATAATTGCTGTGAATAAATCTGCCTGACATGTAATTTATGAGAAACCATCTCAGCTGGATTTCTTAGTACTGAGTACTGATGACTGGAAGATGAGCTGCACGACAGAACTATGGCATGCAAGGCAACGCCAGATTTCAAAGCTGCCACTTTAGTGACCAAATTCACAGTGAGCACCGTAGCCTGACCAGGGCTTCCAGCCTGTTTTTTTACAGCTTGCTGAGACCACAGACAACTGCCCACCCCACAGGGATGGCAGCACCTGAACAAGGAGCCGAGCTAATTAACTGCAGATATTTGGAGAAATAAAGCAGCTCTGGAGCCCTCTCTGACCAAGTGCCCCACACCTTCGCCTACTGCTGAACTGAAGGGCATGCAGGATACTAAACAGCTCCCAGGAATAGCTCAGTGACCAAAGCTGCCCAGCCGAGGGTCAACGATAGGATAAGTTTCAGATATTTCATGTAAAAACTTCACTGAATTTCTTCCTCTCCAGTGATTATTATTCAGGAAGGAAACCCAATCCCATAGTACACCATAAATCACCATGGGATTTATGTCTTGGGAAATGTCAGCTCTCTGGAGGATGCATTTTATGATTTATACATTAGTGTAACCTGTTGGTGTGGCTTTTACTGTGACAGCTGAAGAAAAATTGGCATTTTCCTCATAATTTAAAGGCATTTAATGTGTTGCTTGGATTTGCACCGAATCTTAACTTCTTGACCAAGCTGCTAAGCCCAACTTAAATTCTAGCTTTATCATGCTACCTTTTCCACATGATTTTTCTGCTATCATGAAAACACGAAGTTAATAATTATCCCATTTTATTTCTTTGGATAAGAAATTGCAATCTGTAGTGCACCCTGTATGCAGTGAAAAGTTTAAGCAAGAGGCCTTGGTGCAGGCCTGGGGAGGGGTGTTTGGCAGTGGCCAAGAACCAGAGTGATAACCTCTGCCACTGCTCCATTCTGCTGGCACAAAGCTGAGAGCAGCCCCAAGCCACCCCCAGTACAAGGACAGACCCTGTACTGTTTTGCAGTAGTTGTGGCCATGACCTATCTCTAAACAGCCAACTTTTGACATTGTCCTGCATGACATCCTTGTCTCTAAATTGGGGACACATGGATTTGACGGATGGACCGCTCAGTGAATAAGGAATTGGCTGGATGGTCACACTCAAAGAGTTGCGGTCAACGGCTCGACGTCCAAGTGGTGATGACCAGTGACAAGTGGTGTTCCTCAGGGGTCGGTACTGGGACCGGTGCTGTTTAACATCTTTGTTGGTGACACGGACAGTGGGATTGAGTGCACTCTCAGCAAGTTTGCCAACATCATCAAGCTGTATGGCATGATCAACACGCTGGAGGGAAGGGATGCCACCCAGAGGGACCTGGGCAGGCTTGAGAGGTGGGCCTGTGTGAACCTCATGAAGTTCAACAAGGCCAAGTGCAAGGTCCTGCACGTGGGTCAGGGCAATCCCAAGCACAAACACAAGCTGGGTGGAGAATGGATGGAGAGCAGCCCTGAGGAGAAGGACTTGGGGGTGTTGGTGGATGAGAAGCTCAACATGAGCCAGCAACAGCTGCTCACAACCCAGAATGCCAACCGCATCCTGGGATGCATCCCCAGCAGCGTGGCCAGCAGGGCGAGGGGGGGGATTCTGTCCCTTTGCTCTGCTCTGGTGAGACCCCCCTGCAGTGCTGCATCCAGCTCTGGGGCCCCCAACTTAAGAAGGACATGGACCTGTTGGAACGAGTCCAGAGGAGGCCACAAAGATGATCAGAGGCTGGAGCACCTCTGCTGTGAGGACAGGCTGAGAGTTGGGGTTGTTCAGCCTGGAGAAGAGAAGGCTCCAGGGAGGCCTGAGAGCCCCTTCCAGTCCCTAAAGGGGCTACAGGAAAGATGGGGAGGGACTCTGGATCAGGGAGGGGAGCCATAGGATGAGGGGGAGCAGTTTTAAACTGAAAAAGGGGAGATTTAGATTAGTTATTGGGAAGGAATTCATGAGTGTGAGGGTGGTGAGCCCCTGGCCCAGGTTGCCCAGAGAAGCTGTGGCTGCCCCATCCCTGGAGGTGTTCAAGGCCAGGCTGGATGGGGCTTGGAGCAACCTGGTCTGGTGGGAGGTGTCCCTGCCCAGGGCAGGGGGGTGGAACTGGATGGTCTTTAAGGTCCCTTACAACTCTAATCATTCTATGATTCTACCTGTGTTCAAAATCCTACACCTTCCAGTCTTCCACTGACACTGTCCTGAAAAGCCTCCTCTGGCTCCAGATCCGCTGGAGGTAGGGTACCAGGCAAAAACAAAACAAGGCACACAAAGCCATTAGCACTATTTTTGGAAAATTCTTTGCAATTCTCATCCTAAAGACTAGCAATGAATTGATGGTTGCAAGAACAGAGCAGAAGTGAGGAACTCCATGTCTGACCTGCTTGGAGAAACCTGAATGCACAGTGCTCTTGCTGCTCAGGCTGGTGAAACAGGGCACACACAAGAGCTACCCCTTTTCCCAGCATTGGCTGTGGCACAAGGGCAGTTGCAGAGGAAAGTGAACGGGATGAACGACTGCCTGAGCTCCTTCCCAACTGACTTTTCTCCTTTTCCCCAAGATGAGGTGGGAAGGCAGCAGTGGAGGAAGCCAGGAGCAAGGTGGGACACTCCAACAAGGGGTACCTAAGGGGATTGTTGTTCTCAAGCGCTTGGGTTTTACAATGATGCCCTGGCTGTACCCAGACAAAGAGATGGAAACAGCTGGATATTAAATTACACTTTTGATTGTTCCCTTGTTCTAACTCCTGAAAAACGAATAACGGAACTGCTCAGCTGGGATGCGTGCTCCAGTTCTTGATTCAGCCCCGAATTTCCTGGTTGAAAACAACTTACTAGACTGAAGATACTGCATTCAAAAACAAATGCTGGCTTGTATGATTTCAGCTCATGTGCTGAGCAAAGTCATACACAGGCTGAAAACATTTTTATTTGATCTTACTGTGTCCTCTGAAAGAACATTAGATCATGCCAGCAAGGAATACAATGGCAAAACACAAACTGGCTAAAGAAAAAAGGATATGTTCATTAACATAAATTGTGAAAGACTTTCTAAAATGTTTTGTTTATCTAAGGTTTAAATAATTTATTTCTTGATCTGATCATTCCAGTTAACCATAAAAACTGGATGAAATGGAGAAAGATAATTTTAATGTCAAAATGAAGGATTTCTTCAGAATCTTTTATTCTATGTTTTCCCATGTATTAGAAAATTACACCACAAATGAGTATAAGACAGACAGGAATTTGTGCCCTACGGTCACCCATCCAAAACTGCACCTTCCCCAGCAGAAACACCCACAGGTATCTCGCTCTTCTCTCTACCTATGAGGACTCCCTTTTCTTAAAAACTGGAGAAAGTAAGCCCAAATAAGGTTGGCAGTTAATGAAAGGGGACAAAAATCAAGAACAGAAGATGAGAACTTGTGATAAAGCAAAAACATACTAAGGTCAGCAGAGATACACCAAATTGTACCAGCTGAGACTCAGCATTTATATGAGCGGTAGAGAGCTCTGCACATTGCAAACTTACCGCTTCGAACGCGAGCTGTATCCGCGTGATCTCGATGCAAGATTTGACACTGTCCTCCTGGTGGGACTGGTTCCGCGTTCCACTGTGTTTTGTAGACAACTGGTCAAGTCATTTTCTTCCTCCTTTTCCAGGTGACTCTGGCAGAAGTTTGCCTGGATTCTACACCTCTGTGGAGATGACCCCTCCTTTTGCAGACTATCTGCTTGTGGGAGAAGATGAGATAGATCTTTGTTCCTTTCCTTTTCTGTAGCTTATATTTTCCTTTTTAAAGTAATTCTCTGTGCTGAGGAAAATACGCATTTTAAAAATTACCCCAAAAAATCACATACTTCAAAAAAGATTTGCAAGCCTTGAGAAGCCATGAAAATGCTACCAAGTTTTACCAAACCAGAAATAAAGTTCTGAAAAACATCCAAAAGTTGACACTTCTATGCAAAGATTTTTCAAACAGTATCTTATTTGTAAGAACACAGCTAGCTTTACTAGTTAGGTATGTTCTGTAAACACCAAGTCCTTAAAGAAAAGATAGTGTGAAGAAGAGCAGCTCCTACACTTGTGCTGCAGTACCCTCTTGTGACAGACGGGGCAACTTCAGATTTAGAGGGAACCCAGAGGATTCTCTACTGCGTCAGTCAACTAAGGCACTGGAGCTATAAGCACAAAAAGAGTGTGGGTTTTTTTAAGTAAACGTGCTGTACTTTTCTCAGAAAGGATATATTTAGCGTTTGAGGGCTTTGAAAAAGCTGAGTCTTTTCTCACTCTGGGGTGTCTTTGCCCCTGTTCAAATAAATCCTACTACAGTTACAGGAAACCAGACAGGGCACCTGAACCGTATGGTCCTCAGCCTGGGGTACCTGCATGCACAAGCCAAGGATGCTCAAAAATGAGTGAGCACTGGTATTTAGGCTACTGTTCAGATCACTTGAGTAACTGGGAGCAATATCCACAGATAGAAACACAGATTTTGGTGTTTGTTTGACTTTAATCCTCCCTCGCCTTTCTCATTTCTGTAGGTTCTTTACTAAGAACATATTTTGTGCCAGACTGAGCTCCCAGAATTTGCCGATTTTTGCTTTCAGAAGCCAGTTCTGTTATTGAATCACAAAACCTGGGGTCAACACTGTCTAATTAGCCTTCTCTTTTCCAGAGCAGCCACAGATCATATGCACTAGTTAAATCTGGCCACTGCAACACCTTCAGGCTGTTTCCTAAGCAGAAGCCACACACCCACTTACATCATCTCACTTCACTTTATCCATGGTACATGAAATTTGTTACTTCAAGCATTAGACTGAACTTTTGTGATCACAGTAAGTCATCCAACTTCTCTAGGACTTCAGGAGTCAGGTCTCACTACCCAAAATCTTCCCTCCTGCCCAAGTCACCCTGGGACGGCTGCATCAACCCGTGCGCTCTGGCTCCGGGCTGGGGTGAGTGGCTGCCAGCAGATGGCAACCCCTTCCTGCAGTCTGTCCGGCCAGCCAAGCCAGCCGTGTCTCAGCCGTACAGTGTTTGGAAAAAAAAAAAAGATCTGAATGAAAAAAAATTAAGTATTTCTATAATGAATTATATTACATATTATTTACATAGGAGAAATACTATTTTGTCCTGTATTTTTGGACACAAACCTCTCCCCTTAGGATACAGAACCTACAAAAGGAAAATAAAGAGCCAGTTCTCCCTTTCTCTCTCACCCAGCTATACACACAGATTACACTTTTGGCGAGGTTTTGTTTCTAAAACACTTGAGGAACAATTCCTCTTCCATTGTCTCAATGATACATTATAGTCACAATTAACATTCAGCGTCACGTGTTATACTTTTTCTTTCTGTGTTGATATATTAACATATATTTCTTAATGGTGTAAAGTCATTACATTAAGGATCTATAATGTACTGATCATTTCCATGCTTGCTCTTCCTGTAGCTCCTTTGCCCCCAGCTACTGTTTGTGAACCTCATGGGTCCAGGTCCTCCTGCATCTAATGGAGACCGGTGGCCACATCCCATAGCATTGCATCATACACCAATAAACTGGGTAGGAAAAGTTTCCATGTCAGTGTAGGATTTGTTAATGTGGTTCTATATACATTTAAAATAAGCTCAGGTGAATTAAATATGGTCCCAAAGACACTAAAACAGTGTCCTTCACACACAGCTGAAATTAATCTTTGGATGATCACTTCTGCAACTCCAGGAGCTGAGAACTGTCACAAACCATGCCACCCTCTTGTCCTTGCTAACACGACTCTGCAGCAGCAGTACCCGAGAAAAAACAACTGTGTCCAAAAAGCCCATATGCTGCAGATGCAATTGTCTCCTTGGGAGAAGAAGGGCAGCACAAACTGCAACGTTCAGATTTCAGCCAAATCTTCTCATGACCTCAAGTGTGGCAATACATATGGCAATAACCGCATAAAAGACCTACATAAAATAAAGTGGTCTTAAAACCCATTCTTTAGCCTTTGTCCTGTGCCTGACAACTGTCTACATGCTAACTATAGAGAGAGGCGGCTTTTGTGATACCAGCTTATATCAAATTGGCTACATGTCATCATGCGGAAACAAGTTCCAGTCGCTATTTGCCTGTACTGCTTTTATGGCAAGGACAGGTGAGAAGCACTATTCCTTTTACTCATTGTCAGGGCTGCTGTGGCGTGAGGCCTCTTGACTGTTTTGGGAGGCTAATGACTGACAATGTGTCATATTTCAGGCTCGTACACATGATGTTGACGTGCAGTATATTTTTAGTTGACCTATTTTTATCTAACTTCTACATTGCACTTACTGCTGCGAAATCCCTGAATTTCATTCCCCACTGCAGTACTGGCACCTTGCACCACAGCCACCTCAGTGGTACTATTCCAAAAGCATTAAGTTAGAATATACACATAAATCACTAAGATCAAAGTTTTGGTCTCTTTATGGTATGTCCTGGACTCTAAAATTGGAGTAGTGACATAAGAAAACCTTCACAACTGAGACACTTGAAAATATTATCCCAGAAAATGTCATGCCAGCTGCACTGGCAGCCTGAGCTCGGTAGCTGGAGCGGTTGCAATGCGAGCTGTGATGGCACGGCACATCCGTGTTCCCGTCCGTCCCATGACAGCGCTGCATGACACCGTCACATGTGAGCAGCTCCACAGAGCTCCAGGAATGCCCAGTTCCTCTTCTCAAAGCACTGTTGAAATGTCAGTGCAAGATACGATGTACGTACCTGTACATTTGTAAGACATCCCGGCCTCATTCCATAGAGGGTGAAAAAAACCTCAGGAGGCGGCAGCCAAGGCTTACATTGCACTGAGATCACAGAATAAAGTGTGAGATCGTCTCTGAGCTGAATGGCAACTCTCTGGAGTACACCCAAGAAACATGAGCCCTAGCACTGCACTGACAGCCTACGTGGTTCATTTATTGACATTTTAAAGCATATCCACTACTTTGGGGAGGCTAGAGGGAACCTTCTCCTGTTAAAATAAAGAAAGCTTGGACAATTCGCTCGGGGGTAGTAAATCATACTGATAGAAGGAGCTATTTTTGGAGTTCGTGAGTAGTTTTCATGAATAGTATAGGAGAGCTTAGGCTTTAAACAACTATTTCTGTTCGCTCTGGCAAATCATGTATTTGCTTCCTTCTCTGGCTGGGAGGAAGATCTCTCCCCCCATTCATCCGGGTGTATCCAACCAAGCTCATCACAACAGCAGCTGACCAGAGTAATATCCAACCACAGGATAACAGTCTATTGGCATCCCTACCAACTACATCTCTCAGACGCATGAAAGCAAATGATCCCATCAAATAAACAGCCTCATCTTTAAATACTGCACCTGGAAATGCATTTTAAAATTTAGCAAGAGATAATATTAACAAATTCCCAGTATTGCACTTATCCCCTATTTAAAAGGCTTAAGATATTATATCCCCTTCCCCTTGTATAAACCAATTCAAGTTATATAATGTATGTGGATTTGCTTTGACCCGATTCCAGATGGCAATATATTATTAAGCCAAGGCTGTACAATTGCAATTTGGTGGAAAACAGGTCAGGATTTTATTGCCTGTCAAAACTCTCAAACTGTTCTGAATATTTCAAATTAAAAAGGCAAGTAGAAAATAACCCTTGTGTTGGAATGATCCTATTGCATTACCTTGCTCATGAATTTATATTGGGTGAATATTTTATCAGTTCTTTTGCTACTTTTCAACATCCATGTGTGCAGTTTGTTATGACAAACCGTGGGACAAACCAGACCTGCGACTGTACAGATACAAGACGAGGGCACCAGCAGCCTGGCAGTTCCTGCTCTCCCCACCAAGTGGAAGAGCTTCAGCTCAGATCACACAATGTAATGACAGTTTCAGGTGAAGGAGGAGCAGAAAGGCAAAGAAGGGATGCAGAGCAAGATCTTACACGCAATGGGCTTGAAGGTTTGCTGGTACTGACCCCGTCTCCTGGCAGGACATTGAAGTCTGACTGTCAGGCGGATGTACGGTTCTCAAAGTTCATTAAAAAAAGAAAAGAGATCTCTGGAGCAAAACAGGCTTCCTTCCAGCAATCTGAGGAACATAGTTGCCTTTTCATTCTCTATCAACATCTCCTTTGAACCACAAAGCATGCAGAAAGTCAGACTGCTAATTTCCCCTGCCAACTCAGGGCCAGTCCTCAAGAAACCCATTAAATCCATTAATTTCCAGTCTCATCCTTCTCTTAACGCATGATGCGAGTGCCGCCTGTGAACTGTATTAGTGGGCTGTTTGTTTGGACAGATTTAGTTTGTCTGATGCTATTACACTGCTCAGCTACTTCCTGGCCTATAGTAATCCTCTCTCTATTATTTTTTCTAGTTTAATTAGTGCTGTTAACTGATTTGTTGTTAACAGTTGTTTCCAAGTTCATTGAAAGAGAAATGAGTACTACAAAGAGTCTCTTTGACTCTCCACCGCCAATTTTAACATATATCAAAGAATGTCTAATAAGCCATGTTAGTCAATGAAATCAATCAGCATATTAGTGCTTCTCTAACTTTTTGCTCTTTTGGAGAAAATATCGTCATAATTACATAGATCTTAAACTAGATGCAGATCTTAAGTTACGGGACTGTCTTTCACCAAACAATATATCCCCAAACTATATATGGTAGCTGACATTTATGTTCTCATATGCAATATCCATTAGTTTTGTTACTTTAGGAGCCACTTAAAAACAGTTAGTGCTGTAAACAGCTAGACACAGGATCAGTTCCCTGGGGGGGTTCTTCGTACTCCACTGCGTTACACTATGGGGCTGAACACACTTGGCACAAACCAGTTTTTGCATGCCAGGCTCCTCGGACAAAATACAGCATCTCATAGCACACAGATAAAATCTGTAAGGTCACATTTAATGTCCCTTCCAACTCTAACCATTCTATGATTCTATGTTCACAGATCAAACTTCAAAGGAAAGAGAAATCCAGCTGGACCACTTACAAAATGAAAGTCTTATACGTCTGATTCATACTCCCTCACACAAACAGTATCTTAAATACAAATAAGAGCATGTAACAGCATAAGTAGTTACACAGAATATAAACAAGTAGTGTTTCTGAACTGTCTCTTACTATACCATTTTATCTTTGTGTTATTACATACTGTTATGCATATTGATTTCATAAACAGTAGCTGCTCCAAGGGGAAGAAAAACACCACCAACAAAAAAAATCAAACCAGAACCAGATCATTTCCTCCTTATTAAATCTTTCCCAACTTGTCTTCTGAATTATTCTTAATAGCCTATTTTTGAATGATCCCTCTACACGTTTTGATACATCCTGCACTTGTGACTGCTCCCCCACAGCGTTTGTAGTATTGCTTTTTTAAGGAGAAAAACAGGACATTTTTTTTCAGTACACTGCAAGACTGATCATCTAATGTAAAAAAAAAAAAATAATGAAAGCATATAAAATCTGGAATGCTGTCATTCCTGGTTCCAGTATGCAATGGAATGTATTACAGAAAGTAACACATTATCTCATATTATCTAATGAGGTAAGAAGATGCTGAACACCATATACCCTGTTTTATGCAAGCTGACAGCATCGCTGCAGCTAATTTTCATGTCTTCTCTCAAAAGCTCCAGCAGGCAAGCGCCGGGCCCTGGTGTCAGGGGCAGGAAAGGGAAGTTACTGCTGTGTCACATTTTAGGGGAAAGCAGAGACTGACCTGCTCTGCTAAAGAAACCACCTGAACATACATTTCTATCCAAAACAGAAGGAAAGACAAGGCTGTTCAGAATCAAAGGGGTTCTGGGTACATACTGTTTTAGGCTGAGTTCTGTGGGAAGGAAGAAAGACAAAGTTCAGCAGGCAGAGGCAGATGCAGAGACAAGACGCAGCTGGAGGAGCAACCGTGCTTGGCCTGGTGGGAGAAGACTCTGCAGGAGAAGGGATGGATGAAAGAGTGATGAGTTAAGAATTGTTTGCCACTTACTCTGTGCATTCCAGTTAACAGAGAAATGGCACTGCACTAAAGATGCATCAATGTAACCCAATACCATTGCTAATTTTTATTTTTTAGGGGAGTAGCCTGCTAAACCTGCCTCCCCCAGTTTTGGCTAGCTACCCAGCTCAGAAAGGAGATATCACTGTCCCAAGCAGGAGTGAAACAGCACCAACCAACACCTGGCTACTTCGCAGGACAGGGCGAGAATAGTTCTTCCCCACAGTTTGTGTCTTCTCAGCAACGATAGGATGCATGACTCCCACACCGAGTTTATGTCAGGCAGAAGAAAGGGCAAAATACCTCAAGGTAGCAAAAGAAAGGTTTTAGTAGCTCTATCAAAAATATCTTAAACAGTAGAGCTGACTTGGGACAAGACTGCTGAAGTGAAGCAGATCGGTCCCTACAGAGAAGAGAAGGGGTGGTAGCACTTCACGTCTTTGTTCGGTTGTAATGAACTATACTTGAAACTGTACAATCAGGCTACTTCCAGTGCAGTATCCTGCCTTATTTTCAAGTACTGCCAGTGGTTCCTTGGCTTTATAAAAAAAAAAGCATTCATAAAACCATCCCCTCTGCAATTAAAATGCTTGTAGAGTAAGTGTGGCTCAAGTCTGTCTAAACAGTTGTCATTTATTAACTTATGTTTTATGGCAATAGCACTACTGCTACAATGAATTAGTCATTTATTTATTCCTGACACTTATTATGCTGTCACAAAATTCAGTATTCTGTATAATACAGAGAGAAATAGAACAATACTCCCATACCTACTAAAACTTGATATCTAACAATTTTCAGAACTAGATGATGATTGTGTGGGCCAAAATCTTACAGAACTGTAGTACTGCAGCAGTATTGATGATAATTTCCAAAGAACTTTAAAAATGCTATTCAAATTCACCCATATTCATCACGTTCAGTATTTGTGTCTCCTGATATGTGAAAACTCATTGCATCACAACTTAATGGATTTGTATTGCCAAATCCACGTTTCCCCCAGCGCATGCCTGGAGCATCTTTGCGCACATCACTACAGCAAGGAATTGATCCCTTATCCCTCCCAGCTAGTTAAGGACTGTTGCCACCAATAAGGTGTTGTAAAGAATCTTTCTACACGCAAGTCGGACTTGTACATTCTCTGTTTTTTATGCACCATCAAATCACCTTCTCAAGGAAAACCACATTTACTATACAAAGTCAGTAAAATATGCTTGGGGGCATAATCTCTCATTTCCTGGCTGGCACAGGGGAAAGGTGCTGCTGCATTTCCAATGAAGTGCAGGAAGGAGTGCGCCAGCTGCTGGACAAATTAAACTAAGGACTAGGAGCAGGAATCCTCCTATGGGCTGTCCTTACGGGACACATTCCACTGCTGTTTCACAGAGACTATTTGCTCCACATCCAGGAAGTATTTTCTCATCACTCTGCTTTTCCCACAGCCACCTCAGCAACCTGTCAGGCTCCTGCCACGGCTTTCCCCCAGAAAGGGAAGCCCAGGACAGCCCGAGATGAGCGCTCCTGCTGGGACCTCCAGTCAGAGCAGCTCCGCTCCTTCAAGGACTTAACCTGGAGGCTAAAATTACTGACTGCGCAGATCCCCAGCTCTTGAGAGGACTCATCAGCGACTGCTTTGCCTGTTTCACAAGGACAGGTTTGAAACTGAGCTTTTAGTTTAAATTAGGAAAAAAACCAAAAACCACCAAATATTTTTCTCTGCTGCCATATCTCAAGATTAAACGCATTAAAACCCTCTAAAGAAAATGCTGAAGAAATAAATTATCCTCTCTGATTCAGCAGTACTTGAACGTGTATGTACGGAATCAAGGACTGTAACAAAGTTGTTGATCACCTAAAAAAATTAAAGCAGGACTGTACATGGTATGTTTGGCAAAATTCTTAGCTTGAGATGCATGAATGCTTAACAAAGTCAGGCTTCACTGCATTTATCCATCAAAGCTCTTGCCTTCAAACGGGGCTCGGCGCACTGCAATCCGTCACAATAGTAGTATTTAATCATGGGAAGTTAGATGATACAGACTTTTCTATCCCTATCCAACAATTCATGGATTCAAACATATATATGACAAACAAGACATTTTCCGCCATCTTTTTCCACCTCCTCAGTTACTGTCATTTCCAGGTACAGGTCCTCCTGCCTTTGTTTTAAAAAGACGCAGGTGCCTGTCTGACAAAAGAGCTGCCATAACTGCTGCTTTTATTGGCACGTACCTTTCACATTCAGAGCAGTGGCTGTTGTAGAGGGGCTTTTTAGTTAGCCTTTGTTTCAAATGCAGATTCATTCATGTTTATTCCACTGAATTTTAATCTAAAGTGTAATATTCTGCCACTCTGATTCTTTTTTTCCAGTTTCTAGAAGGTTAAAAGATTTGACAAGGGGCCAAAAGAGACAGAAATGCCTGAGCAAGTTCCAACTGCACCTAGAGAGCTTCTGCTTTGTTTTATGAAGATCCTGGTCTCCATAGTTACGCAAAAGTTGAAAAAATAATGATCAAGTGTTACCTTAAATGCTCCCATCCAGAATGAAAAAATAAAATTGCTCAGAAACTCCCAGTCTGACAGCCCGCTGGAGCGTAACTCCGCTTCTTTCCGCTCCTGTGGGCTGAGTCCATCCCTCTCTGGATTAGGTGATGCTGGACACTCCCCACCTTGCTCTGGGCAAAGCCAGGAATTCACACATCTCTGTTGCAGCCCAGGATGCAGATCACACTCCCATGCATGCACTGATCTTGTTAGAATTTCATAGACATTGTTCACTTCCTTTGGCTGCCTCAAAGCACACCGCTGGCAGCTTTGAATTCACACCTACCCTAGCAGCTTTAGCTAGCAATGGGCATGCAGGAATCCTGCCCAGGCATCTGCACTCCCTGCTCTTCTTGCTCAAATCAACAACCTGCAGCAGCCACCAACACCGCCCCAGGCACCCCCAAACCCGGGACAGCCCACACACTCCTCCTGTGTTCCGGTGGAATAAAAAGCCCAGACAATTCACACCTCTCTGAGGGGCAAAAAGTGAGATAAGCTAAGGGACCAGTTTCAAAGCTCCAATAAAGCCCTCTGTCAAAACCAGAACTGGAGGCTGTGATCTGTTAATTAGGCTAATCAAAGAGAAGGTAAAACACATGCCATGGAAAGCTAAAGTCACCCTACGGCTTGCTCCAAAACAGATGAGATTTTTGTTCTATTTATAAAAGGGCAAAGAACAAAGTCTCTGAGTCAGACTAAAAAAAAAAAAAAAA
>VYZM01003671.1:148313-245851 GCA_013398915.1 Dromas ardeola
TTTTTACATCCAAGTACCAGTCTGTTGTACTCCTGTAATGATAAAAAGCAGTTGCTCTAAACCAATGTGCATCTTAAGTATAGGCAAGAAGCAAATTTCCTTCTGTCAACATCCTGAGAGTATAGGAAGATACAGATGAGCTTTCCCAAGCCTTTCCACACTGGTCCATCTCTGGAAATGATAAAATTCCAAAACATAGGGCCTGCATTTCAGGAACCTCACAGTGAACACGGGCGAGTCAGGGTCAAGCTGGCATTAGAGAGCAGAGCTGGGAGGATCTGCTTCCTCCTTGCTAGGGTTCAGCTCCTGGTAAAAGACATTCATGTCTTCTAATAAACTTGCTCTCCGTGCTTATCAGAAACAAAGAAATCTCCCCCCACCCAAATCCCTTCTTTCTTCTCCTTTGCCCACAGAGGCTAACCTGGCTCTCTAGTACTTGTGTCATTTCTACTTGACTAATCTGACTCTGCATCCAGATCGTTTTGGGGCGCGCAGAGGGGAACAAATACCTTTTGAGTGTCTAGATCCCAGGTGGCTACAGATCACCCTGCAAGCAGAGACTTTTCCAAAGATGCTGCTTAATTATAAGTCATTAGAGAAGTGATGAGTCTGCAGCATCTCAACAACAGTTTTCTTGCCACTATCACATCCTTCTCTTTTATATTATAGAGATAATTACCTACAAACTTTCTTTGTGGGAATCCCTTCTTCGGGCATTATCTTCCAGCATGGCCTGCTTTGATAAGAACCAGCCCTAAACCCACTGGAGTTTAGCAGCAAGCATGCACCATTATCCTCCCTCTCCTCCTTTAACAATACCTGGAGCAGAAATTCATACCATTCAGAATTATACAATACTCCTTTGTATTAACAACATCCTGACCACATAGCACTGCACTTGCTTTGGTGCCTTGGCTCTGGAAGGCAAAAAGAGGATTTGCCTGATCTTATTCCTGCTGCACAGGTGATTGCATGCATTCTTTTTACTAGTCTCATTTTATTCACCTAACAAGAACAAACATCTCCAGCTGCCCTCTTCTGCAGTCATAAGGGAGGAAGAGACTGTTGGAGACTTCACCAACACCTATCCAGAATACTGTGAGAAACCTTGGAGGCTGATGGAGCCTGGGGCTGCCAGTCTGATATGAAACCGACCCTCTTGACAAAAGATTTTCCATACATGCAGCATAGGAGTTACTGAACTACTCAGAATTAGACAGTAAAGTTTTGCTAGGCAGAAACTGTAAGTGTTTCTAGAACGTATATCCATTCAGCAACTGCAGTCTCTGGGCTGTTGAGCCTGGCAAGGCTTTAATAGACCAGAAACCCAGAACTGCTGTGTTTACAACATTGTTTTCTACAAGTCATATCAGCACTTCCCCCACAATTCTTTCACTTTTAAACAAATTAAAATATATTTGATGTGTATTACCAACAACTAAAAATTTTAGTCTCGTTTATACTGCTATATAGCCCAAACAAAATGCATGAAGTTATTCCTTGCCTAAAGCTTTGCATTCAGAAGTCGGCCGTTGCTTCTATTTATTCATCCTGCTAAGCATTTAGCATCTCTATTAAGTGCAACAGAAGGTGCTGCCAAAACCGTTGAAGAGATAGAAACCATTTCATTTGGCACTGGGCTGAATCCCTTTGCACGATTCCTAGCAAAGACCTACCGCGCAGGAGGGCTTGCATCCTACTGGCCTGATAATGTATGAACTTGAATTACTGGCAAAAGAAACACACGCTTTCACATCTTTTGACTAAAGAAAGTGCTTTTCAGCAAGGAAATACAAGGGACAATTTACTGGACATGTGTGCATAAGGTCTTTTCCCTTCACCCCTGCTGTCAAGTCTAGCAGTATTCCTGCTGCAAAGCTGGCTCAGTACTGTGCTTGGCACAGAGACCTGAGGCAAAGGAGACTGCTGAGGATTTATCTTTCAAATTAAAAACTATATTAATGAGTAAATCTTGTTTTATCTCATGAAAGCGCATATTGGCTTCACGGAAATCCAGAAATACAAATTTCTCTGTAACCTTCTCTCACACCATTGTGGATGGGGAAGAATTCCACTGCAACAAAGGTCTCATGGCTCCAGTGTTCCCACAACTCGAACATGGGGTAAATCAAAACAGCAGTTTTAACTCTCAGTTGCCTGGCTTTACTTACTTGGCCCTGAGATATTTTTGTCTTTGTGCCCTTTACCCCTTGAAGGATGCTGGATGCTTGAACTGCTCTCAGATTTGTCTTTTTATTCCATTAGCAGATTCCCTGTGTTCACTTCAGGCTTTCTAGTTGAGGACAAGATCTCTGGAGAACAGCAGATACTTTCTGGTGGCATTACATTTCTTCATCTGGTGAGATAACACGACAACAAGTTCTCCCTGCTCATGCTTCATAAATACCCTCAAACACTACGCACTTTGCGCACGTGTGTGTGTGTAGGACTAAGAGCCAGCACTGTGACTACTGGCTCTACACTCCACCTTTAGAAAGCTAATGAGTACCCAATTAAAAACAGGCACCTCATGCACCCTGCGCATACAGCTGAGACTGAAGTCTCCAGAGGACAATACGCATTCAAGTGGGCGGAACCTTTGCCCACTGACTACACAGATTAAACCAGAAAATCGTAATGATTATCTTCCAGGATTAGGAACGCAGCTGATTAATTCAAAAGCCTCATTTTATGCAAATGCCAGGCATAACTAGGTTCTCATTCAAGCTATAGGAGAAAAGTGGGAGTGCAGGTCAAGATAGCTACTATTTATTTAAATGAATTCAAAACAGCATGTGTGCCCTCACCCTTAAGAAGGCTAGGTATGTATTTTAAATATTTAACATCCAAGTCCCAAGGCAATATATATATATAAGGGTATTAATTACCATCATCTTTACTCAGCATCACCTCAATTTGAAGATCAGATACAGAAGAGTACAAGAAACCTCAAACATGTTTTAAATCAAACTTCCATCTCCAGTGTTAGCCTTTCAAACACCTTTAAATGGACTGACTCTGGGTACGTAGTCAAGAAACTGACTCCCATCCTAGCATACATCTGGGGAAACTCCATCAACTTCAGTTGTTACACCCTGGATCCACACTGACTTAAAGAACCCAAATTTAGCACTTGACTGTATTCCCTTATTCTGCTGAACTCTGCCCTGAAAGAGGATCCACTTGGATGCAACTAAGTTTTCATTTTACTGAAAGAATATTAGTAGTGCTGAAAATAAATAAATAAAAAAAATAAAATTAACACCAGTTGCAGACACTCTGCACCTCTCTATATTCTGTTTTCTCAGCACTGTTAATTTTCAGAAGAACTGCTCCACACTCTAATTTAAAAGTGTCACTTTAGACTAATACATCTTGAACTGAAATAAGATTTTGGCTATAAATGTTTAAGAAGTGAAGCTCTAAATTGAAAGGAAGAATCCACTTCTAAAAGCCTGTAAGTCAAATGAGTGCTTGAAAACTAAGCATGAATTAATCATCTGCTTCAAGACATCCGTTTCCCTTAAAAATGTGCTTCCTTAAGACTATTATTCCTTAAAACGGGATCATATAAATACTATCTACTGACAAACTTAAGTCTATATCCAAATGTACTTAAATTAACCATCCAACTAATGCCATTGCACAATATTGCATGGATCAGGAACAACTGAGCTTCAGGGAAATAACTGTCGCACAAAGGCGATGGAGCAGATCTAATTCAGTGCTTTATCTCCAGCACTGGTCATAACAGGGAAATAACAAAGTCCCATGCAATGCTGCGTGAGTGTTTTGTCCAAGCTGGGGGGGCGGGGAGACTTCCCTCCTGAAACCATTTGCTCTCTTGTACCACCACACAGTGCAAGTGGGAACCAGCGAGGTGCCCTTGACCATCTGTGGCACAGCCTCCAGGATGCGCGTCACACCGCTCACGGAGTACAGAGATGTTCTAGAGCCCTGCATTGACCCAATGGTTTGGACTGGTGGACACCAGAGTTCCCCCTCATGGTGTCATTTTCTACAAGGCCATGTTCCTTCCATGCCAGGATTAGATCTTACTGATTTGAGTATGAAGGAACTATTACTGCATCATTACAAAGTCTGAAATGGAAGTTCATACCGTTTTTAAATGCGCCCACCAGGAAAAACAGGATTTATCTTTATTTGCAAGTGCTTAGCAAAGCAACTTGTACAAATTTAGTCAATTCAGAATCTCAAACACTCTTAGACCATTTTCACCATTCCTTACCCCTGTGTCTTTGCTGTACACACATATACATAAAGCAAAGCAGAAAAGCCAGGCATTCCATCAACATCATCCACTTGCAGAAGAGGCTGACTGTATTCCTCAGTCTGGATCTGGACCCTATTGATACTGTTATGGCTACAGCAGTGATTGAGTCAAGTCATACGTAGAGACAAGTCTCCACAGCAAAGGGTTTACATATTAAAAAAAAAGCAACTGTTCCTTAAGCAAAGGACTAATAAAGCCACTACAATAGCTACAGCTGCCTGCTCTCCCTCCCCTTCCATGATGCCTTCTTATACATACAAACACATACTTGTACATCTGATATGAAGTTATTTGCAAACAGACAGCAAGAGAAAGCAAGGTAATTCAGTTGTAAACCGTACCTGGACTGCAAATTCTCCCAATTGGTCCACAGCCATACCAGATGCTAAATTCACACACTAAAGAACACTCCCATGTTCTTTACAATGAAAAAAAAAACAAAACAACCCATGCTCAACTAGGCCAATTCAGGCACTGCCCACTTTCATTTATTTCTGTCTCAGTCAACACAGGACTTTAAAAGATAATCTGATAGAAATTCAATTTATTCCTCCTCCTGCTTGTTTGAGTAGATCTGTAATCAGTGTAATCACTTTGCCACACTGTCTCATATGCGTGGATTGAGGGTCTGGGACATTGTTTTCTCTGTTGCAAATTAAGAACTGCATTAAAATCTTACCAAACCAAATCCAAAAGAGCATCAGTTCAAGAATAAAACTGACCCAACATGCTTCTGGGGGAAATTCTGGCTGTTCTTCCTACAGCTTTCACTTTTTTAAAATGAAATGTTGTATTCTTTTACAACTTAATCTTATTTAAGGTGAGAATGGGAAACTAACGAAGAAAGCTCGCTGACCAAAATACGTTTCTTACTAGGAGGATTTATGATCCTGTAAGCAGTAAAGTTTGCATAGATGCCTGTTCAGAGTGAGATCAGAAAGAGAAACTTGAGGATGAAGTAGGTACCTCAGCCAAGGGATCTGACCTGCCACTTGAGCCCCTGGTCTGTCTCAAGCCTGGCTCTGGCACGCAGCACAACCAGGGACATAAGGATACCTCCTGGGCTGCTGGTGCGTCCCCTGCGTGCCCCACTTTCCCCCCATCACCCACACTGTGCCCCAGAGCCGTGGGCATGCTCAGGGAAGAGCGTGCCCAGAAGTGCTGTTATGGGTTTGATTTGTTGTTTGTTTTGGGGTTGGTTTTTGTTTTGGTTTGTTGTTTGGGGTTTTTTTTTAACTATCTTGGAAAATCTGAGGCTCCTCTGGACACCAGTAATGCCACCTCGAGCACTGGGCAGCTTTGCCATCCTCGCAGAGCTGTACAGGCAGGTTTTACAAAATATGATCTTGAAAATACAGAATTAAAATGTTACTCCTGGACGATGAACGTGATTTACCACCTCATCCGATCAACCATATCAGTCACATCACACCACCTCAGCACTGCTGAAATGCAAAGTAAAACAAATGCTTTAAAAAAATACTGTTCAACATATTTATTTCTGTTTCTCATGTGTTCTAATGCCTATAAAGTGAATGCCTTCGTCCCATTGTCCACACACAAATCACTCCTCTGGCTACTGCTTCACTTCTTGTTTGATACACCAGTGGTGAATCTGGCTGGGCAATAAACACCTCCTCCTTTGCCTGCTAGGAATAACAGAAAAACAGAAAAACTTCCTAGCAGATCTTTTCACCTCTTTGCAGTGCGTTTCTATCAGAACACAGGCTCCTCTGCCAAGAGTGAAGCATGTGAAATTGGATCCCTAACGCTAGGAGTATTTTGTACTGCTCTTAAAAGCAGGGGCAATAGATATTCTGGTAAACAATCATATAAAGTTAACTAAAGACTCTTTTTGCTTTTGAATTAAAAAATACAATTTCTTAAAAAGTAATATTCCAGTCTTATCTTTGGTGCTATTAACTGTTCCCTGCAAATTCTTGAACAGATTACTTTATGCATTCTTTCATAAAATAGAAAAGTAATTTAGGCCTGCTAACCCAGGATGTGAACCACTAGCCCTTACAAGGTGAAAATAATTGCTTATTCCCCTCTTCTGATTTTTCCTCATAGGCAATAAATGTATGCATTAGACGAGAAAGGGTAAAAACACCTTCAGCATTCATAACATATTCTTGCTTTTAAAAATACTTGGCAAGACATACTAGAATATTACAGATCCTTAGTGAAGAAAACAAATTGTTTCTTCCAGCTAATTTATACTTACATGCAGTTAGAATGGAAGACAGCTTGAAAAGGAAGCTTTAGAGGAAAATAATCAATTTTCAATTGCTATTGAAGGTACAGGAAACAAAATACTACAGAAGTTGGGAATCTGTTAAAAAGTTGCCTTTTTTTTTTTTCCTTTGAAGAGCAAGAATTTGAACTGAATAATAACTTTTTTTCGTTTTGTGTTCTGGTACTACATGACCGAGCTTCTGAAATAAGAGTATGAAATAATCAAAAGAGTTATCATTTGCATCACTCTCGGTGCACTGGCTGAAATAAAACTAGTATCTACCAATATTTAAAAGAGGTAAAATTTATCTTGTTTACTAAGAGACTGATATAAAAATTGGGCAAAGTAATTAAAGTGATTTAAAAAAATTAAGAAAATACTTATTTGGAAAGAGTCAAAGGATGGTAATGTAATTAAAACCAAACAAAATGGGATTAAAGAAACTACATTTACTGGACGTCTTGTTTTTCATGAATTATAACAGTTCAGTCCATAGAGGTAAGAGTGATGATGACGATGTGTGTTTAGTCTTCCATAAAGCATTTAACCAGATGCTTCATGATATTTTCATCAAGAGACTTGATACATGATCATTATGACAGTTGATAGAATAGCACAAAGACGGTTAGCGGCTGGACCTCCAAATGGAGCTACAGACAGTGAAAGGGTGGTGAGCAAAAGCATTTGTACTGGTGTCCTGTAAGACTTTGACATTGGCCCTGTGCTATATCAGTGACCTGAAAAAAAAAGTGTGTTAAATTGGCAATGATTAAGGTTTGCAGAAGACACAAAAATTTGAGGAATGCACAATAATAAACCGCACATTTCTGAGCTGCAGAGCAAGGTAAGATGATTGCAAGGAAAAATACAATACACATCTCAATGTATCTCAGAAGGAGAAAAATGCAAATTGTATTTACAAGAGTGAAGTCCACCCTCTAAAGTTTAAAAAAAAAGAAGTAGTTGGGAGACACGATAGATACTCACTGAACAGATGTTTCAATATTACAGCCGAAAATAATAAATGCCTTCACATTATAAACATAAACATGATTTGTACCAGATTGTGTTATCTCCATGCTTTCCATTGACATAACTGCCCTGACATGCTGCAACTGGTTCTGGTGCCTACAGTTCTTGAATAATGCTGGAAACTTTATAACCTTCACAGGAGACCTCCAGGAATGAATGAAATATTTTGGAGAGAGACTTCAGGGGATTGATCTATGTAGGATGTGACTACACGTTTAGTAGAAGTCCAGAAGGCTGTGACTTCATGTTTATGAGAGAGAAACTTGTGTGGTAAGAGGCCTTTCAAGTGAGCAGTCAAATAAAAACATAATTTCATGCTGGGAAGTGAAGCTAGACAAACATCAACCAGAAATATTTGGTTTTAAGCACTGAGAGTAATCAGCATTGGAATAAGTTGAAGTCTGCAACATATTCTGCACCCAAAAAAGGCTTCACTAGATGGATTTTCAAAAAGCTGCAGCCTTGTTCATACACAGTTTAATTAATTTTGGGAAAGGGCTGAAAAATGAATGGCCTTATCAAAGTCTGAATTGCGGACTGCTGGTCTGTTCTAGCCATATATCTAAAAATCCTGGCTCTATATGATGCTGCTTGTAATCTATGTACCAGATGCTCACAGAAGTTTAAAGACTGAGATGAGTTCAGAAAGTGCTTAGATTTCTTGATACAGTGTCCCTTCATTTTATTATCCCAATACACAAAGCTACTGAAGCAAGCATTCTTAGTTTTCCAAAATCGTACCATACCTACTGTTATTCAGCATCACATTTCAGCATCACTGTATAAAGCATATTACCTCCGGGTTAGATTTTCTTTGACGCTGCAATCATTTCTGCAGCACAAATTCTCAGTGAGATAAACCACTTTCTATCATTTTGAGAATATCACTACGACTATGTCACATCACACCAGTTCTGGGCTCATATTACTAATATCCACCAGTGAGACCACATCATCCTCCAGATATGGGAGGACCAGCAGTTTTCAGATGTGCCAGCCATCTTCATGATGGGAACATTGCCACTGGAGCGGCTGGATTTGCAGCATGCTTCCAGGCTCATAAAAGCATCCCAACGAGGCTGATGTTTCTTTCTGGAAATTGGTAGTTACAGAATTAGCCTAATCCCTGGACCATCATGCGGCAGTCAGCGAGCCCGGCCTCAGCATCACTTGGCCCGTGCATGCTCACACAGCTGCTTTCTGGTGCACACACAGCAGCAGCAGCGACTCCCAGAGGCATGCATGGACCAAGTACGCCATATTTTCAAGTTTATGCCAACGGTCAGAGTTTCACAGAAAAAGCGGGTGGTATTCAACCAAAACATGCTGCTTTAACATGCCAAAAAGTTTATATCTAATAAAGCAAATTTATCCCTAGTGCAGCTCCCCCGATGAGATCTTATAGTTATACCAGAGACGTGTTTGGCCCAGTACTTAGAAATGAGATCCTGCCTGCAACAGACTGGTATCATACACTAATTACAGTTCTCATCACCAAAGGAATGTACTTTTGTTTATATCCCTTCCATTCCATGAAAGAAAAATGAAGCTTAAATCAGTTAAACTAGAAACTGAAGAAATAATAGAAATCTTGAATAGATACAAAATCCATTGGATGTGAGAATACAACCTGGTACAGAATGCAGTACATCTCCTTTAAAATAATGGGTTTACACCAAGTGACTTCACTGAAGAGTGATGTCTGCCCATCTCCAATTTATCTTCACCTCCCACTTAGCACACAAAAAAGCACTAGCTTATAGTTTACCAGATAAATGATGTCTTTAACTTTCTGTTCCACCTTTTGTCCTTGCCCTACATTACTATTTGTAAGTTCCAGATTCAGAAGCAACATGGACAACTTGAAGCAAAGGATAAACTGTTGTTTATAAACACTCTCATCTGGAAAAGAAACAGAAATTTAACTTGAGCTTTCAAGCATCTTTGACATCTGCTTATAGAACAGTTCCTAATTCTGTGAAGACCTTAATGAGACACAACAGTAAGCACAGGAATAGCCTGATTGGCTTTGGGGATTAGACATACTTTCTGACCTGGTATACAAAGAGAAACAGCGCTGCACTTGGACAGGACCCTACGCCAGCTGGCAGGAAAACAGAAGGTAGGCCAGTCCTAGGGAGAATTCTTCACCTGCCTATTCTGCAAGGTTAGTATGGATCCTGCTCTTCTGGATCTCAAGCTCTTCCTTCTAGAGTCTGCATGCTCTCCGTTTCTAGTAAATTAAGAGAGAGACGGTCTAATGATTATCTTGTAAAGACACCTTGTGCACATGCTTTCATACAAAATACTATATTTAATCCAAATGTATTTTATGCACAAAACAGTACCATTGACTTTAGTACTTTATGTTTACTACTAACCTTTTTTTCTTTTATAATTATGAACATAAAAGCAAGAGATAATGTCTCTGACTTTGGCGTAGATCTCTCTCCAATTCAAACATTTTATACAGAATGCTTGCTTCCAATATTCAAAACACTTCGTCACATCATCAGGCTTCTCTGTGCAGACATGGCTGATAACACAGGTAATCTTTATGCTCCTATACTCATCACTTGTGATTTCATGCATTCTTCATGCATTGAAGACATAGATTTAAGGACCAAATCCATTTCTGAATACAACATATCAAAATTAAAGTTCTGCAGATTGAAAACTTCTCTCTTGTAATATCACCTTTGCAAACAGACATAAAAATAGTCCTTCGCATAAGTTTTCCATGTCCAAGCCCACAAACTGCCCTACAGATTACTCAAGAACAGAAATTAATGGCAGTTGACATAAGCACTCTCTGCCTTCTCACCTGTGCTAGATCACAAGACCTTTGAACATCTTGAATACTCCAACTCAGGTTCTTCAAGGCTCAGAGTATTCCAACACTGAGAAGTTAGGTTTTGGCACACCGCAATGCTAGGCCACCAAAAAGAAACTTGCTCAAACAAAATATAATTTGAATATCAGTGAAACAGAAAAAACAACAGTAAGCCCAGTGAGACAGAAAAAACTACCGAACCAGGTCTTTCTTTGGCTTGAGTCTACGCTATAGAAATCCTGCCCTGTATTCAGATTTCACTTTCACACAAAGAACTGTCCCCATCTGTATTAACTTCTAAATTAAGAGGAAAGCATAAGAGATTAAGTCATGAGAGACTACTGCAATTATCTATTCTGACCTCCTGCACACACCATACAATTTTTCTAAATTAATTCCAATTAAAGCTAGAAACAACCTTCAAGTCAAGACTAGTTTTTTTATCTCCTGCGATGGAGATTGTATCATTTGCTTAATTACAAAGCACTTTTAATGGCAGTTATTTCTAAAGAATGTATACTTTCTACTAATACAAATAAATGCATCTGGATACAGTGTGTGAGCATCTGTGGCACGCAGCATTCCACAGAGCTGATCACAGCCTGCACACATCCACTCCTTCACTTGGAAACAGTCTCTAACCTACCACAGCAGACAAACTACCAGCAAGTCAGAAGTTGAAACCATCTCTCTTGGGAAGTACTGGCCCAAGTTCCGACACTCCAAGGCACGGAGCTTCTGAACTTCACTGAAGTTAGAGATGGCTTTAATTGCATCTTCCGAATTGTATCACAACTACTGAGATATAAATTCAGGTCCAAAGTTTAAGGGATTAATCCAGTATCTGGTTCTGTTCCTCCACGGAAAAACGCTTTTTATTTAGAAAATACACTGTTCTCTCCCAAAGGATCAAAACAACAGCCAGTTGCATATGCTAGATCATTAATGGAACAAAATGAGAATATGCAGGCAGTTAGACATAGTCAATAAACATGGCTTCCTATCCAGAAAAGAGAAAGAGCTCAGCTGCAGATTTCTAGCTAAGAACCATTACCATCATGTGAAATGATGGAATTTTTTCCCTTTCTAATACCATATTGCATGCTCATGCCAAGACAGATGTCTGCAGTCACTAACTACTGTTAATTTAATCATAATTGTATTTGCTACAGTTTCAGTAACCATGTCCCCAAGTGCTTAAAAATCTATTTTAATGATGTTTTCAAGAATAATAATACTCTGCATTACAAAAGAAAGAGGTAAAAGGTACGTCTTTTACAAATAAGAAAAAACTTACAGCAAAGGCAAAGAATATCTTAAAACCAAAATAAAGCTATGTTGTTCCCTACAGGGAAGCTTCGGGTGTTTGAGATTATTCACTCAATTCACTTTCAGCATTCATAGAAAAAGATGAAGAAAAACAGTCAAAATACTTACTCTACTATGTCAGCTTTAAATATTCCACTGACTGTCAACAATTTAGCAATAAAATTACAAATATACAGAAACAGATCTGCTACTGTACTGAAGCTACACACACAACCAATAACAAAAATACATAACAAAATATGCAGAAATTAAGTGTTTTCCATTCATAAATGCAGGATTACTCCCACATTCCACTGTCCTGAAATGAGCACTTCACATGGTGACAAAAAGGAATTCAACCGTTATCATACTTGATAGAGTGAGCAGAAGACAAGTCTACATATTACTCACAAATTTAGACTAACCCTAATTCAACAAAGTGTTTGCTGTAGAATCATAGTTCATACATGGAAACATGTAAAATTAATATTAACAATTAAGTATAAGTCAGAGTGAAAACAGTGATGCTAATGAAGGGTCCCATTCTGAGACTGCTGCTTGTTGGGCAGAATGAGTCCTAGTTCAGCAGTCTAACCCCAAGGACGTTACCAATAATGGAAAGCACTATGCTTAGCAGAATTTGCACGAAAGGCCAAAAGTGATCACTAAAAGTGTTTTTCCAAACAGCAGGATGGGACATCAGGAAAAAAGAATACTATTGTATTCATTGCAATGTCAGGCTTTTGAGCACAGATGTGCTTGACATAAAAATAACATGCATTACAAATACAAAATGCTACAAATGCTTACTGCATGCAAACAGTCCCCAGACTATTTCACTTCATAATTTCTAAATCAAAGTAATACATACATAAGGATGGAACATGGTTTCTATTTACATAAGCTTTGACAGGAAAGGGCACATCTGAATCACTAGCATGAAATTGCATTTCTAAATAATTTAAACTCTCGAAACAGTATTTCTTGCTAAAAATCCTTCATTTCAATGAAGCAGTTTGTAAACATTGAAGATGTACATTTATACAATCTACAGTCTCAGCAGGAAATAAATTTCAGGCCTATCATCACTACTGGATTCCAGGTGCAGAACAGGATCGTGTGTATACAACTGGTCGCTACAGCCGTAGTGCAAAGCAGCACATGCGCCCTCCGGTATTCCTCGGCCCTCCACATCCTCCCCAGGGAAGCCATTCAGGTACCTGGCTATGTATGAGCCCGTTGAATGTCTGTTGATAACATGAGGAGATGCCGAAGGCTTGTTCCGAAGGACAACTCCCGCTATGTTACTTGTGTTTGAAGATTTTTGCTTGCTGGCAGCCTCCAGCCTCTCCTTGGCACGACTGGCTATATTCCGCACCCTGCTCTGGCTTCTGGATGAGAGTTTTCTGACAAGTGCCTTCGGGCAGTCTTCATCAATCTGCCTGGAGTACAGTGTTTGACGGCTGTCCTCCTGGTCCAGGGACACCAGCTTCCTCAGCTGTTCTGTCAGAGTATCTGTAGAATGTGGTCTCATATTCTTCATAGCAGCAAGTTTCTTGTCTCTCATGCCTGATGAGATAAAGCTCTTACTTATGTATTGATACTTACTTTCAAAATTGCAGGAAATATCCTCTGATGTCAAGTCTCCGAGACTCTTGGATTTGCAAGGGCTAGTCTGCTTGATGGCTGAATGAGGTGGGAAAGCCAAAGCATTTTTGAGCACCGGTGAGTGTATGTTGAGCTGGGATCTCTCGGAGTTACACATTACATTTTTCTGCTTGTCTGAATGATGATGATATAAAAAGCCAACATTTTCACACATTGGAAAAAGGAGCTGACTCCCTGCAGTCCTGAATTTACCCGAGCAGTCCAAGGCAGCAGCACAGAGCTCAACAGTTGCGCTGCTCCCAGGGGTTCTCTCACCACCATGCCCAGTGTCCTGCTTTTGCTTCAGTTTCAAAGGGGAAGCTAACTGGCTCATGTCTTCCCTTTTGTACTCACACGCAGTTACCAAGAGATCTTGACAATCCTCATCTACTTCTACAAGACTGCTGCTTTCTGAATTTTCACCAGTGGGAGAGTCAACAAGTGCCTCCTCAAAGATGAGGCTATTGGAAGCAAAAGAACTGGCAGACTTGGGGGCTTCCCAGCTTGTTCCAGGTTTTGTTCCACAATCCCTTTTGGGATTTGCATTTAGCAAAGAGAGAGGCGAAGGACAAGGAGAGCGAGGCAAGCTGTTTTCTATACTATTTAACTTTTTCTTGCAAACTAATTCACTGTGGGTCTTACATTCAGAAGCTGGTGTAAGGGTTGCCTCATGGATAATTGTGTACACAGAATACTCTGCAGTCTCAGGGCTGGAGAACACTGTAGTATCCGGAGTTGAGAATAAAGGGGATTTGACAGATTTTGTGGTAGTAAAGTTGTGCTTACAGGGACTGTTAAGATCCGCAGTAAACACGTGTGGGTGTGTAGCCATCACACTGAAGGTTTGGCTGCTAGCGCCATGGAGGCTTGAGACTGCAGTAAGATTAGTTTGGTCATCTGTGACATCAAACTGTCCAATGAGAGCTGAGACAGCACTATCCATCTCGCTCTCGTTCGCTAAAGAAACTTCATCTATAAGGCGAGAAATGTCACTGTCTTGCATGGTTAAAGTGGAGTGCAAATCAGGAACATCACAGCAAATGGTGGAAGAAATACCTGTCAAAGAAAGAGGTGCTCCAGTGCTTTTCTCAATGGTGTCATATTTGTGACTTTCCATCTCTACTTTTTGAGAAAGGGAAGTCCCCACAAGAGTTATTTTCTCCTCCTTAGACCCTTTTGTGTCATCATCGTTTTTACTGTCTGCACAGTTTTTGCCATTTGTTTTTTCTGTGGAAATTTCAAAATCAGAGTCCTGCATTAGAGGGACAGTTTCATCAGAAAGGTTATTTTCCTGATAGCCTATGAGGTGATTTGTTTCAGCTACACCACTTGCAAAAACTAAATTTTCAGGTTGCTCCTGGAGAGGTGGTACTAAAGAGTCAACTGTAGTCTCCTGGTCACTCTTCTTAAGTTGAGATGCCAAATTTGAAGCATTTGCTCTTTTCTCAGAACATGTGAAAACAGATTCTTTCAAGTTTGTTTCCTCCTCATTTGTATTGTGACCACTGTTGGCTAAATAAAATAAGAAACATATTAGTTGCATACAACATTGTCTTCTCTTTATTAACAACTATTTTGTCCTTAGACAGACAAATGGAGAATGCAAAATTAGGTACAGTTGTGACAGAACTTAATTATGGGGTTATGCAGGTTTAGTACAAATTATCTGTGTGATATGAATAAATGGAAAAATACAACTGCAGGCACTTCATTGAAACTTCCTTTGAATGTCTATTACATCAAGCACATGATGTAATATTTGTTGCAAATAATGTTAATGAGGTACCATATCATAGCTTGCACATAGTATTACCTTCAGCTGTGTTCCTATTCAGATTTGTACTATAAAGAAGCATGGCAATAAAGACAGAACAAAACAGCTCTGTTAAAAACCATAGTATTTTGAAACAAGATGCATGCTTAAAAGAGCTGAGTAAAAAGCATCAAGTAGATGGATGTATTTTACATGTAGTTATTGTAAAATGTTACAATTTAAGGATTTAATTTTTGATCTCCTACAAACCTACTGCATTCACAAGAGTAAGATTTTGAATTCCATGAAAAATACACATTAGATATTTCCTCCACCAAATCATGATATTTGTCTTTATATGCCAAATCTGAGCTCCATGACTTATTCTTTTGGAGCTTTTAATTAAGCAGAGACTATAGAAGTAAGCTTGGCATAATATATACTGTTGCTAACAATTGCTAGAAATCAGGTACCCTAGGAAGAAACAAGAAAGCCCTGATCATTCCGTAACAGTGACTGAACACACACCCCCCAGTACAGTAAAAGCTATTTTTAACAAACATGGCATTAAAGGCTGATCTCCAAAATCTGAAGAGTTCCCCAAGCTTTCTAGTGCTCCCACATAAGGATGGAAGAGATGTACATCTCTTTGATTTGTAGATTTTTTTTTTTCCTATAAAAAGCAGGGGAGAAAATGAACAGCACACTGTCCACTTGATGTAATTCCAACTGAGACAGTAGAGATGTTCAGCCACAGTATTTCAGCAAGGAAGATCTCTGTTGGACAGCCAGCTTTTTCCATTCTTCACAGCATCCTGCAATAACGAACACTTCATCTGACTAGTATGTCCCCGAGGGTGAAGACACCTCCCAGTCTGTAATATTTGGGCTAAACTTACTTTCTGAGAATACCCAAGCCTACGTCTGCATGTGCACGAGGCTGCGTTGTACCTTTTCTTACCATGATTCAAGGTAAGTGCTTCCACAAAAAAAGGAGCCTGATTTGCTTTTCTCTATGTCCGCCACTAAGCCATGGATGGCCCTGCAGCATAGAAGGGAGAAGGTCCCTTGGGGACAGAAGAGGACTCCATCTGGAATTTCATCTTCTTTGTTTCTCATTTCTTTCTGTCTAAGGTGACCAATCCTACTCCATAGGGGTTACAGAGCAAGGCCTACAGAATCTGCAATGGACAGGATCTAGTCCTCTCATAGTTGGAAGGGGCAGCATTCATTCCCTGCAACAACTTTTTATGTCATCTCACCAGGGCTTGTGTTTTCTGTAAAGGTTATTTTGCTACACATGAATAACTAACTGTAACCTCCAAAAAGTGTGGCAGGTTCTTCTAAAAGAATTTTTTGTCTTTGTCTGTATCCTTACAGCATCCTTAAAAAGAAATATCTAAGAAATAATTACATCTGTTGCAAAGAATGGCTGAGCTGTATCATCTCACATGCTTACCTAGAGGATCTCTCGATTTAAAATACAGCATTTCAGAGTTAACTTCCTTTACTAGGAATATCCTTTTCCCTGTCTACGCTTTCTTCTCAGGATGGTAAAAAAAAAAAGAATTGGTTTGATTTTGCTTGCTGTTTCTCCTAACTTCTTTTACAAGATGACGTCCAGATTATCTGTTCCGTCAAAGCTTGTAACATGGGCAAGTAGAACAAAGGTGGCTTAACAACACGTTCTCATCTGTGCCTGGTGGTTCTCCTATTTTAGGGTGGCTCCTGTAGTTGGTGGAAGCTGCTGCTCTGCAGCTGAGAATATCCAGAGCAGAGCACCACTGCCATCACCCTCCCTGGCCAAGAGACGTTCTCTGTACACTCTCTGCATCTTACCAAAGACGACAGACAATGCTTCTGGCTGTCCTGTGCCAGCTAAGGAAGAGCCCTCTGGGACTAAGTGCAGAAACGCTGTGCTGTCAGAAGTCACCAGAAGCTGAGGATCTGGCGAGCCCTACAGCATCACGGGGACAGCCTGTGTGAGTGCACACGCTCTTCCCGAACAAACAAAAACCAGCCCTAAAAAGCAGCATAAACACCCTAGACTGGGGTCAAGCTCAGGGTGGAGACGGCAAGTCTAATGAATTACAGCCATTGCATTCAAAGCTTCCTAGACTTATTTAAATAATCAAGTAAATCAGATATTAGACAGGTCAAACACACTAACTTTGTTGTTGTCATGGGAATAACTGGATTTCAAAACCAGGACTATTATTGCTGAAGACACTTCGAAAAAAGCTATTTTAAGAATTAAATTGTATTGTGTATCAATAAAATAAGACCAAAATTTTATCCTAACACATGCTTTCCATATAACCTAGGTTACTTAATTTGATTAATTTAGGAGAATATCAAGACTGATGGATACAAAGTTTGACCTACTTTTACCCCTTTTACATCTATTTGAAAGTCTGCATTAGTCTTTACACACACTATTTCCAAAAACATATGCTGCATGCTGTTCTTCCTCCTCAAAAATGGGCAGAGAAAACCCACCACGCCAGTAGCTCTATTTCTATAAGTGAAGGGACAGTAGCAAACCAGAAATTGATGAGGCACAATTGAAGGCTGGTTCTTAAATTACAACAAGAAATTTGGCAAGTGTCCTTTTAGGAGCACTTCTAGAAGTTATTGTAATTCATTTGCCTAGTTTGCAGAGTAGACAGCTTTCCAGGGTGTCACTTATTGAAGATTTAAGTAGCTGTTAAAATACTACAGTCTTAAGCATGTATAATTTTGCCCAGTAACTCTTATTTGAGTTGAAGAAAACTACTTGCAGAGACTGTGGAACTAAGCCTTTTAATAGACTATTTCAATTTACTACATCAAAAGTAATTTTGGAAGCATCTTACCGGATGTGTTTTCTTTTCCTTTGGCATCTTGGGTGGTTTCATCTTCTGGGCATGGCAGTCCTACAAGAAGGTATTTGTCCACAGGCATAGAAGCAGGACGTGCTTGCAAACTCCGGCTCGTACGCCTTACAACTCCTTCTTTGTCTTTCAAGTCTACTGGTTCAGATGCACTGTCTTTAATCTCAGTAGCTTCCAGAAAACCCATTTTACTTTTCTTTCTACCTTTTGCTGGTGCACTGGCTGTGCGCCGGAGAATTCGATCACCAATAGATCGCTTCCGTACATAGTGCCCGCTGGTTTCAGCAGAATTGTGCTTAGGGTTCTTGTTAAACAACCCTCTGAGTCCTATCAGCTGCTTATTCTGAAAGGATAAGAATAACCACAGTTTTGAGTGAGTTCATACTATTATATAACGAGCACAATGAAGAGGGCTGCTTTCAGAGTATTTATGAATGATGAAGACAAAGTTAAAAATGCAGCAAAGCAAAAATTCACACCAAGCAATTCACATCTACTCTGACCAAGGAACTATCAGCATAGATCTCCATGAATTCATGCATGTCTGTATTTCTCCTCATTAGGATGGCAGCCTGCCACAATTACAAGAGAGGTTTGCTCAAAGTCTCCTAATCAGAGATGACAAGACTGTAAGAAGTGTACCGCAGTGACAGGCTACACATTAACTTGGAGTTTTATGCATGGGCTTCATCAAAGCAATATTCAAATGTTTCAGAGTCTGAATGAAGAATGATGTAAGTTTGGTAGTTGCAGATCATGCGATTAGGAACCATTTGAAAAATCTGTGCCCAGCAAGTGCAAAGTGCATGCTAATGAAGTCTACCTTTGTGGCTCCTAGAAAGTGCAATATTGTGTAACTGGGATTGAGGATTAAAGGGCTCCACTGAAAGGCAAAAAAATGCAAATACATTTGGCTAATGTTTTCAAGACTGTGATACAAGCAAATAAGGCAACAGTACATCAGCTGTAAATATAACCGCTCTACAGCAAAAAAATTTAAAACTATTTATTAGTCTAATGTCAGCCTCTCTCAAACTTGGCCAGATATCCTCACTTACAAGGATGCAAGTGTGCATTCAGCCTTTGTTTCTGATTGCGTGATAATACAGCCCATCATTAAGGCAAGCATTAGATGAATAGACTAAGTGATACAGAGATCAAATCTCAATGTGTCTTCCCCCACCGCTTCTTTTGTCTTCCCTATGAAGCTGCTCTTTACTATTTTTCTTGAGTATATTTCTTCTTTGAAGAGCACATGAGCCAAAAGCAATAGCCAAACAGGCCCCCATACCACAAAAACCATATGTGATTTCACATATGTACCCAGATATGTATAGGTCTAGGTATTTATTGCAGATGCATTCCAAGCTGTTTACTACTGCTTTTCTTTTTACACTGATTTAGGAGTAACGAAGTCTACCTTGAATACTAAGAGTTTCTCTTTGTACACAGAAGATGCACAGGTCTGGTACGGTCAGTGCCATTCCCTCCACCACCTCGCTGCTGACCTCCCTGCCAGGAGAAACACTTGCAGAGGCAAGAGCAGATGAGAACATTGAAACACTGGTCCCTGTGCTGAGACAAGGATGCCAAGCGTGAGACAGACATCTACGTGGTTTACAGAGCCACGATTAGATCATTCGGTGATCTAATGGGATCAGTGAAGATAAAGGTAGTGGAGTTCAGCGAGGATCTGGACTATATCACATCTCAGCCCCGAGGCCTTGTCCATCTTATCTTCTATCTCTGTTCCACTGAGCTTTCCTTGGGTGCTTGCAGAGCTGTGGGCTTACATATCTGACATGACATTCTCTGCAGCCACTCTGAGAAAGGAGCAAGACTAAGGGCTAACTGTTCTTTTCAACCTATACCCTTCATAAAGGTAGGGTTTTTTTGCTTGTGGTTTTTGTGTGGTTTTCTTTTTCTTTTTTTTTTTTTTTAAATCACTACA
Organism: Dromas ardeola; assembly: GCA_013398915.1. Taxonomy (NCBI): domain Eukaryota; kingdom Metazoa; phylum Chordata; class Aves; order Charadriiformes; family Dromadidae; genus Dromas; species Dromas ardeola. The sequence goes on from VYZM01003671.1 coordinate 168,244, forward strand.
AAGGTCTATTTTATTTTAGCATTCTGTTGAATAAGGGCTTAATTTCTCTGTGCTAGCTATCTACAATGACCTCTTGTAAACTGCTCATAAAGGCAGCTAAAGCAGAAATGCAGAGAAACAGCACTGTACTTTTACTTTCATTTTTAAAGTGTTTTAAAATTAGTAACCTTGCAGAAAAGCAAAATGTATGCACTAAAACCTAAAAGATTTAAAGCTTAAATTAGCCGCTAAAAATAGTTTGGCAAATACCTTGTTCTGATGCAGTTACAGTTCTCAACATTTACTTCTAAAATAAAATTAAAACACACTGAAGAAGTGTACTTATTGTATCTAGATGTGATAATTATTAGGTGCTAACAGTAAGAACACCCATAAGTACGTGCACGCTAAGACTGGAGTAGTACATTATGCTTTTCTTGCTGATCACCTGCAAGGAACCTCCCCCACACTATGAGCTACATCCCTCTGCTTCCTGAGCACTCTGACAGAGCGTGTCTGGGGTGTTATTGGGGTGTCTCTGCTGGAGAGAGCCAAGTGTTTTACTGCACATGGGTGTGCTGGCAGCGGGTGCCCTGGCTCACTGCTCCTCAGAGAAAACACTCTGAATAAGGAATTGCGGTTTGCTTCCTTGAGCATGCCGACGCTTAGCAGTGTATGTAGATAGCTATACCCATACAAGTATAAATGAAGACATCAAGTTGAGGGCAATAGAGAATCAGACATTGTGCTTTTTCATTGCTGTATGATCTGAATAATTTGTTTAAACTTTATTACTGATTAGTGCTAGAGAGAGTTAGGTACTACTAATCCAATGTACAAAATGCCATGAACCTAAACTGTAAGAATCATTTAGAAACCTCACAAATCCTGTGAGGTTCTGTGGTATATTTAAAATATATATATTTTATCAGAAGAATTAAAACAACAAAGTCATAAGAGATGTAAATTTCCAGATATACCTACCTTTCCATAGATCTCATTAATTGTTATATGAACAAATATGGATGCTTCTGTCAGCCCTTCTAAATACACATGACGATAACCTAGTAAAACAAAAATATTGCACCACAAATAATCAACAGTTTGCATTTTATGCACAACTGGCAATGACTGTCTATAAAACTGAAATATAAACGGTAAGCCACCTTATGCCTTTAGTAAAACTTCTTATTTTATGCTCTCACAGGTTTTCCAAGCCCCCCAGTAGAAATTGCCTCCAAGTTACAAATAAGACACCAGCAGTAATTTCTAAAAGCACAGACACCCAAAGTCCTTCAAGTAATGCTGAATAGACCACCAGGAGAATTGTCCAAGCTCATGTATGAAATCTCAGAGGTATAAGCATATACCTTTTGCTGATAACCTCATCTTAAAGTTTAGGTTCAAAGGTGTTTGTTCTTCAGCTAGATTTCTAAATCAAGGAAAACAAGTGGGACTAACCAGGCACGAGACTGCTAAAGGCCAGAGTTCTTTGTCCAACAAAGTCTCGCCCAATAGGGTCATGGTCCCAAACAAGAAATCGCACCAAAGCTATTTCGGGCATGTGGATGGTAAAAGTGAGTGTTTCCTCCCAAACAGGATTAAACCCTGTAAAACAAACAGAACACAAATTTTGGGAAACAAGTCCATAGCAAGCGCTAGACTCAATTTTCACGATGCATAGATAGCAAGAGGAATAAGAAACAAGCAGACTAAGTACACAAATGAATACTCATTGCTCATCTAGATCTAGGCACTCTCAATCTCCATTATGTAAGTAATTTAAAGTGAGAGATCTGTCTCTTGGACTGCTTTTACAAACAAAATGGTTCTGGTTGGTTAGCTGGCAGGGATTAGCAAGGCAAGTTGTTGTTTTGCAGAACTATGGTAGGCTAAAGATAGACCAAAACCGACAGGAACTACCTTTCCCCCCCTGGCTTTGCAACTTCCTTTGAGAACTGATGGCCACCTCTCCTGCTGCAACAGGTTATTACACTCTGTTATTCGTCTCCTTCCTATGAAGGACGTGATTTGTTTTCATTGCATTTGAAGTTATAAACGTATTTTTTATACATTAGAAAATATATAAATATATATTTGGAACTTCTGCATAAAGGAGATTTAAGAACAACCCAGGAAAATGATATTGTGGTGAACAGTTCTTGCCCTTCACCTTTAGCTTGTCTGTCCCCCCCCACCAGAAATTCTGTCTAGAAAGCATAATTAATTGGTTAAAATACGATTTCATCAGGTAAGCAGCTTTGCAATTTATAAGTAATAATAGATACTGAATCATTTATAATTACTTAATGTTTTACTCTAAGAAAATGAAATCAGCTAGATTATCTTACCATTGTCGTCAACCACCCTGGTCTGATCTTTACAGCAGTCAACAGGTAACCCAATAATTTCCACCTCAACAAAGGGATCTATTATCTATTTTTTAAAAACAAAGTATTTTAAAAGCAAGCCAATGATAAAACTGATGTTCAATTTTCAAAACAAATCATGCAGAGACTTAATTTAAATACATATGAGAATTCAAAACCCTTTGATTCACATGAATTTTCAAGCAGCACAATCATGGGAAATGGCTTCATGGAGTATAAGTTGATGTATGCTTTGTAGTTTCAAGAGCTATGTCTAGCTATGTTTAATTGTCAAAAAAGTGAAGTCACCCTCAAAATAGAAAACAAATCAGTTCCTGAACATCATGTGTAGGACTCAGACTCTGTGGGAAAACACAGTATTTAGTGACTAAAAGCTTGACAACAGCTGAAATTTATTGGTGGATTTAAAGGAAGGATGGAGTTTCTATGAGTCACATGCTGCCATGTCACTCCAGGACCTCTCATGGAAGCATTTGTTGGTATCAGAGTATCTTACCTCTCCTCTGTCTCCTAACATTGAGTCAGGAGGCTTAGGTAGCTGCTGTCCGCTAATGATTTTCAGAATAAATTGCTTTTTAGGACTGGCAGGGAGTGGATCGGCAGAGTAGGGGTTGAACGTGCCTAAAAGATGGCAAAGAATATGCAGTGTAAGGAAAAAGATACCCAGAATAAGTATCACCCCCCAAGATGCATACATATAGCCAAAATTCAGTCATAACCAAGTAACTTAGAGAGTATGAAGCAGCTGTTAATGAATTTTAAAATTCTATTCCACTTTCTTACAACCTTTACTGAGCAGCCTTCGTTTACACGATTACAAGACAGAAAGGACCCCTCTACTAGTAGGGTTTTGCAAGATTAAGACTCCCTTGAAAAAAAGAAACCCAACAATAAATCTTTCTTCTGTAAAGTAGCAGCTCCAAAAAAAAAACCCAATAGTTATAGCCCAGATCAGCACTCTGATCATGTTTCTTGCACAGCTGCCCAGATGTTGATGAGAAGCAGCAACTAGTAAGCTGCTTCCTGCAGCAGCAGTGCCTGCTTCAAGTACTCCCTCTACCATTTCTCAAGTAACTTATAATCAATGTCACAGCCTCTAATGGCCACATTAAGAAAATAACTTAGAGATATAGGGGCACAATCAGACCTCAAGTCCTCAAAATATGGAAGGATTGTCATTGCATAACACTGAAAACCACTGGCTCCTGTTCTAACAGCATTTTGAGGACTGAACCAATTCCTTTTAAAGAGAACAAAATCCCACTGACAAGCTTGCTTGAGAGCTGGACCAAATCCTGGATATTTGGTCCTGGGCACCATGGCGTACCATGTTCTTGCTTGCAGTTGTCTATCCTAGGGTGCCCTTTTTTTAAACACATACTAAAATGGAGCCCTCAAAATATATCTATAGCAACAGCAAGAGATTGTATGCTGGTACTTACACAGTCTGAGAGTTAGACACCATTTTTTGAGGATAAAAAAAGAATTCTGAAGTAAAATAAGGTTATGAATTTATGGAAATATGAAAGATTCTACATATGTTCTTATTTTTCTTTCTTGTGTCTTGGCAACTTCACCATGAAGACATTTTCTGGAAAGCTTGACATTTACAGTAATAAACGTATAGTGAGACATTACCTTTGCACATCTGCTGAGGTTTGAGGACATAACCACAGTTGCCGTTTACCCTAAATTTTGCATCATTTAATTGCATCACACGTCCCTCAGATTGGTAGTTTAGTGCCACTGTTGAAAGAGAAGACTCAGGTGTAAGATATTTACTTAGCACATATCCAAAAAGTGGGAAGTAAGTTATTCATGCAACACCTACCTAACTGGCAACCAACATTCCAGTAAGGTAAAGGATTGAAATTGCTGGAGTCAATCCGATAGGCTGATGGATAGACCCTTGTAAGCTGTTTCTGGTTGTAAAGCATAAACTGTTCGGCCTTTTGCTGCACTGCTTGGTGGGCTCTTGTTTCACTGAATGATAGCACGTTCCCTGTTGATCCTGTGTGTATCGTTAAACCAACAAACAAGTTACAAAGCAATCCCAGGAGACAGGGAGTTGAACTCAGACCTCAGTTACACTGGTATTAATCAAGGGGAACATTAGATTTAGTCCAAAGTTACACTGATAGGTTGTCTTGTCACATGCAAATCATGTACACTGTGTAACTGAAGGGCACCAGTTTCCCTTTCCAGGGGACGGTCTTTTCTTCTACCCTCAAGTTTCCAGACTTACAAGGAAAGCCAAGCAAGAACTTATGCGAATTGCTAGGACCTTTTATCCTGCAGAACCCCAGACGTGATTGCTATAAAGAATCTACAGAGAAATCTACTAACAGCAGCATGATCAAAACTATCTTACTGAAGAGCTTACAGCCAGGGGAAAGATGGGCCCAGCAGGGCTGTGATTTTGCTTTTCTCCTTGTAACACATTGAGCTGCACTCAACCCATTTCTCTCTCACAGAGGTTTCTGCAATATCATCCTTTCTCTAAATAATCCAAGCAATCTTTTTTTAATTCATAAGTTTTCCCTCTGAGCATTTTACCCCCTTAGGCAGACCCCTTTGATCATCTCTGCCCTCTGGGAGAGACTGACCAAAAGAATTTCCTAGGCGAGAGTGCCCAACTTCAAGGGAGCAGTTAGACCAACTCAACTGTACCATCTCTCCATGCCCATCTCTTCAGCTAGCATCAGGAAAGCACAAGATCTAGACGAAAGGCAGCTGCAGTACTGTGCTCTGATGAGCAGGCCCTCCTTTTCAGAGGGCCATGAGCCATCAGATGGGCTCAGCAATACCACCTAACTGCAGCCAGACCTGCCGAAAAAGCTGAGCTGTCTCTCAGTTCAGAACAATGAGGCTGAAACTCTACAAGACTATGTTCTTGTAAGGTTTCTTGGACTCTGTTTCTCCACAGTGCTTTCACCCTCCTTTATTTCTCCCATTAAATTCTATTAAATTAGGAATAAATTTTATAGTAATTACAGAATTTCATAAACAGTTTGTTCACGTACATTTGGTGACCTTTCCCACAAATTGCTCTGCAACTTTCTTGATTTCCATTTTGCCTCTAACATGTTTTGTGAAACAACTGTGCACTTTCTGAACAGGGATGACATCAATTTATCACAATTCAAATCACGTTACTAAATGCTACTGAAAATTGATAATGTTAAAAGATGATAAGTTCCACGAAACTGTGAAATCAGGAAAGGGTTCTTCTAAAAAAGCCTCATTTTTAAAATTGCTATTAAAACATGAATGTCAGAAGAAACCAAGGGAAAGGATATTTCCTAGGGAAGAAAAGAGTGGTGCTTTACTCTTTCTCCATATTTAAGTAAATGGGAAAGGTAACTAACTATTCTGCTTTTAAAAACAAGGGAAATCTTGAGAACACAGACACGTTTCCTATCCAAACAGAAAAGTGAAAAAGGCACATATAAGTCTTGTGCCAGCAGCCTTACCATCATCTACTATATCCTGGGCTGCCACAGAGTTCGTGTACACCACGAGGTCAGACAGAGCTCGGCACAGCTTCACTGTTTTTCTTCGACGAGCCAGTCTGCTGAGTTATATTTAATATACAAAACAAAATGGGAATATTTCAATATTTAAAGCCTATTTCAATCCCCCTTTCTATTCTTTTCACCAATAAGGAAATAAAGAACTGCAAACAGGGAACCACGTGTGGCAAAGCTCCTTAGAGAGGGCTCCAAGATGACTGTTCCACTTATCACACCACACAAACAAAATTTTTCATTTAACACATAATGAAATAGCTGCACCATGGCTCTTCTCAACAAAAACAAGGCAGACAGGTTTGAGCTGTCTGAAAACAACGTTTCAGTGACAACAAATGCATTCTCAATGGCACTTTTTGGATTGCTTTTTCTTTACATTCTCAGAGGTAATAAAGTTGGCTAGGCCATGGTGTACCCTTATTTAGCCTCAACAGTTTTCCTTGAGCGCTATTTACAGCATACAAAATGTAGATTAGCATTTTTCCATTAGAAGAGTATTGCTATCACATTTCTTTTCAGTTTAAGGGTAATTGTATAGGTTTTCATAGGTTGCAAATAGCAATCAGAATACCAGGCTACAGCAGTCACAGCAAAATATACCCCAACAGTAGTGTCATAAATGACCTGCTTTTAAGAACAGACTTCCCTGAGGCAGTGACATATACATACTGATAGTAGTAACAGGCCTCTAGCTTTACCTAAGCTGTAAAACTACAGTGATTCATAGCTCACCTGTGGAGCTGTCCTGTTTCTTTTCCAGAAGAGTTGTGTTGGCATTCTTCATCATCTGATGCACTATGGTATTTAGATGCTGCCTTCACAGCTTTCTGTTGGGAAAGAATCAAGCAGAGCTGTGTCCGTTTATGGCGTGGTTCTATAAATTCACATCACTGTAATTAACATCGGGTGGGTGGGTGAGCTACAGCAGGTTTACAGCACAGGACCAGTGTCCTACAGGGACACAGAATGACCCTTGGGGGTTTGACAGCAGAAAACTCCAGGTCATACATTAAGCATTTCCATACATGCAGAGAAGGAATGCCAACACAAAGCATCTGTGCCCTGATCTCACTCCATCTGACTGCAAGGATCCAAGCCTGCAGCCACGGAGCAGGTTTATCTGCTGGCTAGCCGACAAATCCAAGCCTGAAGAAAACCATTTCTGCAGACTGCCCAGCTCATTGCAGGCCACTGCATATTCTGCAGCTTCCCTCCTCTGCTCTCTCTTTCCCCCCTGACCTGAAAAGATAACTTTACTCCACTGTCTCCAGTACACTGGCACTGGTCCTGCTGAAATTCTAATGGATCATATGATATTTAATAAACAGTAACACATAGTTTACAGTACATTGCTTACACCTACCTATGCTTTCCCCCCCCAGTTTAGAAAATTTAACAAACTCATTCATGAAGTTGAAAACAGAGTCTGGGCAAAATTTTCAAGCATCATCTTTCTGCTGCCTTTTGAGCCACACGTATAAACATTCAAGTTAGTCTAAATTATTACAGTATACCATAAAGAAAATAGCTTTGATAACAAGATTAAAATCTCAAAGGCACTTTTTTTTGTTAAGCACCTATTATTTAGTACAGTTTCCAATTCCAACATTACATCTTTTGTAACACTAACTATAGCTTCAAGTGAGAGTTTCTTTAATTCCCTTCTCATCAAGAGGTAATTAATATAACTGAGAGCTCCTTATCCTTTTGCTCATATGGCTAATTGAGCACAGATTTCTTTTCTCCTGCTGTGCACCAATAATGCACATAATTTAGTTTGCTGTGTTTAGTGCTGAAATAAAGTTGACTATATTGGAAATCATTTGCATGGTTCAGTTTTGGAATCTGAAGGTCTGGACTGTGGATGTTCCCTGCAGTTAATTTGCAGGAATTACAAGCCTTACTGTCTTTGTCCCTCCATGGGCAGTTTTTAAAGAGTTCATACGTGGATACATTTGGCACAAGAGCTGGCTGAAAACATCGCAAGTCAATAACCCTGGGTGGATAATTCTGTGCCTTCAAAAATATCAATAGTAACCACCCTTCCCAGGCATCCCTTTAGCTAGAAAGGGATAATGGGGAAGTTACTGGATGTCCCTGTTGCCTCAGTCTACAATATAATCATTATTAAAAAAAATAAAAATCTATATATACTCTGTCTTATTTTTTTCAGCAGAGATGAAAGGAATGGGCTTTCCAACCTGATAAATCCATTAGGATAACTAGTTGAATTAAGTTATTGACATACTTTCCAGCCTTCAGTGTTACCAGCAGTTTTTAGTGGCTGACTTGTCTGTGACATCTTATTCCACAGCATTTGTTTTCCCATCAGCGAGCATAGGTTGCAATGTGAAGTGTCCACTATCATGCACAACAGGTACTTGCAGATATCACCACATACTAAGTGAATAATATGCACTTAGCTAAACCTGCTGAAAGAAATATGACCACTTTAAACTGATGTAAGCTTATAATCAAAGTGTAAATATAAGTCCCGGTATCGTCTGCCTAGAGAATTTTTGATGGCTCCTAGCTGGCTTCAGGGCAGATGAGCTGCTGGCTGATTAAATTCTATGAAGTATTTCATAATTGCTGTTTTTCCTAAACTGCTACTCAGATTATCAATTACAGAGTGTGCTCCCTGCTCGGCTGCAGCGTTCACCACAGATAGCGCTGAAGAAGAACACAGGTGCCTTGCAGGCTGGGAGCAGAGGTACTGCTGGTGGCACAGTGACTTGGCTGCAGACCTGCCACATGCCTCTCATGACAAGCCTATCTGCTGATTTAATTACTTGGTATCTGCTAATTGACTCTGTGAGGAAGGAAGCTTTCAGTTGAATCAGCTTATGCTGAGGCTACATGTTCAATAAATTGAAGCCTCGAGGCACCAAGGGAGTGTGGGAATAGGGGAGGCGGATGACAGGAATGCATTTGTCAGGATATGGGAATGAGGCGCACTGTCCCTTTTGGTGGCTGCTATCTGTCCAGCTGCAAAATGAAACCTCACACTCATTTGATTTTTATTAGCTCTTGCTTGGTTCAATAGAGTTGCCACAGTGAACACCCAGTGAAGCAGACAATCTGACCTAGCAGCTACACAAACATATGAATACTACATGAAAAACTATGAAGAGATCAGAGATAAACCACGTTTTTGCAAAGCAGGAGCCCAGAGCCAGTACTCGGTCACAGCAGTCCCTTAAAGCAAGTGGAAAGACAGTAACAGCGTGCTCTGCATGGCACTGCTCAGGGCATAAAACAGGGTAAAACTGGACCCTGAGTGAGAGGAACATTGTCAGCTGTATAGACAGAGGTCTGGAAAACAAGAATACGCCAAGGCATTAATCTACATTGCTCTGCTGCCGCTGCAAGTTTGATCAGAAAAATTAGCATTTCCACATCACCAGTAAATATGATTGTTTTGGTCAGGCAAGATATTTTGAGTTTGTGTGATCATTTTTAAAGGGTTCTCCATACTGCTAGCAGCTATATTCTTCTGAACAGCAATAAATATACCAACTGTAATCACATATTCTTTCCTCACTGCTCCCATACACATCATGCTTGTCTCAAGCAATAAAACATACCTGGTGTCTCGAGAATGCTGACAGACCTAGGACAGCAAACCGAGTCTCTCATTTTACTTACTTTATGTTTACCAAAGTTGCCCATTAATGATCGACTATGAGACTTTTTTCCACCTTCTTTTGCATCCAGGTTCTGCGCAGAGAGAATGCAATAACAAGTGTAACTAGATAGCTTCAGAAGTATCTTTAAGAAGTCTGCTACAGTCTCTAAAAGACATAGTTTCAGCCTAATAAGTTCTTGTATGCCACCTTGATTCACTATTAGAAGAGAATAGAGATGAGAAAAAAAGTCTAAACACAAGTTAAATTCTAAACACAACATACTGATCTGTGAACACAAATTGAAATCCAAAGTCTCATTACAGGACTTTTCTAATTTCTTTATATGCTTGACATTTAGCAATCCTTTAACAGTAAGGAAAAATACAACATTAACACTCAAGACAACAACCACCCATGTAGAAAAAGCAGTATAGCAAAACCAGGCAAGCAACAACAAAACACAAGAACATTTGAAAACATACTTGAAAATAGCCACAAAGGAAAAGGAGGGAAAAAAATTATTTCCTAACAGATAAAAGTGGACCTTTCATAGGCAGCCTGAAGACCAAGTTTCACATTTATAGCCATGCCCCTAGACATCGGTTTGATAGTTTCTGGCAGCATCTAGGTTTTTCTGTCAGAAAAGCACAACCCTTCATCTTCTAAAGAGCAAAACAAAAAGGTACTGAAGAATATTCCCCCAGCATTTCAGCAAGTCCTATGAACTCCAGTTATTCCCTGTTCAGTGCTGAGTTTGAATTCACTTCTGGCTATGTAACAGTAATGGCAACTAGATGGTTGATTCAGGTCCAAGAAGAAAGTCAATAACCTCTGTATCTATGTTCAGAGATTTGTTTCTAGCTCAGGCTGAAAGTCTCCCTAATACGCAGAAAGAAGCCGTAGCAGATAAAGTACTTGTGTCCCTCAAATAAGAAAGTTGACAGTTTCAACAGCAAATCCAAATCAGTATCAGGCCTGACTGACAGTACGATACAAATTGCCTTCCTCCCTCCCCACAAAAACCCAATTGATAATTACTGAAAATTAGTGCATAAACTTGTACTGTGAATGTTTTGTTTTGTTTTTTAAATAACAGAAAGTCTTCGGGAAAATGAAACACACATCAGTGATTAAGTAAAGGAAAATCAGATTTAACCAGCAAAAAAGTAGAAAAATTCCCCAACAGATTCCCTTCTGGTACATCAATTACACAGTAACTGCTAGAAAAGAGTTTTACAGCACCACCAAACAAAGCTAGCTAATGAGTCACAGAATTACCAAGCCATCACAACATTTAACCATTTAGTTTTCTCCCAGCTATGTCAACAGTTGATATAAATTAATCTTCCAGTTGTCTTAACTTATTATTACTAATTGTTCAGCTCTGTATTACTTTAAGACCCTTGAACACAACAGTCACATGCAATCAGTCTTCATACAGGACTGTTGCAGCAAGGGAAGAGATCTCTAGATGTACCTTAATTTAAGATAGGCAATTCGAAAAATCTATCACTTTATATTATTACCTGACAGATGTTTGAATAATGCAGTTGCAGTACTGAAGTATTCTGGTCATGTCAAAGACATGTAATGGGTAATCTCAGGCATCATATCCAACGCAAACACCTTATGGAAATTTGTGTTCTTTACACAAAACTTCCTGCCCCCTCAAATGCTAGCTAGGGGCCAATCATTTTTCCAGATTCCAGAGAACATACCAAGTGTAATTAGTCTATCAAGATAATATTGAAGTGGCTCGTACCTGATTGTATTTACTAATACTCTCTGAAATCCCAGTTTTCCGACCTCGTGAAGGCCAAAGGGAACAGGCAAGCTGACTCTGTTCGCACACTGCAAAACCACAGTCTAAAAATAGCCCTTATCCGTCGGGTCAGATGGCTTCGTCCTGTGCATTCTTACAGCCTCTTCCCACCACAACACAGCTTTGACCAGAGGTCTCAGACATCAGCACAAGCCAAGTTCAGGCAAAAGTCTCATAGGCCCGGCCTCAGAGATTGACAAGAACTACATAAACCCTACAGAGCAGGAAGATGTGCAGAAAGCAGATTTACACATACTTGACCTTTAAGACTACAGTGGCTACAGAGCAGGCACATCCCCAGAGAACAATCTACTCTGTATTTAACATAACTGGGCTTGCATCTGGTTGAGGTGAAAGTATGCTAACCGTGGATTCACAGTACTAATTGCCTATTGATGTACTAAAAATTCCAATACATTTAGCTGTTTTACAAAAATAGTTTGATGTCAAACAGGAAAAAACCCCATACCATTCTTGATATAAAACAGTCTGGGCATGAAAAACTAGAACCTTGTTTAGGGCAGTAAAAGCACAACCCTATGTTTTCGTGCTGTACAAAACAGCCATCAGCGTTGCAGGCAGACAATGCTTTCAGTTATCACGGCCAGTCTTGATAGGACTAAAGCAATAGAAGACGGATCTTTCCCCAGTAATTTAGACACAAACCAAGTTACTTGACACATGCTTGCAGTATTGGTACTAAGTGGCTTTCAAGTCTCACAAGGAATAAACGAGATGAGATCATATTGAAACAACATACTCTTCACATTTGACCGTTCAAATTCTCTCATTAGATATCTTCCTGAAATAGTTCCAAGTTTTTATTTTGGCTAAAACAAACTCTCAAAAGTTGTTCATAATTTATCAGCTTTCTCATCTCAAAAATGTGCAATACACATTGCATTGTCTAATATTCAACAGAGCATGCAAAGGGGAAAACCCCACATACCTGTTTCAGGTTAACATTTAAGCCCTCATGAGTTGCCTTTAGCAGGGCTCTCACAGTGAAGCTGTCAGGGTCTTCTTTGTCCCTGATTTGGGATTCTTTTATCAGAGATTCCAGTTTCGTTCTTATAAAAGATTCCACCTGGTGCTCAGTTGCACCATTACTCTGAAAGACATTAAGAAATCCAGTTGAATTAGATTATTATGTCCATCACTTCTGGGACAGCCTGAGGGAGCATTACACACGCTTCAGGCCACACAGAGCTCCCAACATTTCCTCGCTTTGTACAAGAAAAAGCTTCTTGCATAATCCTGGCAAAACCAGGCAGGTGGCTTTTACTGCCATTTCCATTTTCCTTTTTCCTCTTTAGTCTTCCTGACACATAATTTACCCTGCTTCACCAAAGCACGGCCCACCACATAGATCACCCCAGAACCTGGCCCTGGTGTTAACTCTTTGATTCAAAACTGTCACAGGTCTGAACACCTCTTTCAGAAGATGGCATGAATTCTCAAGCTAATACAGTTAACACGCTTCCTCCAAAATATGAGACAACCTAAGCATCATTAGATTCCCACTCCAAACAGCAAGAAAGAGGAAGCAATTACTGTTAACAATAGTCATACGGACTACACACACAAACCAGTCTCTTACACAATGAGCTTAAAATAAAAATGGATCCTATAGTACTGTCCGTGGGGTGCAAGAACTCTCCTGAGACAGGAGAGGAAAGCAATTGTTCTGTCCTAACATGTTCCATTTCTAGTCCGAAAAGATATACAGTGTTTTGCATTGGCTAAGGGTTGCCAAATTTTGTCCTAGATCTTTCTGTTAAAGAAAGCATCATCTCATCAGAATTCCTCAAGCCACACTAGTAAAGCATATGTGGATTACATAGATCACTCCTATTGAACAGGTCGTAACAACGAATCAGGTGTTATGTTGGTTCAAAACTGGTTGAGCAATCTTATCTCATCTTACTACGCCCATAATTAGTTATGTTCATTCGATACATACTTTTCCCCCTGAACTTACACCTGTGAAAGCTTATACTGTACTTAAATCTTTAGGAATATGATTGTTTTATGGGATTGGGAGTCTCCAAGCTTCCCCATAAATTAGTTAATGACAAATATTTCCAATTCTGTAGTAAATACTAATAGAAATATAACATTCTGAGTCATTGAGCAAGCTGATTCTATCCTACACTTCAAGCATTTACTCCAAGGCTGTACTTCTGTATGAGACTGTCTTGTGAAACATATAGGTCAAATGCCATCCAGTGTGATCTAACCTCTAAATAATTAAGAAATGAATTAATCATGATTTTGGCCAGTAACATAAAGGGGGTTTGTTTATCTAAGAGGGGGGAAAGGGAAAAAAAAAATCAAATCAGTCCTCCTGTGTGGTGTACTTGAATCCCTCAAAAGATGTTGCTAACACTAGCATTTTAGCAGCATCAGGGTAGGGGAAGAAGCAGCATAAACATATACTTCTTCAGACGGGGACTTCTGTTACCTGTAATGCAAATCCCAAGCTATTCTGAAAATCCTTCAATTGCCAATAGCAGGCACAAATGACACAGACAAATTAAAAGCTCCATAATGTAAACTAAAACCAATTAATGAGAACTACAGAAAGGTGTTTCCGTGTGGTAACAAGGCAAACTCACTGGGCTACATTCAAAAGTAGAGACAAACATTATACATGCTAAATATTAATTTGAATTTGATCTATTCTTTCTGCATCTCCCTAGATACTATTTTATTTGTTCAAAAGTTTTAAACAGTGAAGCAAGGCTGCCTCCTGACTAGAAAAAATAAACCACCTGCTGGATAACGTGTATCAGCATTGCACACCAGTTTCAGTTTGTAGCAAAAAAATGTGTTAATAAAATTAACAGCAGGAAAATAAACAGGGAGTTAAGAAATAAAGGGTACGGAAAGCAAACTTCAGTGTCAAAAAGTTAGAAACAGAAGGATTGAAAATAAAAGTCTTCCACACCTCATTTTTTTTCATTTGTATCTCTCTTCATAATTTTCATCTAGAATTCGTGTAGCAATTTGTATCTGAAAAAAAGTCTAGCATGCTTATAGTGCTGGCATCAATGTTTTCAGTATAGCATACCTAAAGTACTTAAATCTGTTATTTATGTGATTTAAATGAAAAAGTGTGCATTTCTGAACAATGTGACTCCATATCTAACTGTGGAATTATATAAATTCTGTATTTTAAGGACCTGACTTAGAAATCAAAGTTAAAAACTCTAATCTGCTAACAACTGTAATTAGGATTATGTAATATGCACATAAGAAATGTAGAGATGTAACAGTTCTGGGAACTGTGTATGTGCACATACATAGCAGGACTTTAATTTGCAGTCGTCTTCAATTTCATCGGCGCTATCCTCATCTGAAACTTCTCCTTCCTCAGCGTCTGCTCCAAGGCTGTATGGCAACTTTTTACCCTAAAATGAAGAAAAAATGTTTACAACAAATGCACACATGGTCAGTGTTATTTAGTGCAAAGATCAAAATAGCCCATTACTCAACTATTGCTTATGTAAATCGTCAGCAGAGTTTAGAATTTGTTTTCAGAAAGTCTCATGCAAACTGGTTCAAGGTCCTAGATTATCGTAGGTGATAATTTAAGTATTTCTGGAAGAGTTTGTTACTGAAAGATCTTTTCAAGGTCTTTCAAAAAAAAGTATACCATCTCCCATCTCTGGAGCAAGCCAGCAAGTGTCCAAAAGATTTTTTTGAGTTGACCCACAGATTTTTCAGGCTTACCCCTAGCAAGCAGACTGTTGAATACTTAAAATAAAACTCTAAAAATCAGAATCTGAGATTTTGTTATAGGCTCTGCATCAGAATGGAAAATGCAGACACAAAAGAACTCACTGCAAGCATCCATCAACATGAAGAAGCAAAGCCTATTCTAATATTACATGCTCATGCGAGACTGTAGTCAGAAATCCAGAAGTAGTTGCTAACCCAGTACTGTGAATGTCATAACTACATTAGAAAGAAACTACTTTAATTCCATGTCTAGTTTCCAACACCTTATTAGAGTGGTGAGCAAACAGAGGTTATGGGCTAATTCTGGTAAAAAATAATAAAAAAAGAGAGGCTCCAACAGATAAATTACCCTTTTTAGAGCATTAATCTTTAATTCTCTTGTACGATCACTTATAGCAAAGACCAATCACAGAACCTTATAAATGTTGGCTATGGGACCTCTGAAGGCCTCTGGTCCAATCTCGCACTAAAGGAGGATGGTCACCAGCTCTAGATGAGCTTTGCTTAGCCAGGTCTTGCAAATTTTCAAGGCTGGAGAGTCCCACAGCCTTCTGGGCAGCCTCTTTCCATGCTGCACTTCCCACAGCTGAAAAATCTTTTCCTGTCATCCAATCTGCACCTCCCAAGCTGTAACTTGTGGCCAGTGCCTCTTGCTTTACCATCTGCTACTTAATAAATCACCCGTTAAACTTCTGTGTAATTACTTCTGTGCCTTCCTCACTGATTGCAGAAATGTTCACAGTCTACCTGCTTCGTCAGTGACAGAGGTAGATAAGAATTACATTCAGATCTCTGCAGAAATAAAGAGGATTGATTTACAAACTGCATTTTGAAATTAATAAGGCTGCTCTGCTAGCAAGTGGGTCAAGTTCACTTCACACTTGCACCTTTATACTGGCTTAAATCCATGAGTATTATTAGAATTACTCTTTATATACACTAGCAAGATGAAAATTATGCCAATTACTTGAAATTGTTTAGCTAATGAATCAATACTGCCTTTCAAAGGAGAACATATAAAACAGAGCAAAAGTAATAGCAAAAAGATGAGAAACTGGCTTACTTCTCAACAAGATGCTGATTCCTAAATATGATTTTATCTTTTCCAACTGGGCTGCTTAAATTCAACAGGAGATGGGAGATAGGTCTTTGTGAAAAGATAATGTAGTGCTGAAAATAGTATTCCTCATTCTAAAAACGTTAGCTCAGCTACACACCATTCTGTAACTACTCACAGACTTCAGCACTGTTAGCTGAAGAATCAAACTGAAGTTACGAACTCAAATGTGCTAGGAAGATAAGCTCAAAAGTTCCTGTTAAGAACAGCACAGTACCAAAACTCTCTTGCCTTTTGTGCATTGACACAGTATTTCAAGCCAGGTTTGCTGGGTTTTGTTGCATGTCTGACATTACATACTATTTTGTTTGACTCCCTAAAATACCAACAC
This sequence comes from Dromas ardeola, assembly GCA_013398915.1. NCBI lineage: Eukaryota > Metazoa > Chordata > Aves > Charadriiformes > Dromadidae > Dromas > Dromas ardeola. Next base: position 184,786 of record VYZM01003671.1, read on the forward strand.
TACATGCTTGCATAGTTCATTAACTAGCAGTTACACAAGAAAACTGATTCAGTGAAATTCAAAATCGCAGTTGAGTATTCAAAAACTTTACAATTCAGAGTCAGCTCTGTACGGTACACTGAAATATGTTCAAACTAACATCAAACCAAAATTGTGAATCCTTGTAGCCAGCTTGATACAGCGGATAGAGAGGGAAAAATAGTATCTCAAGAGCCCATAGCCAAGTAATTGCCCCCATGTGTCAAAGTAAATTAGACAATCTAATAAGCCACAACTCTATTAATCATCCTCTCAAAGGTCTGCCTTGCATTTCTTTCTTATTATAGCCATCTTGGTCTTTGAAATGCCTTTCAGAGCAAATCCGTTTATACTGAGAGGCTCAAACAATTAATCTTGCATACAACACTAACTTCAGTGCTCCAGGGCCTCCTCCCTCGCTGTTCCTTAAAGCCAGCTTCTGAAGTGCTCTTCTTTCATAAACACAGCTGATGAACCATGAAAATAGTTTCATTTCATGAACTACTGCTCATAGCAGGGTGAGGGGGAAATGTAAGAAAATGCAAGAAGTTTTCAGACGCTTTTATATTACTCCAAAATACTTTGCCCAAGAAGGAACTGTAGGATAATGTTTAGATACTATAGGAATATAGACCTTAGAGAACAATATCCACTAATAACAAATCAGAAAAGTTTAAAAAAAAGATAAAATATCAGGTTCAGGTAACTGTGTCACAGTTCCTTCTATTCATAACAATGCATTTCATATAATTTTTCTGCTCTCCTGACTTGATGGTAAGGTTTAAAAATAAATACCTCTGACTTCAAGACTCACAGATAAGATGCTTAAGTAGTAGAAAGAATTCTCTTTCCATTGCTGTTGATATCACCTCACTGTTGAAACACTTATAGAAGTACTCTGGGACACTAGCCATGTCCAAGGTAAACTCTCTTTCAATGTCTCTGAAAAGCTCAGAATTTTAACTCACTGTACTATTCCACGTGGTACTTCTGAACTGGTTCTCCAAAGCCAAAGAAAAATCTACGATAACTATCATGTGCTGACTTCTGTTGCATTTTGAACACGCTACCAGTAGCAAGTTACCTTCACTAGGATTTTCCCTTTCAAATTTTGAGGGCTAGGAAGCTGTCTGGAATCTCCAGTGATTACAGATGACAAGTCCAGTTTGTCACCAAATATCTCCTTCAAGTACTGAGCAATCTTCTTTTGCTGTTGAATACTGCAGTGGTTTTCAATAGACAGTATCACTGGAAACCTAGAAACAAAACCCCCAGACATTGTCATAACTATGTTTTAAGAGAGAAAAGACTCGCACAGTTTACCATATAAACCAGTTTAAGCAATTTGCTTTTGCATTGTCAGTGGTCTGGAAACAAACTCACTTTGGGAGGAAGGACTTTGCACACGAACTCCCAAATCCCTGCTCTGTCAGAATCCCTCAGATAGTCCCTGCAGGCGTTTCTGCCCTCTCCCTCCCACCCTACCCACTAGCACACAGGGTGACAAAGTTTGAAACCGACGACCACTAAGGATGAGGCACAGAGAAACTTGCAATAAAGCTCAGAGCAACACAATTTCTTTCTGTTCTATGTAACTGAGCAGAAGGTACATCATTCCTTTGCAAGCCACATACAAAGTCTTCATAAGCCATAAGCGATCAGCAAGCTGCTCTTGGAGAAAAGCGTTTTGAAATCAACAGATGTGAAGGAATTGCTAATTCTTCTCTGTTCATCTTCCAAAGACTGATAGCTGCATTAACTATTTGCCTTTGTCTTAATAAATGCAGCTACAGTGAGTCAGACCAAATCTCTGAAGATGCCCAGACTCTGGAGAAAGAAAGATATTTGGCAATACTTTCCAGAACGCTCCCCCAGGTTCCAGGAATTTGCAGTTTAAGTTTCCCAAGATAAAGACATGGATTCTTTATATAACAGCCTATTTCTTCCACAAGTTCACCCCATTGTTTTCTAAACTCTTGGCAGCCTCAGAATCCTATGGCAAGGATGCCATGCCATAGTTGGCACATGCCAACTACATACCAAATGAAGAACCACCTCCTTCAGTTTTGAAATCATCACCTCCTATTTCTAATCAATAACACCAAACTTCGGGGCTCAGGTATTTTGTGGTTTTGTTTTGTTTTGTTTTTTTGTTTTTGTTTGTTTTTTTTTGTTGTTTTTTTTGTTTGTTTGTTTTTGTTTGTTTTTTTTTTTATTTATTCAAGAGAAGCATTTTCCCTTTATTCTCTCTAAACTACTCAAAATTCTATACACCCCCTCATGATTTGAGACTGTTGTGTATATATGTGGTTAAACTCCACGATTTTCGTAATAAACTGTTATAGTACCACAGCAAATTAAATACAATCTGAACATAACCACACATCTCAGTATTTCCCCATACTATATATAAGACAGCTTTTCAATTTTCCTACTGAAATAAAGTATTTTCCTTAGGTAGAGAATAGTACAGTATTGATTTTTAAGGAGAATTTCCCTGTGGATATGAATAGGAAGTTCTGTTCAAACAAACGACCGAAAAAGTCTGTAGATATTTAATAGTCTCAGACTGTTCAAAATCTTACTGAGTTTACAATGCATGAAAGGTCTTTCTAACTTAGCTTGAACTTTCTAACTTGATTAATGGAAAGAGCTCATGCAGTTCAACAATAAATATCACAAAGGTAATAAACAGGGGAACAGATTCAACTTTATAATTTCTCAACGTGTTTAAAAGAACATACATATTTCCTGATGTTGATTTTGACACAGGAATTAACTACACAAAACAGACAGGTGTAGCTTCAAAACTGACTCTACACTTACTCATTTTTAATGAAGGCGTATTTATTGATAGTTTCTGCCACATCACGGAAGAGTATTTTAGAAGTAAGAGTATAGCCATGGTGCACTACTGGCTCTCCGTCTGGACCATCCCAGCAATCCACTATTAAGACAAAAAAAGCTATACGTTAAGAGATGCCCATGATCTTATACATTTCTGCTGATCTTGCTTACCAGCAGAACTTGTGTACACTACTCAACCGTGCAGGTGTCAACAAGTTTCATTCAATCCGTTATGACCTACCAATCGAGTTAAGACTCACAAGACGGTCTTTTCTTATATCAAATGAGAAATCTGCAACCAAAACCTAGTTTTTCCCTCTTATATTAAATTGTGGGTTTTTTTTCCTCATACATAAAATTACAAAGGTGTAATAGGTCAAATGATGTTCACAACTGTTTCTTGGGAAAGCAGTTTCTGCTTCTGAAGACAAACTATTTAGAAACAATTTAGTCTTTTTCGACTCCCAATTAAACTTGCAGTTTTATAACCGACTACAGTAAGAGTAGCATCAAATCCATTACATATTGAATGGACTAGGACGGTAATACTTTTCCTAATGAATTACTGTACCATGGATTTATGCTAAACTTGTCACTACTGTTGCCTCTACAGGAAGTTAAAAATTTCACAAAGAGAAAGCTACAGAGCTATTACCTAGCCTGTACAGCATCTACAATAGTTTTGAGGTCAAGCGAAATATCATACTACTGTGCATTCTAGTGAGCTTTCCAAGAGTAGGGAAAGAACAATGATAGACCACCCAGTTTTCTCAGGTTCACTTTCTCTAATTAATTTTTAAATTCAGATTAACATTTTTTTTCCCAGAGTGAGTTTTGTAATAGTAGTCATAAAAAAAATCAATATTGAGTTTAAATTTGTCAAAAGACTTCATTCCACACAGAATCTTAAAAAGAAAAATACTAATCATGCAGAACTTAAATCATGCAGAACCTAAACAAGAATCCAACGTGATCTCCAGGCTATGAGACAAGCAGCACCTTGTTTTCTTCCACTAGCATCCAGCCAAAGAAACAGCATCCTACCTCTCTATTGTGACAGACCAAAACCAAGTTTCTCAGCTCTAAGGTGGTGACAGAACTAGATACACAGCTGTGCTGACAAGAAGGCACTACTTGCTCACCTCTGCTCCTCCTACAGGCACTTTTCATCTTCCCTTCGCATCCACAGGAGGAACTGCATACACAAACACCCACTTTCCCATTCAGTTTATGAAACAAAAAGGTCTTTGCTGGCTCAGCTCCTTCTGATCAACATGGAGTAGGAAGCACTCCTGCAAAGCAGTAACCTCCAGCACAGGGGAACCGCAGAGCGGAACAACCAAGGCTACTCTTTTGGAACTGCAGGGCCCCAAAGAGATGCCTGGCTTTTTTCTTACTGGGGCATATACAACAAAAAAAATGCTTCATATAAACATGGGAAAACAGAAAACTTGCACTAAGAAAAGCGTAACAACACAGCAACAGGCAGGAAAAAAGAGTGGTGTCTATGAAGTTTGTCCAAGAAGGTCATTCCCAACAGAAAAAAAAAATCTTGTTTAGACTGCTAGAAAACAGGAGTTTATCACTAAAGTTAATCAGACAGTGAAGCATTAATGCTTTGAGTTTGCCATTGACTTTGCGCTTAAAAGAAACATCCATCATACTTCTCACAACCAGCAAGTTACACTAAAACTATACCTTCAATACATCGACAACCATCTTGCAGCACTCGGGCATACATCTCCACTCTGGACTGGGAGAGCAGTTGGTCTCCTGTCAGGTACGTATTGTGAGATGAAGCAATAAAGTAGTTACAAAGGGGTTGATCCATATCCTGATGCACTTCGCAATGCAGTGGATTAAATATATCGCAAGCAGGACTGCGCATGAAGTTGGTGAAACCTTTGAAAAAAAGAGAGAAACAGTTTTGCCAAGGATGCAGTATGTATTACCAAGCAAATTATTTGCACTCTAACATTTGTTTTTTCTGTTTATGCTCATCAGGGATAACTCATGTCTCCAAACCACTGAATCACATAGCAGGGATTAATCTTACTGTACCCCATGTTTTCAGCATATTAACTGCTGTCTGTGGCTTGCCTGGTTCTCTGCAAACTGAAGAGGCTGCACAGACTCCGTCAACTGCTGGCACGCACACAGGTATTTCTTTTTGAAGCCTATGGAAGTTCTGACACTTTGAGAAGAATATATTCCCAAGATCCAAGCCTTGTCCCCAGATAATTTTCAAACAGCTTTGAACTAGTAAAGCAAATATAATCTAGAAAGACACATTTATGACTGCCAAAAAAAATTAAAAAATCATCAAGCATTTGCAAAGCATGGCGTTGAGCTAAGCCTCTCCAGAAAAAAAATTAGCAAGCAATAGTAAAAAAAAAGAAAGTAGGATTCTAAGAGAAGCATAAAAGTAACGAATAGTAGCTATACGAGAAGACTGAAAAACCCACAGATCCATATGGCCACTGCCCAACCTATTTTCAGATCCAATGTTTTGTTCAGACCCTCAGAGGGGTCAGATGACAAAAATGCACACGTAAAAATTCTCTGAAACCCTGGAGAATTTCCCTATGCCAAACCCAGTGTACAGACTACAACAAGTGTATCAAACTGCCTTCTGCAGTTCAGAAAAAAACCCTCCACTAATAAGCAGAACAAAAGAAGGTGTTACTGGTTCTGTGAGAATCAGTGGAAGAAAATATCCTCCCTCGCAATTATCCAGTGAGATAAAAAATGATCTCTTCATCTAGATGTTACTGCAAACAGATAGTATGCAGCTAAACCACAAGTCATTACTGTTAGAAAAAAATATCTTTTCCTCCTCCTCCTGCTCCTTAAACTGGTATCCCCTACCCCTTCTTGATTCTTGTTAAAGCATCAGCACGAGGGCGAAACTGGGTCAAATACTTAGACAGCATCCATCTGCATTTCCTGGGGTACTGAATTGTGCCTTGGAGGACGAGTGACCCGCTTAGAGGAATAAAGCTGGGTAGCTGGAAGGGAGGGAACATGAGCCTTGGGTTCAGCAAGATGCAAAGGATTTGAGATGGTTCCCTCAAGGGACCCTTGTGATGGTAACAGGTAAGAGCTATCTTGTTCTGCTCCATCACAGGTGTGATGTCTTGTAAATAAGAGGATGCAGAGGAAATCCCTCAAATACCAGGCAGCAGAAGAGAGGTAGGGTATGACGCTTGCAAGAGTATAGGTTTGGTATTCTGCAGATTGTGCTGCTGTTGATGCCTCATGGGTCCCAAGTTGAGCAGCGATCTTCAGAAGGTAGCAAAAGCGTCAAGAACAAAACAAAAGAACATACTCCTACCAAAGTTAAAGAAAGATCTGACCATTTATACAGATCACATGACAGAAACAGGAGCCAAAATGACATCCTGACTTGGAAGTAAACGCTTTTTCCCCCCTGGGTTTATTGCTGACACTTAGGTTGTCCCAGTGCCACTCTTGCTGTAAATAAGCACTACCCCCACGGCAGATACTGTGTAGACAAGCTACCAGCCACCCAAAGGGCTGCACTGCCGCACAGAGCAGGGGCCTGTGCTCGCCAATTCACTAACCTAGCCCATTTCACTCTAGTTTACAGTTTTCTCTATGCTGCAAGTTTACGTGAGAAGATGTATGTGATTTATATCCCAGTAAATCAGATCAACATCGAACAGAGAAAGTTTTAAAAATAACTCCTTTGAGAATGAGAAATGTAAAATATTTCCAAAGGACAGTGGAAAAAATACCAACCCTGAAACAACTCAAACATAAAAGAAGCATCAGTAAGATTAAAAGAAACAGAAACGCTTTCAGAAGCATATTTTTAAATGTCATCGCTTGTTCATTTTGCTTTCCCTATTTCAGTTTAAGTGCAGTCCCCAGGGTCACACTAGAAGCTTGTTTGAGGCCTGGGAGGCCATACTCAGGATTTAAGTACCACACAGAGGAAGATTTCTTCCTCCCCAGCAAAATCACCATGTAAATTATGCTGCTTCATGAAAGCTATCTTCTGGGTAAATTAACACACCACAGCTTTCAATCTATTTTATTCCAATTCAGATTTTGATTTGATACTAAGCTGGATTCTGGATAAATATACCATCTACAATTGCTTTAGCAAATAAGGTGAATAAGGTATTAAAACCCAAAGAAAATGCAACTATCCATATTTTATTTAAGCATAAATGAAAGGATTGTACAGGAGCTATTCCAGATCTACGGAGACAGAACAGAATGAAAACTTTGCTTTTATTACTTCAGTTAGAACAGGCTATAGTATAAAATACGTGGTATAGAATGTTTTATGTTTGTGTTTTACAAATACACAGTTAGCAATAAATTCACACAAGCTTAAGGCATTCACATTAGCATATGATGGCTCTGATGTACTGCTGTATAACACCAGCTGCTAATTCACCCCACCTACTCTTGTCTCTCCCATGTCTCACTACAGTATATCAAGACAAAACTAAGACCGAAATCAAAAACTTTACCTTCAATCCCAAGAACATTTTGCTTCTTGTTTTCTTCTGACACTTCAAACTTCTGTATGATGTCAAGACAATATTCTGGCGTCACGTTATTCATCTGTACAAAAACAAGAGTGTTGGTGCACATATTTTTTTCTACCATGTCATCAGCATGTCAAAATGTACTTTAGGCTTCTGGATCCAGCTGAAAAACCTTATGATCAAACATTGAGTTCAGACAAATATGAATAGGACAGTCAGTAACACTACCATAAAAGGACTTTAAGATTTTTATTTGATTTTTCTCAGTGCTGCACAAGCCTCATGGCTCTTACCTTTGAGGAGAAAAATAGGAGTGAGAGGCAGCGATCACTTAAAAGCTGTGTCATTTTAGTTTAAAGATGAAAATTAGCTGTTTAGCACACTTAATAATGGTTGTACTGGGGAATAGTGCTGAAATGAGAACTATGAAGTTATATTCTTTAATATAATCTACTTAAACATGCAAAAAGATTTGGCAGGGTTTGATTTCATTTTCATGCATTTTCCAGTTCTGCGATTTCATTACTTCCAAGAGAGTTCACAGTAATATACAGGGTATGAGATAAATAATTAGATTCTGAAATGAAAACCAGTAGTTCTTCTGAAACAAATAAGAGCTTTGTCATCAGCTTCAACTAGGCCACAACTGAAGTCCTACCTGACTAGTCAGGCCAGAGTATCACCGTACACTTATATTTCCTCTAAAATTAAAGGAAAGAAGTAGCTCCCATCGCTCATCTCATCTTTTCTCATGCCCGTGTCCCCCTTGAGTTGTAGGGAACCAAAGTGAGAACAAAGATTGGGTGTGTTTCATTTCCTTCACTAATAATATCACAGGATGGCAATGACGACACTAAAACCTTTGGAAGCTTATTTGTACTTTTATCCTGTCTACTGTTTGTACTCTGCATCCTTTGCCAAAAAGTCAGGTCTAACACCCTGACATGTTGAGCAGTCTGGAAGCAAAGGAACATGCAGTCCCCTCTCTTAGTGTGTCATATCTCTGTTAACATGATTGCTTCAGGCAAATGCAGGAGGGAGGTTAGTCATCTTGCAGATTACATAATATTTATTGTTTAAATCCGAAAACGGTCCCTCTGTGAACTGTTCTCTTACTAATGGAATTCTCTTTCAGATGGCAAAACAAATTCCGTTTACTCTGCTCTGTCTGTTGCCTTTGATGAATTTGTGCTTTCCATTATTTGCTGTAGTTCAGTATTCCCAGCATCAGCGTTCAGCTATATGGAAATCTACAAGTAGGTTCACTCTCTTGATCTGGTCTTCTCTAAGGGCCTGATTCTGCCAAATGCTTGAGTTCCTCCTAAGAAATGTGAGTGTCATGACTGACCATGTCTTGTAACACCTAAACTGGTACAGCCTAAGTATGAAAAATTACCAGAGGGGAAAAAACAGACCTATGTCAACATTAGAAGTACAATAACAAGAGGCAAGCAAGCGAGCAGCTCAACTCATATGGTGACTAAAGCTGAAAAACTTGGAGACACTACGCAGCCTTTCTCCCCTTCACCCTTCCCTCTGTTTTTACTCTTACATAGGGAAAGTATGGCTCAGCCCATTTCCTTCTCCAAACATTTTATTTATATCTCCTAGCTAAACCAACAATATGAGACGTCTGCAGGAATTACACAGGATAATAGGAATGAGAACAATTCAGTAGAGAAAATAACTGATTATCCTAGCTCAAGTAGATGTTGCAGTTTGATTGCAAACACTATTCATAGCAGGCCCTTCAGCACAAGCTGGCTAGAATTAACTTTTTCATTATGCCACATGATGGCTCCTTGATGGCTGAGTGGCAGAGTACTTGTGAGCTCTAGGAACAAAAAGTCTAATCTAGTCCAAAGCTGTATCTCCTAGGGAAAAGTCCACCTATTTATGCTTTTTAACTGTAGCTTAAGAGATGACTACTTCGGCTACTAATTTCAATTTGTTTTCATTAAATTTTAAAGTATTCCACTAGAAATAATATCAAATAGTAATGAAAATCGTTGATGGCTGAATATTTAAATACATGGATTACTAGAGATGGGTAATAGTGGCGCTTCCAGAATCTCTTAGATAGAGGGTTATTTTCTGTATTCTGGGTTAAAAGCTTTAGTTTTGATGCAGATATGTTCTTTAGAAGAGTATCAGCCTTTGAATGACTGGTAAGATCTTGGTTTTTAAGTAAAGGAACTAGCAAATAATTTTCCTAAAAAAAGATCCTACAAAACTACAAAAAAGGGAACATTAACCCCAATCTTCAGTGAAGAGTTGTTAGGACAAAGAAGGGAGAATTCACTTTCGATTTCACCTGTATCCTTGGAAGCAGGTCAGATAAATCTATTGCCAAAAATCAAACGTCATCTGAAGCTGCACCACACTGCCATGTCAGGTAATAGGAGAACACTCTTCTATAAAGGCCCATGAGCTAAAAATGGGAATTGTTCTCATTTCCCATTCTCGTGGGAAAGGAAAGAAGAGAAAGGAATGTAAAGTAGAAGAGAAATTAGGAAAAAAAAAAAAAGGAACTCCTGTGACACTGTATAATGAGTGTAGACAAGTAATAAGAGTAAACTTACTCTTTCAAGCAGGCTTAACTCAAAATGCACTACCCCGTATCAAATAATTAAGGAAGAGCTTTACATAATTATATGTGCATGTTCCAAGGGTGTAATTGTTATAAAATTTCTTCCTTTTCAGTTCAATTAAAATGAACAGGGGCTTTAATTTTGCCACCAGTTTCATTTGGGCTGCATACGGAAGCAAACCTTTTAGAAGATACTAGTTTGGTACCAATACGATGGCATAGCATTAACATTTCCACCTGGTCCCTGTCACCTGGGAGTATGACAGGGCACATCATACAATATGCAGCACTTTCCCGGAGCATGCAGAGAACACTGCTGGAGGCACAATCTCAGAAGGCTGTCCTTTTTCTCAGGACAGATGAAAACTGTATTGCAAAGTAACTGATCCATGGTAAGGCAGCAGGTGGCAAGCAGGCACCCGGGAAACCTCACCCTCAGAAAACCAAAACTAAACATTTCAGGTTTGTAACATCAAAGCAGCCTTGTAACTGTGTCGAAGAGACAGTTATCCCATGACTGAAATGAAAGCACTTGATATGATGCGGATACAGCAGAAAGGAAAAGGGAAGGACAGACAGCAATCAGACAACAGCCACAGGCTGGCTGACCCCCAAACATGGGGCAGCATCACTATGGGGATCCCAAGGCTGGGGCAGAATGAGGCCATTCACTCTACAAAGGAGGTCCAGAATGGCAAGCAACCACAAAGCTGCTCCTTAACAGGGAAGATGACGTTTGTACAGCCTATTCCACCCAAGCCTCACGACTCAAAGACAAGTATCTGTCATCCAAAAAAGCCTGCAGATCCTGCTGTGGAAGTAATCTGCCATGTAGCAGGAGATCAGTTTCTGGGAAGGACCAACTCAGACATTCATACTGGTTTATTAGGAGAGGGCACTCACAAAAGGACAACACTCGGGCATGCAGATGTGACTGGACATCCAGGGGTGTTCCTCCCTCACAGACGCTTGTGCTAAGGGGACTGCAGGACCAGCGGTCCTTACAGGAAACCAGCCTATTTTCTGCTGTTCTGACATTTGAAGCCATATAATTGCAATTTCAACAACAATGAGCTGCACCTAGGTGGAAATAATCTGTTTCACAAGCTCCGGGGTGAAGGCAACAGGGAGCTCTCCTGAAAAAAAGGAAGCCGGCTTAGCAAGTTAACAAAAAACCCAAACCCCTTTTGCTCTATCTTAAAGCTGTAGAATATTCTAAGAGTTTTGCCAAAAGAGTAGCAGATGGAGTTGGACAGGCTGTCCGCAGATTTCCAGGCAGCCAGACAAGCAAAAGCAAAATGCTGTTTGGTTGAAGGCACTTGAGAGCTGCATTATGATTTGAACCATTATCAGCTTTTGAAGGCAATCTTGCCTTACCTGAGGACATTGTTATCACATCTCTGTTCTGAAAACATTAAAGGGTAAATCTGCTCTAACACTACTAATATTGGGAAGTGAGAAGACCAGAGGAAAGAGGCAAAGAAAGTGCGAGGTGCTTCTAAACTACACTGCTGAGAGGTTCATCTACAGGAGATCATGCTTTTACTCTTTTTATTGTTTGTTTTTGGAATAATGTTAAGCAGAACATTTATAGCCAATAGCCTTGTCTGCATTCAGTGTTTTGGGTAGCACAGACAAAGGAGAGGACGCAGCGTGCCAGACTTGACAGTCAACTTGTTTTTTTTGCTGCATCAGTAATTTTATAATGTCCTTGTGCACCCACAAAGACAGCTCTTCTGCCTCTTTTGCATGTTTTTCTTCCTGCTCCAGGTCCCCAAGTGCCCTTCTCATACCACTGCTCTTCAGTTGTTCCTGGGCACTTCAGCATCTCCATGAACATGTCCTCCCTGGAGCATTTCTTTGCCTTCTCATCAGTGTCAACCTTGCTACTGCTGCTGTCAAGGGTGCTCCACTGAAGAGCACCGAAGTAGAAGGCAGTGATTAAAAAGGAAACAAAGGAAAAAGCAGTGACCTCAGAAGACTTAGGGCATTAGCATAAAGAGGAAAAGATAAAAAACACTTTGTGTTTTAAAGTTGCAATTAGCAGAATTGCAAGGACCAGATTGCTTTCAAGAATCTGGATGGTGAGGCTATCACAGTGAGATCAGTGACATGATAGTGCTCCATGTTTCAAGGGGGAAGGAAGGAAGGACGAACTGGGGAGTCATACATGCCAGGGAATTGCCACAAGGGCCAACAGGGGGAAACTCAGCAACAAAACAGCACAGACTGTTGATGTTTTATGAGAGGCATAAACTCAGAAAAAAGCCGTCATCGCAGGCAGGATCTCAGAATGGCACAGGAGATTATCCAATGGTTGCAGGCAAAACACAGCATCTATACCCAGGAAGCTCAAGTAGGTTTGGACATTAGCATTTATTTTTGTGAGGTTGTTTTGGAAAAAATACTCTGCAAGGACACACAGGGTGAACAAAGAATCCAGGATCAATTGCCAAAAGCAGACAAGAGTCCTAGAGATCACAAGGTTCATTCTGTGCTCCTCACTATCCAGCGTACAAGTTCTCTCCATAGCTTCTACAGACAATTTTTGCAGTAATATAGTCTCTTTCAAGATGGGAATTAAAATCGCCAATAGAGCAACATATATAGGAGTAGCTAGAGATTTTTTTTGTTCAGCAAGTTTGTTCATAAGTGTATTGGGGGAAAATCTCTGCTCTTGACCCAACTTTGCTTGTTAAGTTACTTATGCTTCTTTCCATTTTTATTTTTTCTTAAATTCCTTATTAGTGTATCTGTTCCTGTGGTTCTCTGAACCTCACCTCTCTATTCCTTCTTGCTGAGGAGCTTCAGATAGAAGTGCAAACTCCAGATGTGAAATTTTCTTTGTGCAAGTCCCACATATCTGTGAGGAATGCCTGGAAAACAGACTTTCCTGAAGAAAAATTGGGAAAGAAGGCAGAAGAGAAAAAAAGGATAGAATCCTGGACATCTCTCCCTCAGGTTGATGCGATATCCATCTCTGTATTACATCACAAAAGTGTAATCGTCCCTTAAAATTTTAATAAAGATTTAGTCCAAATTTAAGAGGTTGTTCTTTGTCAATATTTAAACTGCTGTCTTAGTAATAAAAGCAACGGACCTTACAATTATTGCTACTACTGATACTTGGGAACTCCTGGGATATAAAACAATATTGCAGGATTCAACTTTTCTTATAGGAAAGGATATACAATACAAACACTCATCTTAACAGGCTACTGCCTTAAGCCATGCACAGGCAAACCATTTGCAGATAATCAGAAATAGTTTGCTCTTCTTTTGTTATGTGTTTCTAGCTTTAAAATGTATCAGGTATGATCCTAATTTGGAGTACTATCTGCAAAGACTCATGAAAGGCATGTCCTGGAAATATAAACATCGCCCCACAGCACCAATAAAGAATCCAGACAAGCTATGCAAGAGAAAGCAACCATGCTAAGACACAAGACAATCAGTTGTAACTAAGAAGTGTGAATGTTACCTGAATGCCATTATAAACGAACAAACGGTAACCATATTGCCTTTCCTCTACCAAAGTCTGAAAAAATTCAAACTCTTTCTAGAGGCATTTTAAAAACAATAAGGCATTTAGATTTCTTTTTTGTTACAATCTCCCTCTTGTGGTTTAACCCCAGTCAGCAACTAGAACCATGCAGCCACTTGCTCAACCCCCGCCTTTCCACCCTCCCCAGAAGGGTGGGGGCAGAGCGAAAGAAAAAAAAAGAAAAAGGGAAAAGGGATGGAAAAAAAACTGGTGGGTTGAGATAAAGACAGTTTAATGAAACAATAATAGAAAAGGAAAGAAATAACAACAACAACAACACAGGTCACTAACCAGCCAGTGAATTGGCACCATCCAGAGCAGTGATCCCAGATTCCCATCCCCCAGCTAACCCCCATTTATATACTGAGCATGATACTTATGGTATGGAATATTTCATTGGCCATTCCATTGTTCTGTCTCTGCTTCTATGGGAAGCTGAAAAAAAATCCTTGAGTAGTGTAAACATCGCCTAGCAACAACCAAAACCAAAAGGTATTATTGACTTTCCCTTCACAGCAATCATTAGAAAGCAAATTAACTCTTTCCCATCTGAAACCAGGACACCCCCCTGCCCCAAGCTAAACTTTTTCCATAAAATTATTTCCATATACTTGAATGCATTTATATGTACATAGTACATAGGCGCATAGTATTCCCATACCTTTTGTTCCACCTTTAGAAACTGAGCAAGTTCTTCAACAGTGAGGTGATCCTTCTTGTCACTGTAACTTAAAAGCAATAAGTAGAGATCTCGACGTAAGGACATCATCTTGTAAAACACTGAAAATTCTTCAAAATTTAGGGTTCCTTGGTTCTCGTCTGTGTCTGCTTCCTAGAGATAAAGAAACTCAGGTAAGTATGCGAAACAGAGGTGAATTCAGGGAACAAAGCAGAACAGAATTTAAATACACAAACGAAAATTTAATAAATTCTAATCTGCAAGATTCTGTTCAGACTCAAATCCTAGTAGGCTAAAATAACTGCAAAGTTACGATACCATCTATTGAGTTTTTTTGATGAAAATACTTACTACACTAAAGCCACAGGTTCCCTATGAAAGTCTCAAATCTATCTTTAGTTTTAAATTTGTTTCCCATGTAAAGAGGCTCACCCTGGGCTTTATTCTGATCTCTGTTACTTTCCTGTATGCTCTCCAGTTATCCTGGATTAAAACATAGCAAGGAACATAATAATTTCACCCTGTGGCTTCCTCTAACAACAGATTCTGACATTTTAAAGCATTCAGGACAATACCACAGTCTTAAATTTACATTAACTCAAACTGCAACACTCTCAGCCCCCTGTCAGCACTCTGTAGGGGTGATAAATCTGCAGCAGCAATAAGACTCCACACCAAAATATATGCCCATTAGCCTCAGTCTTGATGGCAGCTTTTGTTTATCCTCAGAGGTAGGAAGAGAAGAAAACAGTACTTAACCCATGTTAATGCAAGCTTTTTACTGTGAACATCTGCCTAAGAGGATTGCTTTGGATTTTCAAAACAAAGAATATATTCTGGAGAACTGCTGTCAAACATTATGTAGGTCTCCACAGAAAACGAACTTCAGGAAAGGTACAACTCTAAGTTGGAGACTGTAAGCAGACAATGGAGACAATGCGCAATATTCATGGGAACAGCAGCACGTTTAAAGTCCTTTGTTCATAACTGTACATAATGTTTTTTCTCTGTAGTTATAAACCCCCTTGGCCTTTCCCATGTCACATTCTGTTAAAAATGGTGCTTCCTTCTGTTTGGGTCAGAACATCTCATGTGCAGAGTCCTTGGCTTTGAAACTGTTGGCTTGTCTCTACATTGGTACACCAAATACTAGTTCTTCTCCAGAGGGAGGGTATCCTCATCTTGCTTCTCACTTATTTCTTCTCAAGAAACCTCTTCCAGTTGGTGCCCAACCTCACTTCTATAGAAGAGGAGCTTGTCTAATAGCAGATGCAATGAACACATCTCTGGCCTGCTTTGCTTACCAAGGATCCAGTTTTACTTTCCCTTCACAAAACCCACCTCATTTAACCTAAAGCACCTCTTAGAACAGGAATCAATCTTTACACCAGTGACTCCTAGTATGTACACACAACTAAAGTTGCAGCCCCATACTCCATTTCCAGATGCAGGACCTGAACTGCTTCATAAGCCTGGTCACCCCCAGGGAGCCACAGCAGCTCCCCCAGGCACAGGGCTGTTTGCGCCAAGCCACACAAACAGAACCACCTCAGCAGATCAAGTGCAAGAACAGTGGATAAAGAACTGGCTTGATGGCTGCACCCAAAGAGTGGCTGTCAATGGGTCCATGTCCAAGGGGAGACCAGTGACAAGTGGAGTCCCTCAAGGATCAGTACTGGGACTGGTCTTGTTTAACACCTTTATCAGCGACATGGACAGTGGCATAGAGTGCACCCTCAGCAAGTTTGCTGACGACACCAAGCTGTGTGGGGTGGCTGACATGCTGGAGGGTAGGGATGCCATCCAGAGGGACCTTGACAGGCTGGAGAGATGGGCCCATGCCAACCTCATGAAGTTCAACAAGACCAAGTGCAAGGTCCTCCATCTGGGTCAGAGCAATCCCAAGCACCGATAGAGGCTGGGCAGTGACTGGCTTGAGAGCCACCCTGAAGAAAAGGACTTGGGGGTCCTGGTGGACAAGAGGCTCAACATGAGCCGTCAGTGTGCACTTGCAGCCCAGAAAGCCAATCGTATCCTGGGCTGCATCAAGAGAAGTGTGGCCAGCAGGTCGAGGGAGGTGATTCTCCCCCTCTACTCTGCTCTCGTGAGACCCCACCTGGAGTACTGCGTCCAGTTCTGGAGCCCCTACTACAGGAGAGATATGGACGTGCTGGAACGTGTCCAGAGAAGGGCCATGAGGATGATCAGAGGGCTGGAACACCTCTCCTATGAAGACAGACTGAGAGAGTTGGGGTTGTTCAGTCTGGAGAAAAGAAGGCTCCAAGGAGACCTTATTGTGGCCTACCAGTATCTTAACGGGGCCTACAAGAAAGCTGGTGAGGGACTTTTTAGGATGTCAGGTAACGGTAGGACTAGGGGGAATGGATTAAAACTAGAGACGGGTCGTTTCAGAATGGACGTTAGGAAGAAGTTCTTCACCATGAGGGCGGTGAGACACTGGAACAGGTTGCCCAGAGAGGTGGTGGAAGCCCCATCCCTGGAAGTTTTTAAGGCCAGGCTGGACGGGGCTCTGAGCAACCTGATCTAGTGGGAGGTGTCCCTGCCCATGGCAGGGGGGGTGGAACTAGATGATCTTTAAGGTCCCTTCCAACCCTGACAATTCTATGATTCTATGAACAGTGCAGAGTAGCCAGATGTAGGGGTGAGGATTTGTCCCAGAGTTACTTTGCCACTCCCTTTCTCCTGCGGTAAATCCTAGAAGTCCATAGGACTGCTGGCACAAAGCATTGCATGTGGGGTAAGGCCTTTAGGATTGAGCCCTGAACAACTAACAGTATACAAACCTTCAACAGTCCTTTTATATGCAACCTTAATAACTTTAGCCATGCCTGTGAGGTCTAGGATATTAACTCAGGTATAGGCTGCAACTGCAGCAAAATAAAAATAAGTAAAGCAGCTTATTTATAACCAAAAGTTGCCTCTCATTGTACAAAGGCTGGTGGTTGCTAGAGTGCCCTACTTCATTCCTAGACAGTTTAAAAGTGCAGAGTGAAGTACTTCCCCCCCACCACCCCCAGTAGATGGCTTCACAACTCTCTGCCTCTGCTGCAACAGTCAGCAAAACCCAAGGATCTTGGGGAGCTGCATTTCATTACACCTTGTTAGTGCTACTGTCACCTGAGCCATAAACTCAGATCACAGCAATTAAGCTAAGAAAATAATTCCTAGCTATCTTGTGTCACATCGGATTTTAAATCATGTTATGTCTACTACATATCCTAAATTACATTTTTAATTTCTGGGAATAATTGTGGGAACAAGTACAACCCAAATTCACCTCTGCAGCCCAACCCCACCGGTTTCCACACTTCTCAAGTCTTTGGGGAGTAACTTATACACTTTTGACCACAGAAGATTCTTCAACTTCCCCCTATTTTATAGCAAACCAGCTTTTGGGCGGTACTGTTTTTGAAGAGTTAAAAACATTTTATTTTGCTCTCCATTACGTACTTGTCTTATCTTTCCTTTCCTACAGTAAACACTAGGGCTGGTGGCAAATGGTAACTGTTTTCAGACAACAGAAGTAAAAAATTGATTTTGGCTAAGTAAGAGGAAGTTGTTAAAAAAACTAATTACTTTCATAAAGCTAGTTTCTATTAAATAATTTTCCATAAAGGAAATTAAAAAAAGATTTCAATAGAAACAGAGTAACTTCATTGTCCATCAATGCCAGCATAGAACAATTCAGTTCACAGAGATGAAAACAATAATGCATCTAAAAAAGTAATATTAATAAGTTGTCTTCTACACGGTTCATGCTGTTAAAACAATGTTCTGACGCATCTTTGTCTACAAAGAGGTAAGACTTAGAAAAAGTCTATAAGGTGTTGGAAAGGACAGAGTTTTAAGTCCCAACTTGCAGACACTAATCTGGATCTGTCCAGAAATAGACAGTAACTGGCACCATCTTACTACAACAATGCTGTGTGTTAGAGGCCACCAACCTGAAACATCTGCCGGACCTTCCTGCGGGGCAGGTTAACATTTAGTTTATGCATCAGCTGGTGGATCTCTTCAATATTCAGCAGGCCATCTCCATTCTTGTCAGCCTCCTCAAAGGTCTGTTTCACCCAGCTACAAACATGTCAAGGAAAGGTACAACAGGACAGTTTCCTCATGGAGGAGGCAGGCAGAGCAGTTGGGCAGGTAAGGGACAAAACCTGAACTCAGGAGAAGACCACCCTCTCCCAGCTCTTCTGGCCAGGGAGATAATCGTCCTTAGCAGAGGGCCGTAACATCTTCCAGGGAGAAGAACTGAATATTATTCAATCCAGCCTTCACAAACATGTCTTTTTCAAGTTAGCACATCTGGGCAAAACATTTTAATTAAGACTTCCCTGCATTAAGACAACCTGCATTAGAATTATTGGGATACGCTATGAAATTAAGTCATTGCTGGCAAAGATCTGGTGTTATCTACATGGTTCTCCCCACGCTGATGCCAAACCAAAGCATTTTTGCTACTGTGCATCTTCTGGTACAATTTGCTATTGTACCTCCTGTCTGGTGCAACTAAGACTGTTGACCTCCATGGAGTTATATATGAAGACTACTCGTTTTGTGACTCCACTCAAAGGAATCAAGCTCAATAGCCGTCTGTACCAGGGATGACATTAATCTAGTGCAAGAGGACGGAATAAGGAAGACTGTGAAGTCAGCCCAAGTACGTTACTATCAGCCTGTGGCTTCCATAAGAACCTCATTAAAAATTAACCACTCATTTTTCCATCCTCTCTCCTCCAGGACTGTCACACAGTTCTTTCATCCATATATTTGTAACTCTTCCATCTCTGGACAACTTTTGTCCACCATTTTCTCCCTCATATCTCTGCCCTCACCTTGTGCCACACCTTCCACAGGGCAGCAACAACTCCATAGAATCATAAGTTGCACAGAGAAAATGGATAGTGCTCAAACATTTGCTGTTTCTCCCCTCACAAGGACAAAATGGCATCAAATAGAGCTAGCAGCTGTCAAAATCAGAAAACAAGAGGTCATTCTTCACAGAGCACATGGCTTATCTCTAACAACCTTTTTTGGGATGTTCTGCAGGTTTACATGGGTTTGAGGTGACACCGAACCTCACCTTCCCGTCCCGCCTCCGCCCCCACTCCACCCTTTGCTACAGTTTCATTCAAATGCTTAAAACTGGTATTGTTTTGTGACAATTATTTACAGCTAGGTTCACAATACCAGCCCCTTTGTGCTCTCATTTCTGCTACTAGCTTCTCCTCTGAGAATGTACTCTAAGTTTTCAAACATTGCTGGGCTTTCTCTGATATCTTCTTCCACTTCTCCCTTCATTCTGCTTGAACCTCTCCACTTTCTAACCAGTAACTTTTACCCTCTCTTTGCACATACATGCCTTTGCAGCTTTTGCTAAGTTCTTACACTAGCTGGAACTGGTACAGGGTCATTTTGTCTGCAGTCTCCCAGCTGCCACATTTGATAACACAAACAAGACTTGAAGTGATGTTTCACTACTAGAGAACATACAGCAGATATGTGCAGCTCAGAAAAGTCATGGATAAATATAGCAAGCTGAGTATGTGTGCAACAGAGCATGCAATATATCCCCCAAGTGGATCTGTGCCTGTCTTGTATCAGAATTAAGCACTGAAAATATAAATTAAAAATACCTAAACTGTAAATACTCCTCCTGGAGAATGTACAAGTGACCACTGCAGCTTTCCACAAGGCAGAAGAGACAGGTTACAATTTTAATCAAGATAGGTTCGAATTTTGTTTGTTTGGGTTTTTTTTTTTGTTTAGGGGGAAGAGCGTTCCTTGTATTTTAAAATACTAGTCAGCACAGTTGTACACACCAGCACATCAAGAAAATATTCAATGGACATGATCTTTACAAGAAGTTCATTTCAGTTACTAGGCTACAATGAGCATTTAAGGAGCTTTAAAGATTTGTGCTCCTGACAATCAATGGAGGATGAGCAGTACACACAGATATCTGACATAGACCAATCAAGAGAAACAGATGGCCAGGAGTTCTAAGTCAGTTTACTGAAAGACTCCCTAAAACATTAGCATTTCACCTGTGCAGAGGTTAACAAATTCAAGTTTTCAATTAGTAATATCTTGAAAATAGTGTCTTCTAAATGGTTTGACCCTTCAAGAAGAATTTCACTAACAAAGTGCAAGACTACTCCCTGACTTCAATGGAGTTTAATCCAGTCCCTAAGGCATGGCTGATGTTTTGTTGTACGGATAAGCGTCCATATCAAATCCATAACTCCAGTTTCCATTGCAATCAATGGCAAGATTTTTTGGTCACTTAACACCAGGTGAAAGGATACCCTATGGTGACATCACTAACAAACATGCCAGAAATACTGAATCAAAAGCTGGAGCTCAGACTCATAAAAGGATACTGATCGTGTGTTCTCTGTCGCTTAGCAAGCGAGTCCTCATCACTTATTCCAGCCATCAAATATTTCAGTCCTGTGATCCAGGTGCGAGCTTCCTCTGGGTTAGATGTAATCAGATCCAGTGACTCCATGTGGTTGCCATGGTAAATGGTAAAGCAACAGCTTGGGTCAAAGTTCCCCTCTGCATGGCGGTGGAAGATTTCAGACTGCCGGCCTTCAGTGACTTTGTAAATAGAATCAATGACAACTGTGGGGAAAAGGGAAACCAAAAATTGACGTGCTTGGATATCTACCCCATTTCTTTCAGCTTTTGAGCGATTCTGAATTATTAAGGCTAGAAGTCATTAAGTGTTTTTTTAATATTACATCTTACATCCAAAATGGCTTTTTGATTTCTAGGTTTATCCTTGCTTTGGCCATGCCGTTTCCACAGCACAGCTGTCTCGAAGGCAGGCCAGTGCAGGCACAGGCAGGTTACAGCAAAGCTCCCCGAGTGCTCCCTGCTACATCAGAGGACTGTAGGTTACCCAAAGGGGAGCAGGAGGAGACCAATGCCAGATGTCTTCCATCAATCAGCGAAACACTGTGTAGCTCCAAAGGGACTGCCACCACCACAGCCGTGCTTTCTGTGGCAGGAAGAGAGGGATACCCATCACTGTGCTAAGGTAACATGGCTCCCAACGCCACGGCTCCAAACAGCTACACTGTTCAATGCAGCAGCTCTTAGCCACCACACACTGGCACAAAAACATCAACCGTGACTCTCTGTAGCCTTCCCAACTGCTTGTTTTTAATCTCAAGCCTCTGTGACAGTTCTGTGTATTTCTAGTCCTTATTTTATTCAATAAACCACTAATGTGAATTTCCAGTTTTAAACAGTGCAGCAGGAACAGTTTCAATGAGAAATAATGCTACACAATAACTTCAAGATGTAATAGTGCCTAAAGAAAATTATCACAGTTAAGATTAAGAAACCTCAATCTAAGCCTTTCTAGGTTCTATATTTAAATTTGTGATGTATACATTGAAAAGAGTTCAGAACAGTTTGTTATCTAGTCACTTTTGAGTGTGCACATAATTCATTTAAACCTATGGAAAGTGTTGACACCTGACAACTATGCTCTGCTTCCTTGCATAATCCTGAACTTTTAGTAGGTGGATAAACTCTATGCATACTCTTGAAAACCTTCATGTATCACATCACATTTAAAATAAGCATTAAAAAGCATTTATTTAATCAATCAAAAAAATATTGTTCAGTTTTCCCTCTGTAATTCACATTCTAATACTGAACTACCCAAGAAATTAAAAGAAATATTCAAAGTTTACTTTTTGCCTTTTCGCTTTTTCTGGATGGTCGCCATCGGATGCAGGTCCTGTGCTCATCCAAGTAGAAGAGACGAACTAGCCCTTTGGTTCCGCTCTTCAGCTTAACCATTTGAGTCCCAGACTGCATAACACTCATGCATCTTTCAACTGCAAAGCAGAACAAAATAAATTCAAATAAATGACTTACTGACTTTCCAACATCTGCCAAGCATATAAATTTTTTGACTTGCACCTTTAATAACAGAAACTAGTTATTGTTGTGTAAGACATACTACTTCTTCACTACTAGCTTCTTTGCATAGGAAAATAAATCGTCTGTCAGAACACCTTCACAAAGGAGGCAAAGAAAACTTTACCATATGTTGAAGGAAAATATTTTCTAGTTTTTCAATGCTTATCTCGTTTAAATATTTTTATATTATTATACACAGTACTGTAACTTTAAATCCCAGCACTCCACAAATTTTGAATGGCAAGATTATGATTCAAACTCCACATTCCTTTGGGCTCAGTAATCCTTTAGCTTGTATCTTGTGCTTTTGACACTGTTAGAACTGCTAAGAGAATTATAAATATACAATCCCTCCTCCCTACCACACACATTTACAACCTCTCCATCCTGCTAACAAGTTTCAAGCACATACTGTGATGACTTCCTTTTATCCACCCATCCCATCCAGGAACATAAGGCTTTGGTTCTCTGTGTTTTGACTAATACACACCCATCTCTTCCATTTCATCTCACATCTTCCCTCCTACAGTTTTCCAAACACCAGGATCCAGATAACATTTCCTCTTGATCTCAGTATATATCCGTGCTCTTAAATTACCTTCTCCTGTTTTTATCCATTCACAGCCTCTCCTCACTTGATATCACTCCAAGTTCACCTCCCAGATTATTTGTTTACACTCTGGCTGGCTACCAAATACTATCTGTGTCTGTCTTTATTTCTTCTTATCACCCTTCTCTTCACCACTTCTCTCTTCAGTACTCTTCTCTCAGTATCACAGCAAAGACTAATGCACCCTCCCACTCTTCTCTGCCAGAGACAGGATTTATTTTCTCTGCTCCTGACACCTCCTTAGCTCCCACAGCAAGTGGCACAAGCAGCAGCGGACTCGGCACCAGCTGAAACCCCACAGTGCACATGATAGTGGCCCTGCTTTGTTCATCTCCACAGCAGAAGTGTGGTCGGAACACGTCTTCAGCAGACCTGCACAACCCCGAGGCCATCAATGAAGGAGAACAAGCCCGCTGTTCCTTCCAAAGTGCCTCTGGGTCAGACGCAGTCAGAGCAGCACCCTAAACATTAGTCAAACATGGGACGAACAGCCGGCATCGCTGGAACAACTTCCCCCAGCTCCCTCGCACAAAGCCCTTGTTGTTGGCAAGCCAAACTCCACATCAAATAACTGCATCAGAAGCAGTAGTTTTGCTGAGTTGTTGTCTTTCTTGGAGGAATGAGAGGACTCAGGTTGAGCTGAACAGAACCAAAACTTCTGAAAGCATCACAGATGTGCATGAGTGACATAAATTTGTCCGTTATTATGTCCATAAATATATGGCCTTCCCCAAATCATCACACATACCAAATGAATAGGTGGGTGTGGATGGGCTTCAAGATGAACCAGAAAGGCGACATAAATCAAGCCAGAAATAGATGTTATACAGTATCCACATGTTAACTGTGGCAGTTTTAACTTGTATCTATTTCAAGATGCACAAAGTATCAGGAAGACAAGCCTTTGCACCACTAGGGATGGAAAACTCAGAACCTTAAAGAAGAAAGAGTAACTGAAGCAAAAATAAGTCTCTAAAATTTACCACACACACACACACACACCCCCCTTGTCTTGGGAGACTGAGCCTTTCACTTTGGAACTGAGTTTAGAGCAAGTTTGCCTTGGATTCACACCTAACAAACAAACAAGAGTTGTCCTCCAGCACAGAAATAAGGCGCTCCCATAGAAAGAGGTTGTAGCAGTGTGTGTGGACATGCAAATCTGAACTGCTACATTAGCCGGGCACACAAACTGCATGCACATTTTTATTTCACTATTAGAGTGATTGATTGCAAGAGGGTTTTAGCTCAGGAAGAGGTTTAGCAACAAGCTAACTCAAAGAAAATCTGCTTCTTTGCACCTAAGCCTTTCAGTTTTATTAATAAAAGTCTTGCAAAAATAACTAATTCTCACATAAGTCTATTTTCATCAGCTCAGCTGTCATAGGAAAAAAAAAACCAAATCCTGCTTTCACTACGATGTTGTTGAGGACCACTAGCAAAAGGAAGAAGACAACTATGTTTCTTTAATGTAAGAAAAGCAGAAAGTGGGCCACACTCAGTAATTACAACCAACAAAACCATGGGGGGGGGGGGGAAATCATAAAAGGTGATCCAGTTTCTTCTTCATTGTTTCAATTGCCTAAAGATTTCTATGTCACGTTTGTAATTGTTTTAGATACATTTCACATACACATTTTCAGGTAGACTTCAGAATTAAAGTTATATAGAATAGATTTTAAAACACTTTTTTCACAAGTAGAGAAGCATGGAAGAAATCCAGTTCCTGCCAAATATCTCAACATTCTCACTTTCTCAATGCCACCTGCAATAAGTCTAGTGCCTAAGTAAGCACCACCTTTTACTCTTGCATTTTTCCAGCTTTAAGAAAATACCATCAGAATGCAAACATTTAAATAAGAATAGTAAATGTGTAAGAAAATTCATTGCATCATCTCTGCTGCATAGGTGTTAGTAACAGAAAGAATCCACTTTAAAGAACAGACTGCGGTAACAGAAATACCGCACCATTCAAAGGTCCATTGGATTTCAACTCTGGAAACCATTTACAAAATACGCCATCCTCTCCTTTAAGCTATTTATAAAATATAAGCACACAAAGAAACAAAGTCTTTTTCAAATCTATCCCAAATATGCTAATTTCAGTCTCTAGCCAGACATTCACAAGAGAGACACTGCAAATTAGCATCTGAATAAGTTGAAGTTATTGAACAGAGGCAATTCAGAATAAAGCTCCAGAAGAGCAATTCAAGAATGCTTTCACTAGGGAATAGGAAAACTGGTTCCAGAAAAACATTTAATCCTCTAGATAAACCACGAATACTGAGTAAATGAAGCAGCCCCTCAATGCAAATATATATTAAAATTTGAGAAAGCAAGATATGGTTTTAATTATATGTTATTTTTCTAACACAAAGACTCTGCCTTTTTTGACCAAAGTCTGAAAATCATTTAAGTTAAACTAGAATACAGTATAGTTTATGTGTTACAAGAACAAAGAACGTTAATTAATCACTTAAAGTCAAATAAAATATTATGTTTATGCATTGCATATTTAAAGCTTTACTTTCAAATCTGAAAACTACAAAGTCACTTCTGTTTCCAGACTTACGGAAACTTATTCTTGACAGTTTAAAATCATCTTAACAGACATCCTTCAGTTTAATGCTTTTTAATAATACTGAAATATCAGTCTATTTTTTCCTCCTAAAATAACCATTTAGAGCAAACCAGATCTGAATTCAAACAGCATTTTTTAATTGTTCGTGCAGGCAACGATAATCATTCTTAGTAGAACACACATCCCCTTTTCAGAAGGAGCTGCTTCTCTATTGAATGGTAAACCGGATACAAACCCATCTGTGCCAGCTGGACTTTTTCTGAAGTGGCCACACTCCCCAGCACATGGTAGACCTCTGAAGCCAGGAGGAAAGCCATCCGAGCCCCCAGTAAGTCCAGACGTTACTTGAAATCCTGTACGTTAGGCAGATGCTATTTATTCTACCTGACAACACTGCTCCTCGCTGCTGAATAAATCAAGCTGCTGCCTGGGAACACTAAGCTGGAACTCTGACCACTAACCATACGCGGCCTTACGTTCAAAAAGCACTCTAATCCGCCCCAAATCAGCCAACGCTACCTTCCGTCCAACTCTGCTCTAATCTATCCCCATGTGCAATCAGGTCTTTAATAACCAGGGACTAGCTTAGCACTGCACCCTGCAAGAATCTATTGCAAAAAGTTACGTCTCTGTTCACAGGTTTAACAGACGCTCCCTGTATGAGCCCTGGTTTTCAATAATTTGCAATTAATTTGGTTTAATTCTCAACAGTGATAGTCATGACATGCACATCTGCCTGCTGTTGTGCTTTACCACAAAGCCTTTAAGGCATGCAGGACCCTTTAGTTGATCACAGAAGGAAAATATTTAGGGAATTAAAACATTATCCCTTGTAGCTCTTTCAGTAAAATAGAAATGCACTTTGATGTACAGGGCATATCACAGCAGTGAAACAAACATCCACTCCCCATAATGCATGTTCATCCAAGATTAAATAAATATGCTGGTCACTTGGCAACTGGAGCCAGGAGGCAAGCACCATGCAGGAGCAGCGCCAGCACCCCGAGGACGCTGGCTGGGATGAGGTGAGCACCAGCTGCCCCATCGCCCGCAGGCAACAGCCAACACTGCATCAATGCTTTCTGGGTTACCCCAGCTCCTGAACTCCTTGTCTTGCTGTACCCTCCGTGGAACTCAGCTCATCCTGAGCACACTCTCACTTGCATTTCCATCAACTTCTGTGAGATAGCATAAGAAAGCCATTAGACAATGTACATAGGTCTTTAAACAAAGAGTTATTAATTCAATTTTGTGACAGCAAGTAAAACCTATTTTTGCAAGAGGCAGCCTGTGCAACTCCTACATGCAAACAGCTCAAGCGTTCGCAGCAAACCCTTAATAAATTAATACAGTTAGCCCTTAGCAAAACAAATATAATACAATGAGAATATATTTAATAGCTTTAGGAACAGTATCCTACAACTGAGCATTAAGACCACACCACTGAAGTTGTGAGACAGTTTTTGGTTTGTTTGTAGGTTGGTTTTTTCTAAATCAAAGATAAAAAAAAAATTGTTACTGCTGGCCACAAAACCAGTTCTTGCTTATTTTTCCCTGATATACTACTATTTGTTAAGAAGTTAATATTTCAAAGTGCAACAAAAAGAAAAAAGGTTTGGTCTCATGTCTTGCTTTTATAGACTTAACGTTAAAGCCCTCTGACAAAACAAAAAGATTAAATAATGTATGAAGAGCATTACCAAACAATGAGAAGTATAATTACGAAAGAGGATATAAACTGTGTTTCTAATTATATGCAGCAAGCTGTATTAAGCCAACATTAAGCTTGAGGAGATAAAAGAAACTCATAAAACCCAGAAGTTATTTTTTCAACTGCAACATCAGCTCTTCTCCCCTACATTAAGTATTTTTAGTTTTACTATACACTTTGCAGGTATATTGTTTGTTCTCTCTTCAGAGAGGAAAGAAGCAAAAGACCCCCTCCCACCATCATCACCACATGCTGTTCCCACTCACATGACTACAGACATCTGTGATTCTCTGTGCTGTGGTATCCCAAGAACCAGAACAGGATCCTATACTTCACCTTAAGGTCACTGCTCTTACACTACGGAAGGCACGGTTTATCTTACTTTATTTAAACACCCAAGTGCCACCATAGTACTTCTCTCAAATTTTCATATTTTAAAACCCCAGAATTCCCAAAACTCAACTCTAAGTGAGGCTGTTATACAAGAAGTAGGTGGTTGGTGGTTGACAAAGGAGTCACAGAATGCTCCCATCACTGGAATCATGTACCTGGATCCAGCTTCGAGTCCATTTTTTACTGAGGGAGATGCACATTCCCTGAAGCAGGCATTGAAGAAATGTCCACAGAAAAAAGCACACACTCCCCTGAATTAGAGAACAGTATGCAACTGAACTATCATGATCCAAGTAGTGAGGATATTCCGGATGCAATCACAAAAAAAACCCACAACCCCAAAACCCCCCAAAAACCACCAAACCAAACATTTTCAGTTGTCTGAACTCTTATCACCCTGTTTTGCATCATTTATTCATCATGAGTATGCTATAAGTTTGCCTTTACACTAATGCCATTAAAAGCCATTTACTTCCTACCTCCATGCCCCAGAGAGCACATTTTATCTAAATCCCATAGAACAGCACTAATATCCAGCACACCACGCAGCTTACCACTAATGTCATCACATTGTCGATTGCCGTTTTGTTACACAATGGCCAAAGAGCCCAGGAGAGCAGAGACCACAGCTGCAGGTCCAGGGGAATCCATGGCCCCAGTCAGGACCATTTTTAATAGTCACATCTCATATTTTATGCCAGATTTTAATTTGCTCTGCAGCAACTCTTCCAGCCCCTCACATTTACATTAAGCTTCTTACAGTGGATTTAATCATAATCTCTGTGAAGTCCACAGACATGAGATGGACAATCTCTCACACTTCTGCAAATCTCAAGAAATCCTCAAGGAAGTCACACACAACCAGCAGAGACACCAAAGGCTGGGGCTAGTCCTTGCAAGGCCCAGCTGAAAAGCATGCAGGTATTTCATTTCAGCCCTGGAGAAGCCAGAGAATCAAGACAAGTAGAGTAACCAGCCAACACACAAACTGTGACTACTCAAAACAATTGTGAATGGTTTACAGTCAATGAAACTCTGAAAAACAACTCACACTTGTAAATTCACTAATAATATGCAAACAAAAAAGAGGTGAAGCTTAAGAATAAAAATATATACTACCCAGAAGGAAAAACAAACAAACAAAAAATCCGAAATCTATCAGTAGAGTTTTTACTTTTTGTAGGTCTGGGAAGTGTCTGGTGTTGTCTTTTTTCCTTTAAAAAAAAAAACCAACCACCACCACAAACACCACCACAAGAAACCACAAATCAAAAACTTAGGAGCACTAGCACAGAGATATTATGTTTGAGTAATACATATTTCATAGTAGCTGCTGTTTCAGCCTACCATATTGGGACTGCTAGCTTAATGCTTCTAGCATGATCAATTTAACTCATCTTATTTTCATATTACAAGTGAAAGGTTTTTGTCATATACCTTGTCCACAGCTGATCTTTGACAATAATTAGTTATTCTTGCTATGGGAGCACCCAAAGTCCTTTCCCATGCTAAGCCCCCTCCACTATTGCATTTAAGAGATTAGAAAGGAACCAGAAGCATCAAAACAAAGACCTGGCACTACAATATAATCCCAAAAGAGTTTTAATGACCCTTAATCATCAGTTTTGTTCCTACAGTGAGGCTATCTTTTACAGAGTACTGTGCAATGCTAGGACAGTGCCTATTTAACAGGCCCTACAATCGCCTTTTTGAGGCCTCCACTTCAGTATAGCAATGAAGTCTGAGAGCAGTCCCCAGATACAATGAATAATGCATGTTTTCCACCTCTGCTCGAATATACCTTCCTTCTGCTAGCTCAGCAGACTTCTAATTATTATCTTCAAGAAATTAGCCCAGGTTTCATTCAAGTAGCACTTTGGAAAGCAGCTGATGAACAGATCGTTCAGCAGCTGCAGCTTCTCTGCAGTTCTGCTGGACACTTACACTGCTGAAGCACCCTGAGAGCCTGAGAGGTCACAAGGCTTCAGGACCCCAGCTCTAAGCTCTTGCTTCTTTAGCACCTTCAACTGGCCACCACGGAGCCAAGAGACTGACTATGTGACAGCTTACAGGGGAATGTTAGTGCTACTGGTTCCTGAAATACAATAAATATCTCTGACATCTCTTTTTTTGTTGTTCTTCAGAAAGAGACTGCAAAGCTGTTCATTTTGAGAGCTCTGGTGCCACTGCAACCCAGCACGACTGAGGACTATAAGTCTTCCATTAAGACTATGGAAGTAGTCCTGTATCAACACTGAAAAGCACAATCATTTAGCCACAGACATGGCAAACTGCCAAAACACATTGTCACATCAATACAATGAACAGAGAACATAGATTTATTAAGCAAACATGGTTAAGAAGTTTGCACATCCTAATCCTCATTATTGCGTGAGGATCCCTCAGCAGGGAGGGCACAGCAATTGATTACAACACTATAGAGCAAGTGGAAGAAGCAGACGACAGAAAGAATCAGAGGAGGATGATAGTTTCCACTACACCTGCCAAGAAGGAGGATGAGCAGGCAGGTCTGTATGTGCTGCTGTGACAGCCTCAGCAGCAGGTTTCAGGACAAGCAAAGGGCAGAGAAGCATTTGGCTTTTGGGGCCGCATCCTCACACTGCCATAACCATTCACAGGGAGAACAAGGCATTGTTCTGTGGGTCTGCAGCCATGTCGCCAAAGGAAACCCTAAGGTCCCCCCTTAGCTAGGCAAGCTTTTGCTCAAGTACCAGAAAGGATGGCAATAACTCACTCAAAGGAGCTCAGCTGAGTCACCTATGCATGCGCCTAAGTACTGCTAAGACAGGAACTCCTGTGTGGCCTCACAGCAACCCATAAAAAACAGTCTGAAAGGCATCCCAGGAGCTACGCCTCTGAATGCAGAGGTCAGTGGAAAACAGTAATCCACAAGATTTCTCCTCCAGAATCCCATGTCTGCTCTCAAAAAAAAAACAAAAAAAAACAATAAGTACATAAAGAAGGATCACCTGCACAAGAAGCAAGCATGTCTTGTTCTAAGTCTGCCTTCATTGTACAGCATTAAACATCATCCCTGTTCCTCGATCCTTTATGTACTACCCAGGACTTCAATGAAATACAGTTCCACCGCAACATATTGAGGTGGGTCAGATCCCCTCATCCTCCCCTAAAAAAAAAAAAAAAATACCATTCCTTTATATCTTACTCCACCCTTAACTTCTCCAAAAAAGAAACATAGAAAAACCCCACCAGAATGCCCTTCATAAAGCTTGCTTCTGTCTCCACACAGGAGATGTACCGAGGATAAACTGTCCCAGCTTCAGCGCAAACAGTGAATTCTGATGCCTGTAAATTTATCAGCAAATAGCAATATGTCACAGCAACCTTGGCACCTGTCCAGCATCACAGCCTGGTGAGGGCAATATATCACAAGGCACAAGAGCAGCTGTAGCTGCAGGATGAAGTGGGTGGAGAAGGAATCCAGTCCCCAGGACTGGGAGTGCGCTTGTCAGGCTGGGCTGTGACAGCGGCTGGGCTGGAGGGAGCATTGCTTCCCCTTCAAGCTGCCAAACAAATCCACATCTGGTACTTGATCAGAGAGTAGGAGGGGAAAATGCAGAGCAGAACTGAAGGTGGCGTTAATTAACCTTTAAAAGTAATGAATGAAGACTACAGTGCAACTGATGATATGAACTAATTTATTCACACTCCTCAGAAAGCCATTTTGCTAAAGAAACATGTTTATCTATTCTATTCTCAAATTACCTTGGTGCAAGTCACCAACAGTGAGTCATCTGTGGACAATGAATTGACAGTCTCAAACACCAATGTAATATTATTACCGAAAATAATGATGTTTTCTGCATCTGAGTTTCATGCTGATCAATGTTTCTATTGGTAACATGTGAAAATGCCTCCAAACCAGTTTTCTGTTATACTGCTGAGGGTACCAATATCCTGACACAGAACAGACACAAACTTCCTCACCTACATCTGCGTTTTCTGTCACTCGTATAAAGAAAAAGCCAGCTTATGGTTTCCCGTAACTTTAATTTCAGTCATTCAAGAAGCACACACACACCAGCACAAAATGCTGCCTGCATGCTAACAGGCTGTCCTCCAAGACATGAGCTTCTTAAGGGACTACTTCAAAACGTATGGTAAGGAGGAAGAATAAGCACATACATTTCCTCTTGCAGGTAAGCTCAGTGCTGGAAAAAGCTGTGAAATTTTCTTGAGCAAGCTCCCTTCACCAGCCCCTGCTTTCACCGACCTACTGCATGCCAGGACACCATTAATATTGATCCCAATATAGCATTTGGCTATTTTAGTCTTCATCAAAGCAGCGAGTTACTTTAACAGTTTTAAGTTCATGCTATCTAGTTTCACAAAGGCACAATTCTGGAGGC
Organism: Dromas ardeola; assembly: GCA_013398915.1. Lineage (NCBI taxonomy): Eukaryota > Metazoa > Chordata > Aves > Charadriiformes > Dromadidae > Dromas > Dromas ardeola. The sequence continues at coordinate 216,638 of VYZM01003671.1, forward strand.
AAACTCCAAGAGCCTTTTCAGTTTCACACGATGATGGCATTCTGTAGATTTATTGAAACGAGTATATTCAATTCATAGGCACAAAAAAAAAGAATACAAAGTAGTTGACTAGCACATAACCTATTTACTAGTTGGTCTCCCGCGCCCTTGGCACTGCAGAAGCAGATTAGATACCTCTCATGGAGGCAAGCAGTGTTCGGCATCCAGCTCCAGCATCCCCTAAAACTTCACCAATGCCATGGAAGGGACCTGGCACTCCACAGTGCCACACCACAGCAACACTCCTTTCAGGCTGGCAGGGGAGGCATTTCTCTTCACACAGGATAACAGCCTCAGAACATACCAAAAAACCCAGAGGCTTTAAACCTTTCAAAGCTCCCATGTACAGATACTATTTTACTGCGAGGGCATATAATGCTGTGATAGATTGAAGCTATTACCGGAATTAAACTTGTGGAAGACAAAGTTCCTCCCGGGAGGAGGTTAATGTCTTCAATATCTACTCAGAACAGCATACTGTAAAGCTAATTCCTTTATATATCACTTACTGTGCTAGAGTCAATATTTCATAGAATCACAGAATGGTTTTGGTTGGAAGGGACCTTAAAGATCATCCAGTTCCCACCCCCAAGGACACTTCCCGCTAGACCAGGTTGCTCAAAGCCCCATCCAGCCTGGCCTTGAACACCTCCAGGGATGGGGCAGCCACAGCTTCTCTGGGCAACCTGGGCCAGCGTCTCACCACCCTCACAGTCAAGAATTCCTTCCTAATGTCTAATCTAAATCTCTCCTCTTTCAGTTTAAAACCATTACTCCTTATCCTATCACTACACTCCCTGATAAAGAGTCCCCCCCCCAGCTTTCCTGTAGCCCCTTTAGGTACTGGAAGGGGCTATACGGTCTCCCTGGAACCTTCTCTTCTCCAGGCTGAACAACCCCAGCTCTCTCAGCCTGTCCTCACAGCAGCCTCTGACCATCTTTGTGGCCTCCTCTGGACCTGCTACAACAGGTCCATGCCCTTCTTATGTTGGGGACATAATACTTGTTTTATAGGTGCTTGGATGGATTTAAAGATACAACAGTCCCAAATAAGCACTAATAATGGCCTTAAAAAAGGCTGCTGAGATAGTCCCTGTGAATGAAACGCAACGTAGTTCACTGATGTTTCTCTGCTTAGCCGTACTGACTGCAACCCTAGTATTCTGCTAAAGCAGTAACAAGATAACTATAAACTACCACCACCCATCAGGCAAAGACCCAGACCCATAACCAATGGAAGTCTGTACCACTCCTCCTGTACCATGCCAGCTAACATCCCACTGACGATACCTCTTTGAGCACAAGAGTGTTTCCCATTCAGCGGTTAGCAGTTGTGTACAAACTTATGGCCAAACCGCTGGCAGGCGCGGAGCTGCTGCTTCCCGCAAGCGCTCATTGCAGAGCCAAGTCAGACGGTCAGCCAGCGACGGCACCCGCTTGTTCGGTTATCCCTTTATCCAGCTGCTATCATACGAGTACTCTTATGTGCATAAATTGTGCAAGGAGTGTGATCTTGCTGTTATCAGTATCAGTGCTGGCAGGCTAAAGTAACTACCAGCCTGAATAAGGGGGAGATCAGGCACTCTGCCTTCTTCCACCATCCAAATGTGAATATATTCAAGCCTACAAAACACAACACCCAAAGTCTGTGCTTGCGCAGCACGGTGTCACCCCCAGGAGCCCAGCATGATCCCACATGCCCTGCTGCAATACCACCGAGCTAGCCAAACCTGAATGCAAGGGCCACCAAGTTGTACTCGTTGCTTCTGCATCCTTTAACCGTCTCCACCAGACAGAGAAACGGTAGTGCTACTAACTGAAAGAGATTAACAGAAATTTGTCAGTTGCTATTATATCTGGCTAAGGAAAAGGGACTGCAAAATGACCTCAAACATAATTTCACCATCAACCGAGTACTTCAGTCTGAAATGTCTTTATCGACACATACACACACATTTACATGAGCTTTAAAATTAAACCTGATGCTTTTCTTCTAGGACTGTTCCAAAAACCTCCTTCAAATAAGCTAGCTCTTGTAAATTATTAAATGGGGACATATCCATTACCTTCTGCGTCTCAGAAAGCAGATGGAGTAACACCTGGTCTCCTTTACCTAACCATATGCATCAAAGCTTAATGTAGAGTTTGTGTAACCAGAACCTCCAAAATAAAAACACAGTGTTTGGAACTGTAGCATACTAACTCCAACATAGGAGGCCCTTCCCTGAGAGCATATAAAAATAACTGACTTTTTTCTTAAAATAGTCTCAATTTCTTATACAATAGCTGTGCCAATTTCCAGTAACTTTCCCCAGTTAAAAATATTTATCAAATAAAATAATCCGTGCTAAATGCAAAGGAAAAAAAAAATAATCAGTATATATCGACGCCCAACACTGCCCTTAAATTTTTTAACATGCTTCATAGTGGGCAAAATGATATTTCAAAATATGAGCCATGATTTTTGGTGGCTTTACTTTAGACCAGTTAGTTTATGTTATAATTATAGACAATCTTGTTAGAAAATGTCTTCTGAAATACCCAATTTTGACAAGCCAGCTCGTTGCTAAATGTATTTTCTAAGTTTTTTCTTTAAAAGCACATAACCCAACATCATTAAGGACGAGCAAAATACAAAAATAAACTTTATCTATCATGATTTCACCTTATCTTTACAGCATTTACTCCATATCCACTTAGAGGCTTAAGCTAATTACCACTTTCCATCCAGCGCTGACTTAAATTGAATAAAATCAGACATTCTAAACTACAAGTTACTGAACAAAGTTATTCAAGGTGTCTTCCTTATTTGTATCACCCTCTTACAATTCTTGAAAAGACACATCTTTCTCATCCAATGCTGTTTGATCAGAATTTTACACATTTGCATTTGTGTTATATTATTTATAAGTGCTACTAGAAAAAAAAAAAACAGAAACTCTTTTCCATAGAAAGCTATGCCACAGCAAACTGACCAATAGAGGAAAAGGTCAAGAATTTTTTTTTTTAAAGGCAAACACATTTGCAATAATTTAAGATAATAAACAAGTGCAGTTTGTCTATATCATAGGAGCAGTATCTCACATACAATCCATGTGTTTTCATGGAGAAACGTACTTTCAAGTCAATACAAAAATACCAAATTTCCCTCTTAAATATTCAAGAATATATTTATACACATTTTTCATACTAATAATGTCCAGATAAATATTGTATGTAACTTACCAGTTATAAGGATAAAGTTACCTGATTTTTCTATAAGCACTTACAGACATGTTACAAGCTCTTCCTACAGTAATTCTAAACTCAAATATCCTTACCTTTTTCTGGACTTAAATTTTTATATACTTCAAGGTCTGCCATTAAATTTGCAACTTGTGCATTATTGGCAAGTAGAATGGAAATGCTCACTGTAGGAAAGCCTCAATTTAATCTTCATGTCTCCAGAGCTAAAACATTTGGAAAGCAATCCTTAGAAGTACGGGAGAACATTGCCAGCACTGCTCTTTACGATGAATGACAAAATCTTCACGATCCATAACACAAAGACAGAAAAGCACAAATCCAGAGACAATACTAGGCAACTTTCTTCAAAACCAAAAAGCACAGCCTGAGAGGGCAGCTGGAAGCATCTGCTCTGTGCTGCTGCTGCAGGAATGCAGGAGCAGCGACTACTTTTGGTATGAGACATGCATGCATAGCACAGCGATTAAGAGCTCCAGGCATTAAGTGTGCGTAACGCCTGGGAAGAGCAGCTCTTATAGGCAAGCGCAAGGAAATCCTCCTGGCACCTAGGGAGGCCGGTCAGGAACGGATTACCATCCTTCAGTGAAAGAATGGGAGAGTGACGCAGGCTGAATGCAGAAGAGAAAAACCACCCTCACTCCAAAGTAACTCCCAGCGTCTGCAGCCAGGGGATTGTGTGCGGTAGGAGAGAACCTCTGTGGACCGCACTCCTTTTCCCTAGGTTTTGTCCCCTCTTTTCCCGTCTCTGTCATTAACTTGAAGGGGAACAGCCTTTCTGCAAAATCAGGCCAGTTAGAGCACAAAGCATGCAAATGGTTTAGTCTGTGCATCACTGAGCATTTGATTTTGTAAGAACAAGTAGTCTCCTGCGAGATGCTGAGCACTAACTCTCACAGTAGCTATAAAGAATTACCATGCTACTGGCTAAATACCATGATTGTTTAAGCCAACTCAATGCTACTGAAATTAGTAGGATTATAGTCAGTGTGGAACAATGGGCAGAAACATTCAGACTTGCATGAATTGCACTTACTTGTGATGGAGCCCAAGTGGACACAGTGCTGGAAAGCATGGCAAGAATAAAGTAGGCTCCATATATAATGCTTTGCATCTTTGATTTATGGCATTTCCTAATTATTTCACTATTCAGCTGTCTTTTATACAGCAACATTTACATCAGCACACCAAAGGAATTCTCAGCTGTATTCTCAAAGATTGTGACACCAATAAAAGAGCACAGAATTTGTCTAGCACATACTAGGAAAAAGTTAGACAGTGTGACTGAGAAGAGAAAAAAACACCACCAAAAAAACCACCATAGTTCCACATGCCTGCAAAACTTGAGATGGGAGACAAGACACAAGTGGAGGTGACACGTGTTTTACTTAGTGAGAAATCATTATTTCTTAGTTATTGCTAACACAAACAGTAAGACTTCCCAAAGTCACCACGTGTCATGATAGATCACAGCACACTGCAAGATGTATGTTGACTATATGTAGCAACCTACAAAAAGACACAACCCCCCAAACCCACTGTAGCATCGCTCTTGGTTGCACTCAAAGTTTGTGCTGCTAACCACACTTTCAGCTAAGGATGGCAGGACACGGCAGAAGTCATGCTCTGCCAAGAGATGTGTCACTCGCTTTCAGTTATGACAAGGGAAATGGAACAGCTACATCATTACCCCACCACTGGTTCACACTGCAGTTCACAAGATTAATGGATGAAGTCATCACTCTGAAGACTCTAGAAAGTTATCAATACATTTACATTCAAATTAATTGATGTGTTATAGTTGTAATTCAACAACAAAAAATAAACTGTCACCACTCTACAGTTTAATTATTGATATATCAGATTGCACTTGATAACGCGTTAAGTGCAAATTACTCCACACTCCTATCATTCTATTAATTATGAGAGGAGCTATACGCAAGCACCTTTGGCGCCAAAACTGCTCTGTAAGAAACCCTGCCCAATCATTAATACATTCCTTATTAGTCTTCAAAATAAAGTTCAATTTAAAAACAGAAGTGCTTAAATGTTATATGGCTTTAGAAATTGAGAGCATGCTATATGGGTTAGCAAGAACATTACAGCAAACAAATGAAGACTTCTATATAATTCAGGAGATGTATGCCAAATGCTTTGAAAATACTTGTAGGTTTATTCAACTTAAAAAAAAAATTCACCATGACAACTCTCCACTGATCAGCCAGGTTTTGCATCTAACCCCTAGCCCTGTCAGTCAGAGTCAAATCTGAAACTGGTGTGTCCTTGGAAGACATTCTACATTAGAGTTTGACTGTCTCCAAAGGGAAAAGTCAAAAGGCAACTAGTTCACTTTATACCACCTGAGACTGCATCTTATTTAAGCATTGGCCAAGTAACCCTCGCATCTTTCCAGTTTGCTTCGCTTTCACAAACATCCCCTGTTCTCAGAGGGGGGGTCACAACACTCCTGCTGGGAGCGCTCTGCAGAGCCACAGCAGGCAAAGTTCTATCAACGTCTCAGAGTTGATGGTGACAAGCAAGTTTTCTGAATATAAGACAACAGTACATATTTTCGACAGCCTGTTTCACAGACATTGCACAATCCCAAGATAAGGTTTGGCAGGAAAGGAAACAGACTCACTTTTATGCCTGTTTTTCCTACTTACGTTTTCTGGCCCATAAGCTCTTCCTTGGGAGACCTTTGCCAATGCCTTGCATGCTTAAAAGTCTGGGTTTTTTCAACTTTTTAAGCTGGTTTCAAGAAACATGTGAACCATCCTCCAACCCTCATCTCATCAACAGACTTCGACAATCTCAGCTACAAAAGCACTCAAAATCCATCTCCCCCAGGCTAATACTATTTTTCAGTCTTCTTAATTTGACATTCAAAAAAAGAAGTTCTGTCATTAAACCACTGGAATTAATTTGAGATAAGACAGCAAGTACCTCCAGGTATGAAGCAGAGAGTGTCAAAGCGCTATCTGTGCCATTTCGTTAAAAAGAGGAATTTAAAGCTTTCTTGTAATATCTGCAAACTGTAATTCTTCTCTTCTATGCATATAGTTACAGATACGTTTTAATATAAAGTACACTGTAGTTCAGTTGACAGGTTCTAGCTGAGATGAGGGAAACATGGCCTGTTTTGTGCCAAAAGCAATGCCAGAGGGACAAAATGGTGCTGGCTTGTCTTGGGGTATAGTTGCTAAACCAACACCAGTACTTCTAGCTCCCTGGAAGAAAAGAGATATTAAACCTGCCACCGTGGCACTCCCAGCTCATCCATGCAAGTGAATAACCCACAGCATAACCAGAGATATTCCCACAGCAAAATGGATGACCAACAGGACGGACAGATAGCTCGAGGAATTGCTATGCTCAGGCCTCTCCTCCCCAGGCAGCTCAAGTCTGCTGGCCTACAAAACCAGCTAAAAACTCCCTCAAAAAGCACAGAAGATACATTTATGCCATGTAAACTTGAACCAGTAATTCCAGGGTAAAAATCCTGCCTCATGCTTGCTGCTATGTGTTGGAGGGGATGCGGAGAGACCACGCAGGGCTGTATGCACACAAGCTCACATAGAGGTCCCCTACCTAAGCCAACAGTCCTGTGCTGGCAGGGGTGAGTGGCCATGCTCCAAGGTATCTGCCGAGGAACCGGCTGCGGTGCAGCCCTGCCCATGCCCTGAGACACAGGAGATTGCCTTCTCTCCCCACGGCACAGCAGCATCCGAACCTGCCCGTGGCACCATGCAGCTGCTGCAACCCCATTCACAATTAGAGAAAATTTATTACCAAAAGCATCAGCCTGTGACAAGTTGCCAAAAATGAAAGCCTAGTTTTTGAACACTAAAAACCATACACCACAAAGGGCTATGAAGATGATCAGAGGGCTGGAGCCCCTCTGCTATGAGGACAGGCTGAGAGAGCTGGGGCTGTTCAGCCTGGAGAAGAGAAGGCTCCAGGGAGACTTTAGAGCCCCTTCCACTCCCTAAAGGGGCTACAGGAAAGATGGGGAGGGACTCTGGATCAGGGAGTGGAGTGATAGGACAAGGGGGAATGGTTTTAAACTGAAAGAGGGGAGATTTAGATGAGATCTTAGGAAGAAATTCGTGACTCTGAGGGTGGTGAGCCCCTGGCCCAGGTTGCCCAGAGAAGCTGCGGCTGCCCCATCCCTGGAGGTGTTCAAGGCCAGGCTGGATGGGGCTTTGAGCAACCTGGTCTGGTGGGAGGTGTCCCTGCCCAGGGCAGGGGGTTGGAACTGGATGATCTTTAAGGTCCCTTACAACCCAACCATTCTATGATACTTAACAAGGCTTAGATTACTGGACAGAGCCACAACAGTGCAAGTTCTACCGCAAGATATTCATTTTCCAATAAATGATAATATGATTTAACTAACAGTTTTGAAATTACAGCATCAGAAGAATATTAATTTTCTGGCTCATTGGTTTTTCCTTTTTCACTGTCAAAATAGCTGGAAACTGGTACAAAGACTAATTCTGCTAGAGAGCAAGAAAAGCTGATTAGAGAACTTCTACCTCTTACAGTAAATAGATAATGAAATAAGAAGATAACAACATCTTCATATTCATCATCTGAATTTAATCTTAGACCCAAACTGTAATACAACCTCCTCGTGAAAAGTCAGCTAGCAATGAATAAAACTTTATATTACCTGCACAAAAAACTTGTCATTTTTATCAGATTAAAAATTTTATCAACTCTACTCATTTATCATTAATGAATAGATGTTTCTTTGGAAAGCTGACAAATACACAAAGGTGGAAGGGGAAATTCACTTGCCATTAGAACTCAACAGCCTGATACACTGGCTCAAGGCAGATGCCAGACATGAAACTCCTGCTTTCACCAAAGGATGCATTTAGCGATAGACACAAGATTCTCAAAAGTAGTTACACATTCAATGAAGCACCAAGAAGCAGTTTCTTCAGGCATTTTAGTCACTTTTTAAATCTATGTGAACCTTAATAAATAAATACTTTAGTGTCCTTCTTGCATACATATTTTCAGTTACGCCTGGTTGTCTCAAGGAATGAACTGTGGATAGTTCCCTACATAAATCAGAACATGAACCAAAACATAAATTATTGCACTATTAACTTGTCCTGCTTTCCCAAGCATCATTATAAAACTTAAATTGAAGCTGACTATTAAGATACAAGCCTGAATTCTGGAGTCTACATCTGGCATCTTTAGCACTGTAGCCTCAAGCATATGGCTTGAACGAGGCTTCAGCAGAGCTAATTATAAAGCATTGCCCATCAGCAAACATCAAGCCTAACAAATACGTGCAATTCTGCAAAGATTTAATATTGTACCCCCAAAATTTTTGTGCTCTAATAACCAAAGTAGACCATTTTACTGTATACAAAGTAAGACATAATGCATTTTATGTTCCCTTTCATTGGGCACAAAAGTTCAAGATCACTGAAGCAAAAAAATCCTACAAGAACTTGCACAAAAGCTCAGCTTCTCAGACTGAAGTGAATGGAAAAACAGTGCAAAAACATCCGCCGTAAGAAATCTCTTGTGAAGCTGTCCAAAACTGGTTGTGTAACAGCAGTAGGTGTTCATCTAATAAAGGTGGTGTAGAATTACATCCGTTACATTTGGGAAATCTTTGAGATGATCTCTCAAAAAAAGCAATTGCCTTGGACTAAGGCTCTCTCTCCCCCTCAACTTGGGATGTATACAAGTAGGCAATTCAGAAGAATGTTTTGAAGGATGCGCTGGATATGCCCAAAACAAGAGACTAAGAGCACACGCAGGAATCCAGATCAGTGGTTTCCCTTGCAAGTTCACTGGTCACTGCACATTGTCAGACAGCAAAATAATTACTGAAAAATATTGTTTGCTTAGTGCCAGCATGAGACAAATGTTTGAGTGGCCTATCTCAAAGTGACATTTGAAGTAAGTGGAAGTATTGATATCCATGGCAGCACCGTACCAAAGCTGTGCTGCAGTGGCTCAGAATCTCAATATTGAAGGCTAGAATGAAGTTCCCATTCTTGCCACTCTCCTTTTCCCAGGAGCAGAAGAAAGTGTTATCACCACATTGTTGTCCATTCATTTCCTCAGTAAGACATTAGAATGCAGACATTCAAAGCTACCAAAATGCTTAACACACTTAGGTACCTATCTACCTTACAGGCTTGGCCCTCAGTTCAGTACATCTCAATGGTTTGATCCCAAGGGTCTTTTCCAACCTAAGTGATTCTATGATCTTTCAAAGGTGAAGGAATCGACCACCAAAACCTGCTCCAACCATTACAGTCCGGATGTGTCACAGTTGTGTGAAATTATTGTGTCCCTTCAAGCAGAAGGGAAACCAACATGAATTTCTGAGTCAATAAACACAGATGGTCAAAAGTGTGACTGAATTAAAAAAACTTTAGAAAAACTTATCAGATGTAAAGTTAATAAATGCAATTATCTAGATGCAGCTTCTGGCTAGGGAAGTACTTCTCTTGCTGTCCAGCAGGTGCTGGGAGTGTACNAGGAAGGGTTGGTGCTATTTCCCCCCCCCCCCCCCCCCCCCGGCCTTTACAGCCCCAAACATCTGCTAGCAAAGTAGATGGATGTTTGGTCTGACACCACAGTCATTCCTACATTGTTATTACCAGCAAACAAACAAAAAATGATCCGCTTCTACAGCTTGAAAACCCTGAGAAAATTAAAAGAAAAAAAAAGTCTTCTTCCAAGCCTAGAGCAATGAGGTACTTTGTATTTTGGCACTGTTTGCAACAGGAAGGAAAAGAAAGTAGGTTCATTGAGTCCTCAAGGCTATTCCAAACATTATAATTGCTTATCTGCTCTATTCTACAGAAACTGCTAAAATAGCTTAAACCCAGATCTGTCTTCAGTTTGCTATTCTCTGTGTGCACATAGTGCTGTATCTCGCTGTTACTGAAGAAAACTGACATTTTTGCTTCTAGGCAGATAAGACTCCCTAGAGTACAAGACACAGCAGCAACCTCCACTTCTGTAACCAAAAATTTCAGACATGAACAGATAAGAATTTTAATATCCTGCAAATGTAGCTATTAGCAGCTTTTCCTAATAAAATTAGAAAATTATAAGAAATCCTTAGGCAATTTTGATGCATATAGCAGTTCAGCATTACACGTATGAATGTTCAGTCATTACTCAAAGAGAACCCCTCAAAGCCCTGTGGAAAGGCACACAGTTGTATGTCAATACTTTTTCTTGCCTAACAACATGCAAGTGTCTCAAAGCATCATTATAATGTGGTAGAGCGTAGCCTCATCTGTGTACAGCAGCATTTTCCAGAATGGAATGGAAACACCACTGTATTTGTGGTTCACTGTACACAGGAATTAACTGGGACAACTTAAACAGTTTTCCAGCCTTATATTCACACTAGTTGATATATTGCTTGCTACTAATTACATTTACTTCACAGTAAGAGCACAGATAGGGTGCTTTAACAATTTTTGCAAAACTTACCAATCTCCACCTCAAAGTATGTTAGTTTCTCCTGCATCTGTCTATACACTCATGAACAATTTTTGATTTGCTCTTGTGCCAGCTTTCTCCTTCAGTTCAAATAAACCTTTTCTTCCCTGATCTTTCCCTTTGCAATGCATTTGTAGTCAGCAGTCACATCCCCTCTCTATGATTTTCCAAGCTAAACAAACCAGGCTCATCTTATCTCCACTTCTGTAGTTCTTTTCTCCGCCTGTTCCCCATCTCCCTTGCTCAAATACCGCTGATCAGAACTGCATTAGGCTGGGCCTCACAGCACTAACACCTTACTCCACGACACTCAAAATTGCATCTGCCTCCAAGTAATGCACCACACATGCAAGGTGCTGACCTCCTGTTATCATATCTCATACGCTTTGTCCTCCACCACCCCCTCGCTTGCAGCTGATAGTCTCCCATATTGGAGCAGAAGTGTTCACTGCTAGTCCTCTAAGTGAAGTTATTTGACATTCATGCAGAAGCACTGTGCACTCCAACAGGTTATACCTGCAGTGCTGCAGTCTTATTTGTGCGTTTTTCTGCTCAAAGTTGGGGTTTTTTTCCCCCTTTGATTGCGTTTTTTGGGGGTTGGGTTGGTTTCTTTTGGGGGTTGTTTGTGGGGTTTTTCTGATGTTTTTTTCCACACACTCCCAAGAAAACAAGATGTTTAAACTACCGCAAATAAACACAGAGCTTCTGCATTCTCATTTATGCAGTCCACAGGAGTTTCTTGCACTTAGACACCTCAGCTGGAGATGAACAAATGGAATACCACCTGCTCAGGTTCCTAAAGCAATGCAGGTCCTGGAAAGGTATGAAGGAAACATCAGAAACAAACACAGATGAGCAGCAAAGTTCGTATTGTGTAACTCTGTAGATGCTTGCAGTCCTTTCTCTATGGAGAAAGATGTTCTTATGCTTTTTAAGAACACCAACTGATGCAGTGGGATATTTTTATCTGGCTAGCTTGCACCTGAGGTGCAACAGTTCTTCCAGATTACAGGTTCAGTTACAGATAATAACCATGCCACTGTAATGGGACCTTCCAAGACAAGCCTGATACAACTGAATTGCTCTGAACGGAAGAGTGCAGTTTAGATAAAGTGAGCAAGACTGAATTAACATGACATCGTACCAATAGCGGTCAAGTCCCTATTGACACAGGTCTGGAAAGAGCTGAAGAGGCCAGAAGATAAAATCAGAAACTAAGAGAAAGAATTAATTACAATTATGGAAATGCAATTTAAACAAAAGGTTTATATTTCTGAGAGAACTTAAGATGATAATTGTCATAAAGTAACTGACTCTAATAAGATAAGTATGAACATCTACTCTCAGAACTGCTGAGACAAAATCAGCTATTTGCTAAACATGTCACAGCTTCTTTCTGTTTAGTGATTACAGAATATTAGCATTCATAATGTAGAAAAATAAGCTAATCAACGGCTCTGTGTGCTTGCCTCCTGAAGTGCCATGCTCTCAATGTCAGAATATGAAACTATAATAGTAATAGTTAAAAAAAATCATTAAAACACTGCATAAATTGGAATTTATAGACACTAAAGCTGGACACATACAACCCAAACACTGAAACGTCAGCAAACCACAAGAGGTTGGATCACAGTACCTTTCCTGCTAATAAACAGTACCTTTCCCACACAGAGTTCACATTAGATTTTCTCTCCTAATTTCCCAGTGGTGTAAAAAAGTTTTAAACAAGTACAATTTCCTTACGTCTGCTGGAGAAAATATGGTCTCAGACACAGGTAGTGTCCCAATTTAGTTGTTTGGCATTTGCTTAGTCATGCAAAGCCCAGAGTTCACATTCAGTCCCACTTGGTCTCTCTGAGAGAGACAAGAATAGGTCGATCCTAACTGTGAGGCTGCCATCAGGAATAGGGGCAAACATCCAGCCCACTCACCTCCACCCGTCCCACTGCCCTTTGTCAGGACCTACACGATCAGAAGACTCGCAACAAAAAGCAAATCCTTAAAAAGCTCCATCAACCCTTTTATCTGTATCAGCACAGTCCCATAGGAAACCAACTTCTCCCAAGCATCAGAAGCAACATGCTAATTCCTGGGGACATGCACACGTCTCCTTACATCATGATGTTGGGAACTGCCACTCTGCAGCTGACCAGCGGGGACTTCAGCTCCCTCCATACACTCAGAGTGAAAGTAACTGTCACTGCAGTGTCTCGCTTAGGTTGAAGAGACAAATGGGAAGCCCTGAAGGATTCTGTCAGGGAAAAAATAATTAATCCTGTCTGGTCATGAATGAAAGACAAATAAATTAAGCCACAGAATTTTTCTGGTCTAGGATTCCTACTAATTATGTCTTCTACTTTAGACTGTTATCACTTTGCAGACTCATCACTCAATAGCTGTTCATGGATTACTGGACTTTGTGCTAACGGATCATTATCCAGCCTTCATGCCATTAGCAGGATAAAGACATCGTGCTGCTCTACAATAAAATATCACCTCAAGTCCCACAGTATGGGCCAGACTTTTCTTTCACTTGATCTGGAATAGCAAAACTGCAAATACACATCCAAGTCGTAGCCGCTCCAGTTATATGCTCATGCTAGAGAACAGACTGTTGCCTGGAGAGAAGTGTTATTAATGAGCATTGACCAAAACACTCCAAGAGAGGTCAGACTCAGGAAAGGTGGACCTGGGTGAAGACACCTGTGAGACAACTCTTTCCTTCCACAATGTCAGAGAGAACTCAGAAGGAACATGATCCCACCAAAACCAGTGGGACTGCAGGAGTGGCCTGATAAATCCCAGGAATGAATCTCAGTTTCGTCTGAGAAGCAGAACAGTTGAGCATAGAGATGACAGGTTCACCAATGACAGACCTGTGAAGCATCTTCCCTGTAATGCATGTCCCAAATGTAGCACAGAGATGAATTAATATGCCAATGCCATTGTCAGACTGACTTACAGAAAAGTTATTAACATTCCTCCACTGTCCCAAATAGAACTAGCAGTGACTATGGGCAAGAAAAAAGCGGTACAGGGGAAAAATGGTGTTCTCTCTGAATAGGCCTTTGTTAAGAAGATGCACGAATTGACAAATTATTAATTCTCCCACTAAACCACATAACCACAATGACAAATATGCAAATAGTTTGATTTACAGTGGGTTGCATCATAGTTTGTGAGCTGCAAACTTTCCCAGCTTCCTGTCAAACACAGTGAAAATGGTGATGTAAATTCTCTAGGGAAAAAAAAACTTTGCTTTTGAAAAAGATGAGTATTTCTATCTTTAATTTATAGGCATTCCATGCTGCTGTCATTAATAGTGCCATAAATCTACCCTAAAGTGACAGTTCTTAATCACTGACTTCAAAGGCAATAAGAAATACAAAATTGGGGCCTCTCAGAGACAGCACTAGGAAGTCACTCCCCTGGTGGGACAGGTAGGAGTCCAGCTGTCCTGTTAGACTGGACCTGCAGTGGTCTAGTCCAGGCAGAGATGGCTCCCGAATCCTGGTGGTCCCTCATCCACTGCAGGAGCACAGACTGGGCTCAGTGCTACCCCTCACCCTGTGCCCAAGGGTAAAGCTACACAGCAAAGGGAGAGAAACCTGTGTGGGGAACGCACACGCTCTCTAGTTAAGTTGATATATCAAGTTTTAAGCATACAAACAGAGGTCTTGAAAAGGAAGTATTTCATACCAAAATGTCTTGAGTATTTCCTGACTTTGCTATCAGAAGGATACTTCAACAACTGAATGATCGCAGCATGTAATCTGTAATAGCAAGAGACTAAAATGTAGGGAGCCGACAGGGGACTAATTAGGGATCACTGCTAGGCATCTATTTTGCACAAACTTCTGATCAATACTTGGAAGTCAAGCTCTTCCAGACACTTCCAATTCCTCCTCACTAGGAGCACAATGGATGCATATCTGCAGATTTTCCTGGAGCAGTTCTAGAAATGCCTCATGAGGAAATGTTTACGTGTACAGCAGCACCAGACCGTGTGAACACAATTAATCCATTTCACTGCAAAATAACGCAATCGCCATCTACACCCAGAGCAACGATGCCCTCTGCCTATGCTCCAGCCGCTGCTCTTCTCCAGGCTTTCACGACCTAGTTGGAGCTGGAGCCCTTTCCCTGCCAGCAGCACCTGCGTGTCGGTGGCCGGACCCGACGGGGAAGGGTTCTCCCCGCAGCCCCCCGCCGACTCCCCGCGGCAGCCCCGGCCCTCCCCAGCACCGGGGGGGCGGTGCCGGAGCGCCCCCTGGCGTGCCCGCGCGGCGCCGCCGGCGGCCAGCCCNAGCGGCCACAGACAGCCCGGCCGCCGCCGCCCCACGGTGAAGGCAGGGCCGAAGGGAGACTGGTGCAGCACCGACTGCTAGTGGGCCCTGGGAGGAACGTGAGCCACAAGATACACAGACACCACTCGGAAATTTCAGTTGCATCTGACAGTACAAAACACAAGAAGGCAAAAATATAAGACAGGTTGTAACTTACCATGAAATACACCATTGTCCACTAAGAAGTGCCTGCAGTACTGCAGACAGCTTCTCTTGTCCAGACTCCAGTAACTCATTGTAAGATGACTTTCTGCTCACCATCAAAGGCAGCGACCCTATGAAGGGAAACAGTATGGATAATTATGAGTTAATTTACAAGAAATGCATAACAACTGCAAGCACTATAAAAACGTATTCATTGGAGCCCTTTATGCCAAATAGTTCATCAGCTTCACTCAAAGCTTAGTCCTTCACTCTCCAAAGATGCCCATCTCCAAGGGCAGGAGGCAAAGGGTAGATCACTTGGACAGCATTAGAGACGGGTTGCCGGCAATGCTTACAGCCAGCAAGGTCAAGGCTGCTGGAGCGAGCCCACCCTACCCAGCAGTGACAGCACCCGCGACGGGTGGCTGTTGTTACAGCCAACCCCCACAGCCCCTGCAGGCTGTTGTGGGGCCATGGAGAGAGGATCAATTTAATTCATTTAATGATGCTGTCCTATATTTAACAAACTACAGACACATCAGACAACACCACAAAACTACAAATTCTCCCCAGGAAGGTTATAAAAAAAAAAAAAAAAAAGGTGAGTCAAAGGCGATTACCTCCTGCTTTTGAGAACACAGAGTAGCATTATGTGGATGCAGAGCCCCTTCAGCATTCCCCCTGCACCAGCACACCCCTGGCCCTGGCAGACATTCATCCATGGGAGCTCGAGATGAACTCTCCTGGGGACGGGCAGTTTGAGCAGCACCTTTGAGGAGGTGCAGTTACATCAGCAATGCAGAATGTGTGTCCTCCAGCCCCAAGGGATCCCAGCTTTGCACAGGGATGAAATGCTCTCAACTCAGAGCATCAATGCTACCCTGTGCTGAAGCACAGGTTAAATCATCAATCTACTTTACCATCTTTTCCACTTCCCCCACCTACTTTACTGTGTAGCTATTACACAGCTAATCACCAACGGGGCCAAACAGAACAAAGAGGAGCAATACCCTTCCTGGGAAATGCCACCAGCTGAGGACACCCCAGAGCACCTGGGAACCTTGATGGCTACCTGAACGAAGTGTCTTCATCAGAGGGCAGAAGCCCACATTGCTGCACAGGAGGAAGTCTGGGATTCATCTCTGACCCACTGCACTCTTTTCAGAGGCAGATTGCAGAGAACTTCCCAGGAGAACACAGCAACCCTCCCCTGCAGGGGTCCATGCTGGGCCCTGCCTTCCCTGCTTGCCTGCCAGGGCTGAGGCCCCCAGCACTGTCACAGGATGAGCTTTGCCTCTAACGCCAGCAGCATCAGGCACAAGCCCATCAAATTGTTCACAGGTAATTTGCCGCAGATGCTATCACCAGTAAGTGCTGGAAGTGGAAGCACGGTCTTTTTGGACACAGGCCCTAGAGCTCTGCTAGGCAAAGCCCCTGACTACCAGTTCTTGGGTCCAGCCAATAATGTTTATAAACCGGTTAAAATGGAAATGCAGAGCAAGCCAGCACAAAACAAAGACCAGCCAAGTGCAGGGAAGGCGAGTGGCTGAAGTCAATCACTGACAATGAGGTAAGAAACAACCCCCCTTCAGGCCCAGGACCGTTTCCATCACAGCCACTCACTGTTCCACTGCCGCAATCCAGGACAATGGGACAATCAGAACAATTATTTTCAGAGGCCAAAACAGTAGAAGTTAACTCATTAATAAGCTGGTGGTTATAACTCAAGACAAGGCTGTATTTGTTTGAGTCATTTCATTGAACTTCCATTCAAAGAATTTCAGCCTATTATTTTGCAAGTTGGACCTTTCAAAAATTCATCCCACCCAGCAGGACTTAGTATGCACAGTGATGGTTATAGCCCCACAAACCAGCATTTCATATTTCTTTAATATTTGTTGCTAGAAAAACAAAACAAAACCCAAAAAGCCCATGGACTGCTTGATCTCCTGTTCTAACACCAAATATGTTCACTGGATCCTCCTTCTCCCTTTGCTATTGTATCAAGTTCAAAGCTCTCGTGTCAGCAATACAGATACCCCTTCCTGTTACAAGCCTGCTTTGGTCTCCCATTTTATCTCCCTCCCACCTTCACCCTGGTGAACCCAGCCGCTTTCTCGCCCACACTTGGCACAAACGTCAACTGTCTTCATCCAAGCAAACCACTAGCAGGATGCAAGGACACTGCCGCTCAAGCCTCGTCATAAAACCACTGCCAGGATCGCCTATATATTTCCCCCCAGACAAAGTACCACAGTAAAATACTACACCGTAAATGCCTAGACTGCAACTCTGCTGAGGAACACAGATCCATTTTGCTCAAGTGGTTTCAAAACAAAAAGGAAAACACGCCATTTTAAGTCATAGCCAACAGGGCTCATATTATCCTTAACAACCAATTTAGCTACAATCGTTTTCTGGGACCCAACTACACTATAAGGGAACAGAAGAACCTGGAGAACTTTTCCCCTTCCCCACACATCAGTGCAATGAATGCTGTCTCCCACAGTGGTGAAGGCGAAAGAGGTGATCATGAAGAGCCCAGGAAACATCTATTTCTGGTCCACCTGGAAACAGTTCCAGTCCCATCTCTATTGCAGTCGCCTGCAATGGCCGAGCAGACCCCCTCTCCCCCACCATCATCCTTGACACTTCTGTCAGTCACCAGGTACCTCTCAATTGATTCAACTCACAAACCCAAGGAAAAAAAAGCAGGCTGTTCCTGGAGGGCTAGAAAGCTGAATGAGCTCAGGGAGGGTTCAACAACATTGGTGTTGTGAAGGGGTAGCAGTACCCTACCACCTGGAGGCAAGGCAGAGGGGAGACAGCTTCCCCCTATCCTGCCAGTGAGCTGCTGAATCAGATGGGCTCTCACGGACACCCCAGCCAGGGCTGCTCCAGTCAGGAAGGCAGCAAGGTTTTCTTCTGCAGGAGAAGCAGCTAGCATGGGGCTGAAGCTTGGTGAAAAAAGTGTAGAGTAATTTTTATGTTTACTTGCACTGTTGATCAGATTAGAGACTGATAGACAAATACTAATCTGATATCTATGACGTTTCTGTTCCAGGTTTGTGAGGAGGCTTTTCATTGCAGATGTGGGATTTGCCTCTCCATTGTTGCCTCCGTGGGGAGGAGAGATGGTCTGAAACATGCACTGCAGGTGTGAACCAAGAAAGTCAGTTCTAAAACAGAGCAAAACAGAAACAATCAGAGTCTCCATTACAGTATGTGTTTTGGGTATGGCCTATGTATTGTTTACACTAAAGCCCTATTTTACTAAAAATTGGAACACTAAGCAGTAATACTCATTACCTCTGCCAGACTTCTGCCAGATTTCTTGGACTTTTGCCCTTGCCAGCCATGAGCTTTTGTTGCAGCTTGCCATAACTGGGGCCACTCTTCTAACATTAATTAGTAAGGCGCAAGCTGCTAGTTATTGTAAATGTGTAGGAATAGTTCTACCATCATGGTCCAACCTACTACCAGGCTTTTTGCTATAGGCTATGAAAAACACAAGTGGCACCATTATTTTAATTAAGAAAATTCTATCAAATATTCATCACTAAGAATTTACACAAAATTAGAAGAAATCTTATTTCATGCCCACACAGAACTCATGTCACAAGGAGGGGAGACTTACAGCAAGAATGTTGCTATTGGTATATATACGCAGTGCCTCTGAAAAGAAACCCTTCAGCCCCCTCCCCTCCCGTTCATGGCTCATGCCAATACAATGCTCCTTTGTTCTTGCACAAAGGGTTCCCCCTGCACCACGGTGGCCCCTTGGAACAGAGGTTCACCCTGGCACGTCAGGGATGGAGGCAGAATCCCAAAGTGGCCACATCAGCTGACATAAACATCCTATAAGAAAACTTTCCTAAAACCCACCAGCAGTTATTTACATGGCCCTCGAAGTTAATTGCTTTCTCTGTTGCAGAGCTCTGGCAGAGTTCAGCCAGGATCATGCCTTACCGTATTGTACAAAAAGAAAAAAAAAGCAAAGAAAAACCCAACCAACCACACACTTCGGACCAAATACCACCATTTCAAGTGAACGTGCACTTAGGAACTTAACTGTTCAGAAATTTGCCCCATTTCAACAACAATGACACAGTAGAAAAGGAACATCCTCTTTATGTCATAGACCAGAATGTTATACAGGCTATATTTTATACACGTAGAATAAGCTACATGAGTGAAAAGTGCCAGTAATCATATAATTATGTTTAAACAGGAAAGGACGGTACCACCAAAACTATTTTAGCAAAAAATCACCGAAGTCCTGAACAGTTATAAATTTGAATTCAAAACTAGTTTGTGTAGTTGCTTGATATCACAACCAATTCAGAAAGAGAGTTGAAAACACTCCTAACTTTTCCAGGTTTCTCAACTTAGGGGTATCACTCTTTCATAACAAGCAAAATTCCTGCAGGTTCGGCCCTAAGCCTGGCACATTCATTCCAAGAGGTAAAGCAATTGGTGCTTCACTACCTGAGCAAAGAGATGTTACTCCAGTGTTTCAAGAATCCGTCTACTTTATATCTGGATAAAGTGTATTAACGCGCAAATTGAGCAAGGGAGTCCATTATGTGGTCTGCAGAAACACAGGAACTTGAGGGAACTGCATCTTCTATTTCTGATTTATTTCTATTAAACATGTGTCAGCTGGGTTATTTTAGTACTTTGATTACTGGGTTCTATAAGAGATGTCCTTCCAAAGAGAAGAGCAAGAGCTATGATCAGTTCTAATGAACAGTACTTTACAAAACAGTTATTAATGGAAGTAGACTGATTTTGCGCAAATGCTTCATACAAAAAAATAAGTTAAACTTATGTATGCATATGCATATACACGTGTCTGTGTAGATAGAGATGGATGAGTTGAATATTGTTTTTTTATCAAGATAGTGGGTGAACTCACAAGGAAAGTTTTGTTATATGCATGCTTTATGAAATTATTTTATTTTAAAAGTTAGAGATGAATGTGTAAGATACTTATGAATTTAGCAGAGGATGCATATACTCTGCCTAGGTTGTGACAGATGCTTCTTATTACGAGAGGCTTAACACCAAGAACATAACACCTGACACATCCTGGTGTCACAGTATTCTGCAGTTTCCCCTTTTTCACAGAGAAAACCTCCATGCTTTAGTGAGCTGTGCAGAGACGTAGGATGCTCATTCCAGGGAATCACAGCTGGAGGGTGAGCAGCACTCAAGTGAAACATGTTCTCAGCTCAGGCTGATTGTTATGGTTAGCACTAAACTATTTTAGAAAGTAGCAGCATAATCTAAATATTTATGTGCAATATTTAACCTAGACACTGTACAGGTCCCAAATGTGAAGAGCGTATTAAGCACAGGTCCATTTAGCACTAGACAGAAACAGGTTTGAGTCCTGTGCACAGCTCTCAAGAACACTCAGATTAATTGGCAGTTAAGTGAGAAGCATACAGGGTGGAGAGATGGCTAATCTCACCTTTTCTCAGATGCCCTCTCCCCTTCTTGTTTCTGAAGCACTTCAGGAGATAACATTATTAAGTCAATCAGATAGTATGAATGGTTCCTACTAACAGTACAGATACTGCAGTTCACCAGCACTTCCCTCCGACAAAACCACAGCTCCAGTTTCAGAGTTTGCTGCTCCAGTATCTACCCAGTGAACACATTTTGAAAGTATGATTCATGAAAAAATGTATTCCTTTCCCTAGCACAAAATGGTGTACAGTAAAACCAAAGATTTTTAAAGAAGTTCTACCAACATTTACAAAAAAAAAAAAAAAAGGCAAGTGTCTGGCAATTCTGTCTTCAACAGAAAAGAAAGCCCAGAAGACACTGAATATTCAAAGAGCTCTAGATTTTGGAAGCTTGCACCTGTTAATGATAAATTTTAGAGTGAAAAGTAGTGAGATACTGGATGCTACAAGTGACATAAAGGAAAAGTATAATAAAGAAGAAAGAAAAATGTTAGAAATGAGAAGAGCAATACAGAGTCAAGCAAAGGACATACCAAGTATGTGATTGGAAATAATACTGTATTAGCTCCAGATAGAGCCAGAAAGCACTCTTATAAGCATTAGAGACATCTGTACGGGAAGGCAGAAAGACCATCTGGCAAGCACTAAGTAGCAGGAATATACTGTCCAGAGAGAAACACTGGTCTTCAATCTGGCAGCTGTGATTGTGGTGGGGGCACCCAGAATCTCTGCGGACTGATGTCACGTGCATTCAGTTTGCTTCCAGTTATGGCAAACAGAAAAAAATAAACACCAAGTCACAGTAGAAATACTACTTTGAACTTTCTTTGAAGAATACTGAGGCAGTATTCAAAAGCTAAGCAATTTTGCTTCACAACAGATCTACATGTATTATTAGAACAGACAGGTTAACTAATTTACCTTAAATTTGAGAGCAAGCAAAAGATTCACTTGCGCACCTCAGGAACAAGATGAGGGCTGCCCAGATGGGATCACTGGTCTTTCTGTACAATTTCTTATTTCTATAAAGATATGTTCCAGATCAAGCGTTACATCTTTTCTAAAAGCGCCATCAGCACTCAGCAGCTTGGCAAACACATTGCAATGGGAATCGGAGAAGACAAGACACTTATCCTAGAACATGCTCTCAATAATTCAAGGGTTCAGCCCTTGGTTATACTAATATCATGAAATAACAGATACTGAAGAGAGTATGAAGTCATGACTGAAATAATTTGCAATTCTGTTTATGCCACAATACGCAACCAGGAATATTTATGCTCTCACCAACTTTCTTTCCTTGGAGCATGTTAAAATATGCGTCTCCTAGGTTAGTTTATCAGTAGCCATCAACAGGAACCTCTTTCCAAGCTTTATACACTAGAAAGAGAGCTGCTGTTTCCAGTTCATGTTTTTAGAAAGTATCAACAAATCCTCTTGTGGAACAACCTTCAAGCTTTCAGAGACCAGCTGCTGTACAACACGGGCTGTATTTTTTTTTTTTTTTTAACAGTATCCACAAAACAAAGTAGCCATAGGATGAAAAGCTTAGCCATAGTTAGACCTGAAAACCGAATCTGAAGAGATTATAAAACCCTAATATGACAATATTTCATGGTGCATCCACCCATCTGCAGTCTTGGGCTTCTTATTTCACTAAGCCCTTAACAGTCACCCAAATATTGCTAAGCATTTAAGCTGGTCTGAATTTATGCAGATTTAGATTTAACTGTCATACAAACCCAAGCTCTAAGGGTTCCACACATCATCTGAGCAAATCTCCGCTTTAATCAGCATCAAATATCGACATTCACTCAAAATAACTTGCATAAATGTTGCTAAAATTACACTTACAGGAGCCATGCAGAATAGGCAAGGCATGCTAGCTGCATCGGATGAAAGATCCACGCTGTTGATACAAAACGACATCTTTGCCTACAAATTGATGTTACTCTCATAACTTAAAAAACAAAGTTTCACCTACCTATGGTGTAAACTATTTCGTAAATGTAGGGATATCTTCCAGAAGTTAAAAGTATCTTGTATAAACAAAAAGCTTAAAAAAAATATCCCCAAAGTTACACTTCCTTTTCAACAGCAAGTATTCATCCATAAATATCACCAGCATGAAAAAAGATTATTGATAATACTTGGTAATAGAAAGGAAAAACATCCAGTAACTGATCCTTTACTTATTTCTCTAGGCACTGGTCTGGAGGAATAAGAGATTATTGTTTGGTTTATTTTTCTGCCAGATGAGTTCCCTGATCTAATGTGCCATGAGAACAGCTGTGCTGGTACAACGCTGGCCGTAAAGGTGTCAGAGTGCGCAAGCCAGCATGGTAGAAAAGAAAAATTTCCTGTGGATTTCCCTGGAAGCAATTGGAAACTCTTAAAGGTCAGAGTTGTCTATTCAAAGGGAAAAGGTCACAAGAGAGTTTGGACTTGGGATACAGATGTTGCACTTGCATACTCTTTAGACAGATGAAGCTTCCTGAAAATGCAGTTGGTTTTTTTTTTTTTTAACCTGGTATTCTGGCCATTCCCCCATTAGAGCATTAAACACTAATCTTAGTCACACATCGTTTCGCCAGATGAAGACAGACTCTGATGTCAGTTTAAGAGTTTGAAAAAACTGATTCTAAATCTTTGTTGATTTTACAGCAACTAACAGCCTACATCAGCAAGCCAGAAATAGCACTATCATCACTGACATGGCTTGCCACATGAGGCCACAGCTCTCTTCTTTGTCGCCTACACTTGTTCGGTCCCTTGTCCCAGTACCAATGCTCTGCTAAGGACACTCAGAAACTGTACCCAGCTTCACTTGGCCAGTGCCAAGGTGTAAAAAGCAGGTGGCAGTGGCTGCACATCTCCCTCGTAGTGGCACTAGCAATTTGTGAGGTTCAGCCTAACCCCAACAGCATCTAACTTGGCTCACGCTAGAATACTAATGCCCCATAATTTGATCCATAAACTACCCTTTCACTTTCCAGGAGAGGAGCAGGTAGGTTTCACTGGATGGCACCATACACGGTGTCTGGCCAACAAGTTACCCAGCACCCATTTACCACCACCCCCGCTCCCATGTAGACCACCTAGTGCAGGCAGGAGGCCAGTCAAGCTTGTTAGCCTGTATAACGGACAACTTCTCATCTGTCCACAGCTAACAAACAGCAAACCTCAGTCTTCCTGTGGCTGGTAATTCTGATGGAGCTTTTGTTTCAAGTCATTTCTCTGCTCTTTCTGGGAAGTCATGAAAAGCATGTGTCAGCACAACTTGCTGCTGAGGAAGGCATTAGAAAGGATTTGAACTGACTCCCCATGGCAACAGACCCTGAAAAGGAATTAGCATTTGCTCCCCATTCCTCAAGAAGCCTAAATGGAATTTGTTTTTCTCCTATTTAAAGAATTATTTCCAGGAGTGAAGCATGCTGTTGCCTCTATTGCTCAGTGGGCACTGCTTCAGAAGACACCTACCTCACACACTCTGTGTTCAGCATAAGTCATCCCACCAGACATAGAACTGACAGATACGAATAAGTGTACATTAATGTTTTCCTTACACAGCTTTCTAGTACACTGCACACCTTTCTGCTGCTTGTGCCAGCTGTCTGTACACCAAGTCACTAATCCAAATAATTTTCCAGTTTTGCTGCACAAAGGTTTTCAAACTCTAGATGTTGAACACAAGAGCCTTTCTACACCTGAGATTATCATCTACAGAGAGAGAACTCATTTCACCACATCGGCGATGCTATTTTTTTTTATGCATCATCAACAACACATCCTCAGACTCTGTTATACTCTTTGAGATTGTTTTATATTTTCTCCAATGTCTTCTATAAACACCACCCCTCAGTTCAAAATAGGCAGAGTAACACACAGCAAGCCCAGAACTGTCAGCTCCAAGAGCCATCCACCCAAATATGAACGGTTCCTAAGTCGGGGGAATTTATTAATCTCAGAGGCAGTTCATGAGCTCCCAGAGATTCCTGGCTCATGCCTCAATTCTCCAGGTAAAAACTGTGTGTGTGTGTGAAATTAATCCAACTTCACCTCCCATACAGGATCTGATAAATTTCCACAGACTCCAATGAATTACCCGTCTGCATACCGCCAAGAAAAGAAACTCCCATTCACAGCACTCAGTCCAGGGGTGCTAATGCTGACTAGGGCGACCTATTGAAAGTATCAGCAAAGGGAGACCACTGGTCTCCCAAGAACACATCCAGCACTGCTTTTAGCTGAAGCTCTGGTTAGCACTGCTTCGCTACACGGGTCTCTGCCTGGAGTGTGAAACATAAAAGGCAAGTGAAGGGAGTAGATGTTCTCACAGAGATTCAACACAGCGAGAAATTCACCAAGCAGCTGCTAATAACACACCTTTAAGACCTTCTGAAAATACCTGTCACAGACTTTAAGACCTTTTCCCAACAGAAAAATGATGCTTTAAAGACATGAAGTCACAATAATGACCATGAAGTGTAAGCTTGCTTTGTTCTTACCTATCATTATTTTGAAAAATATTAATTCTGTTTCTAGAAACTAAAATAAACATTTCTCTCCCACAGGTCATTTCACAACTTTAAGAACAACCTTTTCTTCCTCAACAGATCAACAGAAACATGCCCTGTAAAATGCAGGTGGTATGCAGCACACCAGATCATGCCTAAAAGTATCGATCTCTCACTAGGAGTAAATATTTAATAATTCAGACAAGTCACATTCAGACACACTGTTAATATACAAGACACTAATCTTTGAAATGGGCAACACCGTCATTTCAATAGCTGAAACAGCTATTGACGAACTTACAGCTACTGCTATACAGCATAATTCAAATAATGTGATAAAATATGAAGATAAAATAAGATGCCTGGAAAGGACTTGTGCCAAAACAGCCAGGCATATGCATGGATAATCTGCATCTTGAATGATACTTGGCTACTTATCAACTGATGTGCAGTCCCCCAAAGTGCAAACATTTCATACCACAAGACCCTTTGCATTTGTCATCAATTGACACAGTTGACAATTGTCAATATTCTTCCATTTTTTTCTTGTGGGGACACTACCAACCAATGTGTCAATCACCCGCAGCTGGAACTAAGACCAAGCAAAGAATACGGGAAACACGTCAATATGACGCTCAGCAATGCCCAATTCAGACCTATGCAGTTATAGTTGACACATCCCGTACTCATCTCAGTGACACGCATGGTCATGCTCAATGCACATGGGTATGTGAACTTTGCATCACTTCCAATTAATCAAGTCTGTAACAGAGCGTGGATTGCTCTACTCAACAGCTTGTCTCCACTTGAAACTTCTTACAAGCAACCTTGAGTTATTTCAAGTTGAAGAGACTCACATGAACACCTCTTGCCAACACTGATACACCGCTTTAATGCACGTGGCCAAACACCCTTGAAGCAGTTTTGCACTGTTCACTGGTGGACCTGAGCCTCCACAGGGGCCCGTGTTGCATCCCTGGCATCATGTCCCTGATTTTTTCCAGCACTGCAACAGGCACCTGCTTCCAAATCACTGTCAGCAGCTCTGGCCACCTCTCCCTTCCACTCCTCTGTACTCCTGCTGCCCTTGAGGAAATATCCACTACTGTGGATAGGCACTTATTAAGGTTCCCACACCTTCTGGATCTCCCAGCCTGCCTTTCCATCTCTCAAATACGTGTTCCACACCACTGTCAGTTACCCAAGTACAACTAGGTAGTGCTTCTGTAATGCCAGATGACCAGCAAAAGGCTTTGTGAGTCAGGAAAGCCGAGTACAAGCTCAGACCTCTGGAGTAACGATAATGTCCTCAGTGGCTATGCAGACTGGAACAAAAAAGCCGCCTTTATTACAGAAAACAATTCCAGTTTCCTAAAATAAGGAAGAAAGGAAAAAACAGCAACCCAAAACAAAAAAAAAAAAAAGAGTACACACACCTCTCTCCTGGTCATTAGGTCAGTCTGCACTAATGTTGGCCAACCTCAGTAGTTCTCCGGTGGAAGCACCTTCTGCTTAAGGACTTGGAAGCAAAGACAGATTTATCCCTAGCACAGTCCAGACCCAGTGGTTAAAAGCAATTAATCTCTGGCACGTTGCTCAGCCCTGCTCCACTGCCTTGGGGAAACACGCTTTGCTGGTTAGTGGCTTTAACACCCTTGCAGTACAATAACCACGATGATTGCTCAGAACATACTCTGTATCCTACTATGCCAAGAGGAAAACCCCATAACAACTGCGTTCATAAAGCACCTTTGCTTCAACACATTCAAGCAAATCTAAAGCACTAACAATAGAAGTTTCTGTAAGACCCTACAAGGCGATTATATATGGCAATCTTACCTCCTCTGAAGAGACAGGCAGGAAAAACTTCCTATTGAAGACAATACAGGAGGTCTCTAACAGATCTCAAAACAGACCTCAGATTTCATAATTTGGAGTGTTTGTGATATTTTTTAACATTCAGACTTTAAAATTATTTAAAAAAAAAAAACAAACAAAAACAAAGCAAACAATCAAAACAAAAAAAAATCCACCACCACACCACCCTGTGCAGCTGTGGCCCTGGCTTTGCCATCTAGGTTATCAATTTAAATTGAATTGGATCTTGGATAACACCTTAAAAAAAAAAACAACCTTATTCAGATTTCATTAAAGGAAAACCATTCTATTTATAGGAAGATTACTTTGTAGAGTCAACAGAAATACACAGCTTTGGCATTAAAGCCTTTCTCAGAAATAAGGTGAAGTTAAATATTGAATAGAGGACTAATTTTCATTCTACGTTCTGTTGCTCATCATAAAACTGTTTTACTGCCACGGGTATTTCTTGACAGTGTTTTAAATTACAGATCAACTCATGCAAAACTGGATATCTGTTAATAGCGGGTGGCCTCTCCTTTGCTTTTATAGAGTGAAAATTTTATTCTCCTTTACAAATACTGGTGATTTTGATCAAAGTCATCGTGGGACACCGGCCTCAAAGGGTGAAAGGACAGAAGCATTAAATCAATTCCCTAGGCAACCTCCCAAGCAGAGCCAGTATTGTTAAAATAATGAGTTGTGCACCACTTGATCCAAAACCACCAGCTGATCCCCATTTTTATAGACAATAGGTAGCATAAAACCAGAAAGCGTCTGCAACTGGTCAGATCATTTTTCACAAATCATGCATCTTCGACTGATGAAACTCAGAATTTTTTCTCTAACAGCCTACTAGCATTTTTAAACCTAGAAAAAGCACCCTTCAAAGTTTAAAAAAAAAAAAAAGAAGAAAGTAGTGTTCTCGAACTTATTCCAGGGAGCTAACATCTAAAGACACAGGCAGATTTTTAACAGTGTGCATGCACTCAGCTGTCTCTCACCTCCCAAAAAGTCTGCGTTTTCTTTCCATATACCACATTAACTTCGGTGTCTCATTGCAGGGTTGAATCCTGTCTGTCTTTTCAGTAATGTTATGTGCAGGTATTCTTTCACATTTCAGAACAACAGACACCCAAAGTTTTCCTTCACTTCCTCTAAGTTTCGAAACATACAGGCCAGAAGTTCCAAGAACAAGTAAGTGACGAGAGTCCACTAAAAACAGGCAAACATTGTGCTTTATAACTCAGAAGCTAAAGCCCACTTTAAACAAAGAGCCTATGACTAGTTCATCAGATAAGGCTTATATCTTTCTCCCTGTAATTTAATAACACTTCTTCTAAAAACACTTTTCGGTCAGCTAGAGTTGAAGTTCCCAGAATTATACAGTTGCTTAATCACAACAAAACGTGCATTGAGTCTAATTCCCAGCTCATTGTATTTTCTTTTTTTTTCCTCTTGAAAAAAATGGTTTCTGGAGTAGATTAACAACCTTCAAACAAGGTACTTTTAGGAAGGAGTCAATCCAACAAAAGGCTTGACTCTTCTCAACCCCCACCTATGTCAGCATCTCACAGGGTGGGGACCAAGCGTGCTCCATAAGCGTCGCACCCTGCAGCACCTTTGGGGTGGTGTCCTCTGCTCCTCGCGACGGGGCCAGGATTTTACGTTTTAAGCCTCATTTCACACGGTTTGCCCTAAACCTAAGCCATGTCCAGCGGCCGCAGCTTTCTCTAGTTTTATACCAGCACCGAACCGGGTGCTGCAACTTCTGACACGACCCCACGGCAGAACCTCCCGCGCCACACGGTAAAAGCAGGTTTTATCCCCAAGAGAGGGAGCACAGAGCCCAAAAGACGCCTTAAAAGTTTACCCGGCACCATTCATTATTTAGCCGACAGAACAAATACGGTCAACACAACCGCCGGAGCGGCTCCTTGTGACTCGGGCCGACGCCAGGCGCGCCGAGGAAAAGCCCTTGGTACCGGCAGCACAGCGGCCGCTGGCTTTTCCCTCAGGGATCCCGCGATGCTGCCGAGGGTGCCCCGGGCCGGCCCCGCCACAGGGAGACCCCGCAGGGGCCGCGCGGCAGCCGCC